>CM037158.1:25483117-25650617 GCA_020921065.1 Vaccinium darrowii | reverse complement strand
AGCTAACCTCTTCTAGCGACCAAAAAAATTAGTGAAGTGTCACTAATTTTTAAAAATTTAAATTTCGAACATAAAAATAAAAAAAATCAACACCCCACCTCCGGCCGACCACCACCCCACCTCTTGCTGACCACTTCCGGCTACTAAAAAAATTAGTGAAGTGTTACTAATTTTTAAAAATTCAAATTTCGAACATAAAATTTAGAAAAATCACCACCCCACCTTTGCCCAACCACTTCCGGCGACCAAAAAAAAAGGCGACCAAAAATAAAATAAAATAGTGAAATGCCACTAATTTTTAAAAACTCAAATTTCGTAAATAAAATTCAAAAAACTCACCACCCCACCTCCGACCGACCACCACCCCACATTTAGCCAACCACTTTCGGCGACAAAAAAAAAATAGTGAAATATCACTATTTTTTTTCTATTTGAATTTCGAATATAAAATTTAAAAAAATCACCACACCCCTCTGGCCGAACACCACCTCACCTCTGGCTGACCATTTCCGGCGATAAAAAAAATTAGTGAAATGTCACTAATTTTTAAAAAGTCAAATTTCGTAAAATAAAATTCAAAAAAATACAATCTAACCTCTTATCCAAGTACTTTCTAGAAAAAAAGTGGCACGATATCATTCATCCAAATGTCATCCCATGAGAGTAAACGTGGGACCAACACCAGTGGAGGAAGTGACGTCGTGATGACATCTCGATTAGCATGTACTTGTCAAACTTAAAGTACTTTTGAGATTCTTAATTGTTTCCGTATTTCCTCCTTTTACTTTTCCTAAAACACAATTGAAGTCACGGAGGTGAGAACGTGAAGCCCATGTCCAGCCGTTGGGCGGTAGAGATGGAGGAGGTTTTAGCTCATTTATTAAACTAGCATCAAACCCGTGCTATGCACGGAGCGAATCCAAGTGCACATGCTTAATCAAAATTCAAACCAAACAAACTTCAACATATTTTAAATTGTTGCAATTTGTAAAGAATTCATGAAATCTACTCACAATCCAGTAGAAGTAGACTAAATAAATGTCCCTTATTATGAATGTCTCTGAAACGTGTATTTTTCATGAAAAGTTTATATAAGAAATTTTTATTCCTTCCTTAGGTGTGTCAAAATGAAAATTTACATGGACAGTGATTTCTTAATCTTTATTTTTTTCTTTTAGGTATGCATACACGTGCTTTTTATAGAACGTTCATATAAGTAATTTTTAATCTTTCCTTATGTGTGTGAAAATGAAAATGATAGATTGCTCCTCAATATAATTTTTCTGCCAATATTTATTGCTAAATAGTAATTAGCCAATAATTATTTATATAATAATGATTGGTTCATAAATAAATAAAAAAACAAATCTGATGTTTTATGTGAACAAAATCATTCATTTTCCTTTGTACGAAAGAAAATTTACACTGATTAAACCCAAACCAACTACGCAATCCATCTTTTTTTGGGGACCATTTCACATTCGGATTATTGTTCTCATGATCCATCTTGTGACGCTAACAAAATTTACATAATGAATCACACTCATGAACCACACTTGACAGTGTCTTATGTCCAAATAAAGTTAAGCATCAATTGAGATACAGTTTTTGTTAAAGAATTTTTGTTTTTTATTTTGAACAGATAAGAAAAAAAATCTGACTTTACTCGGATCAAAAAAAAAAATGCAACTTTTCCATTTTTTTTATCCATATTTTTGCTTTTTGCATGCATCATCAAATTAAACTTTTATGCGGAATTCATTGTTTTCGGAGAGAGAAAATCTTGTACAGTATTTAAAAAGTGAAAGTGATTACCTTTGCTGGAAAAATCAGTATGTCTTTCCCTCTACACAATTGATTTTGCTGTAAAAAAAAAAATGTCAACCAACAGAAAGCTTATTGACCAACAAATAAAAGTAGGGAAAAGAAGATAAGATAGTGGCATAGCAAAATGACAACAGTGATAAAAAAAAAACAAATCTGATGTTTTATGTGAACAAAATCATTCATTTTCCTTTGTACGAAAGAAAATTTACACTGATTAAACCCAAACCAACTACGCAATCCATCTTTTTTTTTGGGACCATTTCACATTCGGATTATTGTTCTCATGATCCATCTTGTGACGTTGACAAAATTTACATAATGAATCACACTCATGAACCACACTTGACAGTGTCTTATGTCCAAATAAAGTTAAGCATCAATTGAGATACGGTTTTTGTTAAAGGATTTTTGTTTTTTACTTTGAACAGATAAGAAAAAAAAACCTGACTTTACTCGGATAAAAAAAAATGCATATAAATTTTCCTTTTTTTTATCCATATTTTTGCTTTTTGCATGGATCATCAAATTAAACTTTTATGCGGAATTCATTGTTTTCGGAGAGAGAAAATCTTGTACAGTACTTAAAAAGTGAAAGTGATTACCTTTGCTGTAAAAATCTGTATGTCCTTCCCTCTACACAATTGATTTTGCTGTAAAAAAAAAAAAAAATGTCAACCAACAGAAATCTTATTGACCAACAAATAAAAGTAGAGAAAAGAAGATAAGATAGTGGTATAACAAGAAGATAAGAGGGAGAGAGATAGCTGGGAGAAATATTAGATTGTAAATCACCAACTCATGTAAAAAAGCTTAAAATGTTAGAAAAAGAGATAACTTTATCATTTATATCTTCAACAGGAAAAGAGCAGAGAGAGATATATACATGATCTTACCTCCGCCGGGACTACCTATCGTTCAACTTTGGCAAAGCTGCTGAAGGGGAGGATTAGGGATGGTACTGATACGTAACTCAATTCTCCTTCACTAATGGGGATATAGTTGATGCAAAGCTAGACAATTATTTCGGCAAGTTTCTTGAACAATTTCCTTATTACTCTCCTCAATTTCGGACTTTCTATTATTCTTCTATGAAATTAGTTAGGCAAATTTCGTAAACAATTTCCTTTTCAAAATTTGTTTTTTGTGGAAGCTTGCTTGAGTTTAAGCACTTACAAAATTAACAAATATTTTATTACCCCTACTGTTTTTTCTTCCGAAACATCCTTACAAAATTAAGAATCTAGAAGGAAATTCGAATCTAAGAGGTGTTGTTTAATTTATTTACAAATTAATCATTCCTTTTTGTTCATGCTAACACGAAGTAGAATCTGGATACTCATGAGGAAAGGTTATTTCAAAACTCTTAGGAGATAAGGGAAGTTTACAATGTTGGCAATATGACAACTTTTATGTCAATAACATATTGTTAAGACTTTCGGATGCTATTGATCATGATTAGGGATGTTAATTGGACCTTTTAGGATGACTCAAGATATTGTGTTGCCATAAGACTATTTTTCCTTAGGAAATTAAGAAGTTTTTTCCTTTGTCAACGACATGTTTTATTAGGAGAGGAGAAGTACTTGTTTCCTTTCTCAATGAATAAAATCATTCCTTTTGTCGTTAAAAAATATGTACGTATAAAACATGGATTGGAGAAGAATCATTACGGCAGCAAAGCTTAACTCGGTAAGGAATTAAATACTACCATTTAGGACTTTGCTAATTGCTTAAAAAGTGCAAAGGATTGGGGGACATGTGGCCAGCTCAGGAAGCTCTATTCACCAAAAGTCATCCTGCAATACTATAATAGATTATAATTATAAAGTATAAACAATGTCTTTATTTTTTATTGCAAAAGTTCTTTGTCCTTTCTTTCAAATAGACAAAATGTTGTGTATTTATGACTAATTATTCTAATAATTTTCCCACTCCCCTTTTACTCCTAAACACTCTTTTTTTTTTCTTTATTCACTTGAAAGTACCAATTAAATTGTCTTTCATATGAAAAAATGGCTCATGAGGTAAATGTAATTTGGTAATTTCAAGGTGAATAAAGACAAAAAAAAAAGTGCCTAGAGATAAAAGGGGGTGTGGAAATCGATTCCCTTAATTAATTGTGTGATTTTTTTTTAAAACAATTAATGTGCCATGTGTTTGATTTGTACAAATATCGAAGAGTTAATGTGTGGTGGGAGTGGGACTGGGAACATTACAAGCGTACGTGAGCAAGGGGGTGATGGCAGCCGCACACGGCACACGTGAGCTGGGGGGGTGATGGCAGCCGCTCCCTTGTACCCATCCTCCGCCTTTCATCTGCCAAAACTGACTGCCTGCCTGCCTGCTCGTGTGCTGTGGGCCCTTATCTGTTCTATCCCTATTTCGAGCTGTAATCTGATTGAAAATTGAGCATACATCGGATCAACTAATTTGCATGTCCGTTTGAGTTGACTTCTAATGGGGCCAACTCGAAAATATATTTAATTTTTTTTTTAACGATTCAGTTATTTGTATGAGACACCTAAAAGAACCTTGCACGCTGTTTGTACCCTATCGGTACGCAACCCGTCGATTCTCTCAGGTTTGTTCCTCTCTTCCGTTGAGTTTGGCTAATGAGGCCCCTCCACTTATGATTTCTCGACGCACGGAGACGAGAAAAAAGAAGTCAGTCACAACTTTTTTCTTCTTATTTTGTGAATCAAACGGATACCATGTTTATAATAATAATAAATCAATTTTCAATTTTAATATTGTAAAAAACACAGAAAACAAACTAAAATGTATGTTTTTAACATTTAAACACAACTTTTCACCCCAAAAAATCACATACTCAAAATTCACAACCCTCCCCCCACTTGATGGTTTTAGCCAAGTATGAGAAATTGTTTTTAGTAGAATTACACAAATTCTGTCGAGAAATCAAAGTTTTCCAAACAAAAATAGCTTTAAATGCATAACTTCTTCTAACTAAAAAGTTACACAATGTTAATCAATTTTTGATGGTATCAAACTCTAGTTCACTTTTTTTTTTTCCATCATTAATGGTTGCCTTGTGCGTGTGGTTACGGTGTACGGTGGCGTGGAGGGTGTTGGGAGTCTAACGTGCAAAGATTCTCCCGTGTGTTCGTAGGCCCAATTCTTTGGTGACTATCCACATAATCTACACCACGTTACTTGGGCATAACAAAAATTGAATGACCAAAGTCCACTTAAAACCTAAAGCCTTGTAACTAGAGAGTCAATCAATGGTATGTCAAGGTATGATTCTTTCTTTGTTTATTTGATGTGAGACTCAAATCCTTTACAAATATTCCAACAATCTCCCCCTTATGTGTGAATCACTGAAACTTTTTGAACCACGTGTTTGGCTAACGGTTAGCAAGTGGTATTAGAACCTACACAAATTGGAAGTGTGGGACGGGTCTCGCAACGTGCTTGGTGGGCCCAACAAAAGCAAAGCTTAAGGTGATTGCCGTGCTTGGGTGGTCTCGCATGAGACGAACTTGACGTGCTTGAGCTAGTACTTATCCCACATTTCTTGGTGAGTGGAAACTATTGGACTAGAGAGCGCAATGAGGACTTTGCAATTTTAAGTGGGGGAGATTAGGAGACCCCATGGAAATTTATCCCACATTGGTGGGGAAAACTTGAACTCTAATAGCATATAATGTATCGGGAATAGTTGTTGTATAACTCGATGTTAACTTTTTAAACCACGTGTTTAGGCTAAGGATTAACATGTCAGGTAGAGTGGGTTGTTACAATCCACCTCTTACTCCATCGAGAGACATCTCGCTATGCACCACCATGCCACATGCAATACATTTTTTGGGTAAATTACATGCAATACCTTGCTCCATTGAGAATCATTATGATCCACTTCCACGAGTTTTTTTTTTTTTTTTAAGCCCACTAACATGGATGCTCTCGGAGAGTTCGCCCAAGATCATCAAACATCGGCTCTGATACCACTTGCTAGGAGTCTAATGTGCAGAGGTTCTCCCCATGTTCTTGTAGGTCCAATCCTTTTGGGAGTAACCACATAGTCCACACCATATCACTTGGGCCCAATATAAATTAGATAATCCAAATTTACATAAAAGTTAAAGTCTTGTAAATGAGGAACTACCAAATTGTATATTAAGGTCTAATGCATTATCTATTTATTCGATTTGAGCTTCCCATGTTCTACACATGTTTCAATAGAGGGGGAGTGGAGAGTTTTTTCAACTCATGAGGTAGTGTAGAGGAGATAAAGATTTGATAGTGGTCATGGTGAAGAGTGGTCTTGCAGTGGAGTGGCAGTGGCTATTTTACGGGTTGTGGTATGGCAACGGTGCCACGGTGGTAGCATATATACCAGCACTAATGCACTAGATCCAATCAGAACGGTGCCGCAATGGTAGGTGGATGTAGTAGCGGAAGGTGGTACACAAGAACGAAAGATGGTGATAGTTGTAGTACTTATGGTCGTGGTTGTAGGGGCAATTTGCAATCACGAAGGTGGTTGTAGTGGTGGTGGAAAAATGATGCCGATGGAGTGATGGTAGTGACTATAGCAGCAGGTGATGGTTAAAAAAAAATGAGTGTCTAATTATAGTGGCGGAATGTGGAGTAGAGATGAAGATTGGGGGTGTTTATGAGGTTATCCCCAATATCATACTCAAAATCAAAATATTGCTAAAATTACCAATGTATGGCCCAAAAAGTGTTCGCAATGGAATAATCAAAGTTTGCAACATGTTAATAAATACTCAATTTTGGTATTTGCATACTCAAAGTTACCAACTTTTTCACAATACTCAAATTTAATGGACCCCACATCTTCTAATTAAATACACCCATCATTACACTAACACTCTCTATTCTCTCTCCCTCTCTCTAGCTCTCTAAAAAATGTTTTCAAAAAATTATTAATTTTTTTTTTCAAAATCATTTTTTTAAAAACTATTTGTTTTTTAAAACTAAATTATTATTTTTTTTGCTTTTCGATAACTGTTTGGGAAAACCGTTTTGTTCATTAAACATAATTTTTTTTTTCCAAAAACGAGTTTTTTGAAAACTGTTTAATTTTTTCAAAGATTTTTTTTTTTTGAAAACTGTTTGTTTTTAAAAAAATAGTTTTAAAAAGTTTTTGAAAAGAAAAACTGTTTTGACTGAAAAAACAGTGTTTTAAATAATTTAGTTTCTCTTTTAGTATGAGGTGATATAACACTCAATTTTGGTTATGCCATTGTGGACCTCTACATTGTTAACTTTAGCTATCCTCTAAATTGATAATCAATACGTGAGGTGGCAACTTTTGGTTACTTAAGTTTGAGTATACCATTAGTGATACCCTAATGCTAGAGGTGGTAGAGAGAGCAATGGTAGAGTGGTGGAGGCTATGGTGGTAGCTAGTGGTTATGGTAGCAGTCGTGTGGTGGTGGTGGTATAACGGGGGTTGATAATGGTATTGTTGGTTATGACGGTAACTAATAGTAGTTTGGTGATGGGAAATATAAGTGTCAAACTTAATTTTTTATTACTTAAAACATTCAATTTTAAATGCCAAATTGTGTCATCAAACTACCACGATTTCATATTTCCACATTGAACCTTCGATGCATCCAAATCATGAACTACATTTCCTTCGGCAAAGGTATTCCAGGGTAGATCTATAAAAGAATATATTTTCAATGATACACAGTCGTAATGACGACCATTTAGCAATTCTACCTATCAATCTTACGCTATTATAACGACCAATTATTTTTGCGGTTAATTGTTCTAGAGTCCAGAAGTGGAGACTTATTGGGCATTCAGTCCATGGTAAAGTTTTACAAGGTCTAAGGTCCATGAATTTTTTTTTTTTTTAGAATTTAGGCACTTTCAAAGGGTACCCTAGGGTTTAGATTTTAGGATGCACTTTCCTATTATGGGATTTTAGTGGTTTAGGCACTTTCATAGGCTACCCTAGGATTTAGGCACTTTCATAGGATACCCTAGGGTTTTAGGCACTTTCATAGGGTACCCTAGGGTTTAGGTTTTAGGGTGCACTTTTCTATTATAAGGTTTTAGTGGTTTAGGCACTTTCGTAGGTTACCCTAGGATTTTAGGTACTTTCGTAGGGTACCCTAGGATTTTAGGCACTTTCATAGGGTACAAACTTTTTTGGCACTTTCATAGGGTACAATTTTTTTTTTTTTTCCAGAAGACCCGCGTGAAATTCTTGGTGATCGGGGTAACGGCGTTCTAGAAAGATGACCGTGTGTGTGCTTGGTTTGTGGGCGATGTTTTTTTTGGTTTTTTTGTATGCAAAGTGGACTCGAAACTGTAAGAAACAGTTCGGTGGACACGCGGGGGTAGAAAGCCACTGGAATGGACTTGCGGCCAACTGGCCCTTATTTTTTACTAGTTGTTATAAACCACATTATTTTACGAAAAATCACGAGACACGGGATTTTGAAATGATAAACTGAAATGTGACTACATAACTGTCGATACTATTTTTTGCTAACCCTAGACTAGTTTTTAAAAAGATTAGCGTAGGAGAATTCATGATTTTATGTGACACGCTTTTCGAGAAAAAATGCATATTCACGAAATGAGATTTTATGAGACATGTTGCACATTCACAAGACACGTATCACGAGATATGACACGAAACGGTTTTTGAGGAAATGAAAAGTTACGTACACGCGGAGCGAAAATGAAAATGAGAAATGAATTGATGAGACTATTGTGTGGAAAGAATCAGTGGAGATTTGATTGAATGCGGGAGTATCGTTTGAGCGCCGCCCCACTTCGTGGAGAGAACTTAGTGGTTAAGGCCCTACGTGTACAACACATGGTGGACGGACCTTGTAAATAGGTTGCTAGATTTCAGATGATACAAGACGGCCGGGACCGTGTTCGTACGAAAGTTTGGTGATCGTCAGTTGAAAGAGACATAAACGGACCATTACTTCGAGTGATCGGACTGTGGCCCGGTGGTCGGAAATAATGCCCAAACATTGATAAATTTGAAGAAGAATGCTGACACTGAAAGATAACACTAGGCTTATACACTACACACAGGATACTTTGATTCGAAATGACACGGACACTATCGCACTGACACAGACACATGCATATTTCCATGATAGATCCTGTTATCTGTTTTAAACTGTCATTACTTTTTTCATGCAATATATATTGTTTTAGAATTGCTAGTGTACGGTTGGGGTAAGAGTTGGCTATTGGGCGTTTTCGCTCACAGTGTTGCACTTGTGTGACCCTGGCATAATACCACTACTACAATAATAGATAAAGATCACACTATGAAAGTCTAAAAGATCTCACTTTTGTAAAAGCATCATAAAGAAATTCATGCTAAATTTTTAATCACGTTTTATGCCATAAGGTGAGGTGTCTCGGGTAGGCAAAAAACGTGATTGAAGATTCACCTTTCTATCTCACTTTTTACTTGGGGTGAGATTAAATATAAGCATATCAAATAAATGTGCTTCCGGTGTTTGATTTTCGGTCTTAGATCAAGTCACAACACCTTGCATCATCTCTCGTGCCCTCTCACGAAGGGGCCAAGTTCTCTTTCTCTCTCTTTTAGCAAACAAAAGCCCTAGCACTGCCAATCTGTGATGGATGGTGAATAGTCTTTACCCACTCCATCTCTCTGTACATTGACCCCACGGCCGTCTTCTATTTTGCTCAGGTATGTCTCCTTTCTCTCCTTCCCCCTTCCAAAATCAGAAATCCTAACTTCGTTTCTCCATTTTCTATTTTGCTCCAGTTTGTATTATCTCCTCCGCATATCATCATGTCTCTCGCATGGGCTTTGTTGGCTACCAGGATCCCAATTCTGATTTCGGATCTCTCGACGTGTCCTGGTGTAAGCTCTCTCTCTCTCTCTCTCTCTCTCTCTCTCTCTCTCTCATCGCGTCGTGTTTTGTCGATTTTGTTTTGGTAGGGTTTAGTTATATCTGGATGATTTACTGTTGAATTGATGTGTGTATTTTGATAAGGTCTATAAATTCAGTTAGCTTTCCCTAGTTAATTGAAGTATTAATGTTCACTTTCAAAATGTATGTGAACATTTTTACACTTTCTCATTGTATAATGTGCCTGTTTTTGGTGATTGCTGTTTTGAAACTATTGTTGTTGTGTTTTGTTAGCTCACTTGAGTGGTGTGGGGGGCGCTTCACCAAAATGACCTCTTTGGCCTTTTGGTACTGCATGGAAGGGGAGGAGTTGGGCTAAACCTCACTGGAGCCCTAGGGACTAGCCAGAAAAGAAGGCTGGAACTCCTAGAGTACGCTGGAGGGGGACTTGCACAAGGGAGCAACCACGTTAGTGCCTAGCCTGGATGGTGGTGGTTCGGGAAGGCACTCCGATGGTTAAGTTAGCAACGGAGGGAGAAGTTTAGTGGGGGATTCTAGAGAGAGAAAGTGCAGCTGAGTATGTGTGTAGAGAGAGGGACTCGTCCCGAGTGAAGAGGGTGAGGGCCATACTTATAGGCAAGGAGGATCGTGTCCCGCACGCTCCTCGGGAGCCTCACACGCTTCGTCCTTACCAACGCATTAAATACATGGATTGACGTCTGTCTGTCAAGCGGCGCCTCGACCGCTGCCTGACCAGAGAAGTCACCCGTCACCGATATTCCCATCAATCAAGTACCCTTGCAGGCGTAGCCTGTAGGGTTGGTGGCCTGCCATAAATGCAATGCATGCGGGGTGGTTGAGGCCATTAATGAGCCACTTAGACTGTCAGGGGTGCCTCGATCGAGCCCCTGGCATCTGACGCAACCCCCCGGCACCGAGGTCAATCAACTCGGTCTGAGCAGCCCTCGGGAACAGGCCCCCGAGGGCGGCTACGGTTCTTCCTGGCGCAGGCTTCCGAGGGGGGCCCAACCAAGGTCCCTAGGATCCTCGAGACTTGTGGTGAAACCTCCATCCCGGAGTGGCCACCTGAAGGGAGGGTCCTGTCGAGGTCCCTTGGGCCGCGCCCCCTCCTCGCCGGGGACCCGGCTTCGACATCCGTTGTGCCCGTCTAGAGGCCATCCGGCCGGAACGTGGGGTCCCAGCCACTTTTAGGCCTTTAGGTGAGGGTAGTCCCTTAGACCCCCGCCCCCTCGACGGGGGCGCAACCGAGAACAATGGATCCCTGGGTCCCCGGCTGCTACAATAGCCCCTCAACTTCCTTAGTCAGAGCTCCGCAGTTGAGGGACTTGACCAATCCGAGCTGCCGTGAGGAGTCCCTGATCCTAGCCGAGGGCAACGCTCATCTGAGCGCTTGGCTCGGAATGTCACATCGTTCTGAACCTGAAAAGACGTGATGTGACGTCGTTTCGGTGGTGACTGTCAGGCTTATCCGGTGTCAGAGATTCTGTGCCCGCTCAGTTTACAAAGATCTACCGAGGGCAAAGCTTGAACATAAAAAAAATGAAAGGCTACCCGAAAAACTTCCTAAGCTTGGAGGCGTTCCAAGGGTTGCTCACGACCGTGCCATCCATTTCAACAAGTTTGTAAGCCCCATAGCCGACTTTGGCTGTGATTCTGAATGGACCCTCCCAGTTGGGCATGAACTTTTTCTTATTCTTCTTTTGGACCACTTCTCGGAGGACGAGGTCATCAACATTAAAGGGGCGCATCCTGACATTCTTGTTGTACCCCCTAGCAACCTCTTATTGGTAGGCTGCGTACCTAATATTTGCTTCGTGTGGAGGTCCTCGATATGGTTGAGCTCGGATGCAATGTGTTCTTTGTTAGTAGCAGGGTGAAAGATCTCGGTGCGGTCCGTTGGTGCTGTTGCAGCAAGTGGGAGGACCGCTTCCATGCTGTAAGCCATCGAGAAGGGTGTTCGGCCAATACCCCTCCGGGGGGTAGTGCGGTAGCCCCAAAGGACCTTGGGGAGTTTCTCAACCCATTTTTTGCGTTTGTTGGTCAACCTTCGTTTGAGACCGGCCGAGATGGACTTGTTGGAGGCCTCGACTTGGCCGTTCCCCTGGGGGTACGCTACCGTGGAATTGTAGACGCGGACGTGCTTCCTTTTTTGCATAGCGTCTTTATGGCCTCGGCCACAAACTGGGTGCTGTTATCCGAAATGATGACGTAGGGAACACCAAATCTGAAAATGATGCTTTTCCAGATGAAGTGCTCCACTTCGGTTGCAGTGATGTGGATGAGGGGCTAGGCTTCAACCCACTTTGTGAAGTAGTCCGTTGCGGTGAAAAGGTGCTTGAATCCACCGGGGGCAGTGGGGAGAATACCCACGATGTCAAGTCCCCACTGCGCAAAGGGCCATGGACTGGTGACGGGGTTGCGAGAGAGGGTTGGCTGGTGGAGAGGAGAGTGCTTCTGGCAAGCTGCACATTTCCGCACATACTCCTCGACAGACTTCCTCATTCTTGGCCACCAATAGCCCTGGGTTACGGCTCGATCGGCCAAGGACCGTCCTCCCGAGTGGCAGCCACTACTGCCCTTGTGAAGCGGAGCACCCGTGGGATCTCCTCCTCGTGGAGCACGTGCAAGTCGGGGCCGATATAGGTGCGCTTGTAGAGCTGGCCAGTTGGGGAGAGGAAGTACTAGGTTGCCTGGCACCGAATCAGGTGGGCTGCCTTTTTATCTATGGGGAGCCTTTTGTTCCGTAGATAGGCAACCAGGGGGTCCATCCAATTAGTGTCCGTAGGGCCGACACTCATGACGTTTTCCTGCCCAGGCTCGAAGCTCGAGGTGGGGATGTCCCCCAGGATGACTGTCCGAGAGCCCCCAATATGGGAGCATGCCCAGCCAAGGGCAGTGAGAGCATCGGCGTGAGTGTTGTGGGCTCGACCGATGTGCCAAAAGTCCACCTATTTGAAGTCTTCTTGCAACTTCAAGACATGGCTGAGATATTTGAGCATTCGGCTATCGCCGGAGCCATAATCGCTGTTGAGCTGGCTGATCACCAGCATGGAATCGCTGTAGACCTGCAGCTCTTCTATGCCCAGGTTCAAGGCGAGTCGGAGCCCCGCGATAAGAGCCTCGTACTCGGCTTCGTTGTTGGTGGCCAGAAAGCCAATGCTCATGGCGCATTCATGGAGGGTGCCCTCGGGGGACATGAGAACTATACAACCCCCGCCCTTCGGCTATTTGAGGCATCGTCGACATGCATGTGCCAGGAGTCGCCGGCGTAGATCGTCGCTGTCCTTGGGGGAGATCTTTTGAGGACGAAGCCCGGCTATGCAGGGTTGGGCTCGTTGGGGGTGGGATTTCCCTCCTCCCTCTTCTGGGCCTCGACCTCCAACCTCGGGGTGAGCTCGGCTACAAAGTTGGCCAGAGCCTGCCCCTTTATTGATGTCCGAGGCTCATAACGAATGTCAAAGTTTGCCAATTCCATTGACCACCTGCAGATTCTGTCCGAGAGGTCTGCCTTCCAAAGTACAGCCTTAGAGGGTACTCGGTAATGACGATGATCGTGTGGCACTGGAAGTAGGGGAGGAGCTTTCGCTTTGCCATGACAAGGGCCAGCGCCAACTTTTCCAGTGGCAAGTATTTGGTCTCGGCTAGGAGCTTGGTCTTGCTGGAGTAGTAAATGGGTTGCTGATCTGGTCCCTCCTGTCTGACCAATGCCGAGCTCACTGCGTGCTCCGACACTGCCAGGTACAGGTGGAGGTCCTCTTCTTCCCTCGGGGTGACTAGGAGGGGGGCCTTTGCCATGTACCCCTTGAGCTCGGCAAGATCTCTGTCGCATTCAGCGTTCCAGTGGAACGCTCTCTTACTGGTCTTGATAGACTTGAAGAACGGGGCTATAGGCATTTGAAGATTTGCTGATAAAGCGATTGAGGGCTGCAGCCATTCCGGTGAGTCTCTGGACTTCCCTGATGGTTGTGGGGGCTCGGAGCGTTTGGATGGCGGTGATCTGATTAGGATCCGCTTCGATCCCCCGCCGAGTAACGAGGTACCCCAGGAATTTCCCCGAGCCTACTCCAAAGGCACACTTTTTTGCGTTAAGCCATACTTTTTGCGCTCTGAGTATGGTGAAAACCTTACCGAGGTGACTTAAGTGGTCTTTCGCAAACTTGCTCCTTCTAGAACATCTTGGAGACCATCCTCTGATAGGTGGCTCCGGCATTCTTCAGGCCAAAGGGCATTACCTGGTAGCAGTAAGTGCCCCTCGGCATGATGAAGGCCGTCTTCTCCATGTCCATTTCGTCCACGGCAATTTGATGGTACCCTCGGTACGCATCCATGAAGCTCAATTTAGCGTGTCCAGCGGTGGCGTCTACCAATTGGTCTATCCGAGGGAGTGGAAAACAATCCTTTGGATAGGCGTCGTTGAGGTTGGTGTAGTCCACGCACACCCGCCACTTGCCAGTCTTCTTTTTCACCACCATCGTATTGGCCAGCCAGTGGGGTATTGTACCTCCCGAATGGCTTCAGGCTCTATAAGCTTTTGAACCTCTTCCACAACGGCATCCGAGTGGACGGTCGAGGACCGTCTCGGCCTCTGTATCACCGGTTTCCTAGTCGGGTCAACGTTGAGTTTTTGCGTGATGAAATCCGGGCTCACGCCTGGCATTTTGTAAGGAGTCCATGCAAAAACCTCAACGTTGTCCTTGAGGAAGCCGGCAAGTTCGTTGCGCTCGGGATTGGATGGACAGTGGTGGTCCAGGAAGGCACTCCGATGGTTAAGTCAGCAACGGAGGGAGAAGTTTAGTGGGGGATTCTAGAGAGAGAAAGTGCAGCTGAGTATTTGTGTGGAGACAGGGACTCGTCCCGAGTGAAGAGGGTGAGGGCCATACTTATAGGCAAGGAGAAGCGTGTCCCGCACGCTCCTCGGGAGCCTCACGCGCTCCGTCCTTACCAACTCATTAAATGCATGGATTGATGTTTGTTTGTCAAGTGGCGCCTCGACCGCTGCCTTCCCAAAGAAGTCACTCGTCACTGATATTCCCATCAATCAAGTACCCCTCCAGGCATAGCCTTTAAGGTTGGTGGCCTACCATAATTGCAATGCATGCGGGGTGGTCAAGGCCATTAATGAGCCACTCAGACTGTCAGGGGTGCCTCGATGAGCCCTTGACATCTGACGCGACCTCCCCCCCCCCCCCCCCAAACACCGAGGTCAATCGACTCGGTCCGGGCGGCCCTCGAGAATAAGCCCCCGAGGGTGGCTACAGTTCCTCTTGGCACAGGCTCCCGAGGGGGGCCCAACCGAGGTCCCCAGGATCCCTGAGACTTGTTGTGAAACCTCCATCCCGGAGTGGCCTCCCGAGGGGAGGGTCCTACCGAGGTCTCCTGGGCTGGGCCCCCTCCTCGCCGGGGACCAGGCTTCGACATCCGCTGTCCTCATCTGGAGGCCATCCGGCCGGAATGTAAGGTCCCGGCCACCTTTAGCCGTTTAGGTGAGGGTAGTACCCTGGACCCCCGCCCCCTCAGCAGGGGTGCAGCCGAGGACAATGGATCCCTGGGTCCCCGGCCGCTACAAGTAGTATTTTATTAATTCTTGCGCAAAGAACCAAGACACACAAACTAGTTCAAATAGCAATTGGGTCACAAAACACGAAAGCATAACACACAGGTATATATAGTTTGCTACATTAACATGTACACGGTTTGCAAGATTGCACATGTCCCTGGCTCACAATAGTTTACCTTATAGGCTGTAGCATTGAATTAAGAAGAAAGGTCACCATTGGGTGCAAGGTTAGACAACAATACAAATGCTAGGACACGTGTACACGTATTGATTGGTGAGGTGTCTACTAAATAAACAGGCGTGTCTACTAATAAACAGGCTCCACAAAACAAATATATATTTGGCCCCGATTGCGCTTGATTCTTTTGCTACGTGGTATGCTCTTTACACTTGCTTCCTATTTTCTTGGTTTTACTTTTACCTCGGCCACTTAGCAGCTTTAGTATTTGTTCCCCATCTTTGCTTTTCTCTGTTTCACGGACATTGTTCTGCTGTTCTGCATCCCTTGTGTCAAAAGTATTGGAGAAGGTGCGTCCTTTTGAAATTTTGAGTCACTCTTCCTTGCTTTTCAATTCCTAACTGTGGTTCCTAATTTCTCTATGTTATGCAGCGAGGATCTATATGATTTCAAAGCACTGTACTGGTTGTCTGGTTTCCATGGATGAATTATCACTACTAAGGAGCAAGGGTAGTGCTTTTATTGAACTACTCTTTATTCATTCAGGGCTAATAGACACTTCTGTTTCTTTGCTTCATTCTAATGGATGCCTTATCACTGCTGAAGTTAGGATAAGCTATGATTCTAAGCTTATCGTGCGTGAACTGTGGAATTATTGACTTCATGCATTCAAAGTACTTCCATCCTTATTTCATGTGACAGGATTATGTTGTGTTTTCTGGAGAGCAAATTGCTATCTGTTAATTATTATAGTCACATCCTGTTTCTTTGGCAACTCAAGGAATTAGTTTTGTGTTGTTCTTGAGTAGCAGCTGCTATCATTCTCATTATTGATGGGTTTGTTTGGCAGGTATCTGCTAGTGGAGCATGAAATTTTCTGTAATCAGGTAAGTGCAGCTGCTATCATAGTTTTGTTTTGTTCTTAAGTGAATTGATCTTCTCGCAGAAGTACCCCACTGTTTCTAACTTGAACTTGAGGCAAAAAAGAATGACATTTAGGAGCAGGAAATTCTCTATAATCAGGGCATCGTCTTCTGATTCAATGGATCCTGTTGCTCCTTTTGCCCCTCTTCAGCCTGAGTCTCCAACCCTCATCTTGTCCCAGCTGCAGTGGAGAAGCAGCTCGAACAACTTCAAACCGACAAGGATGCTGAAAAACAGGAGGAGGAGCCGTATGCTTTTGGTACTGATCTAGTATTGTATAGGTTAGTAAGATGAGTTGTGATATACTGGTAATTGACTGTGTCTGTTATGCGTATTTTTGAAACTGTGATCAAGAATGACAGTTTCGTGTATAGAGTGAAGATAGTTTTTTTTTTTTTGAAAGGCAAAAGAGATTTTATTAATCAAATATAGAGTGATGATAGTGGACAAAACTTTCCTTCTCTGCGTATCTAGTTTCTTAGTGACTGGAAAAAATAGATCATAATATTAAAGTTAGAAATAAGTTGGTTGATGGGTTTTGTAAATATAGGAGAATCGCTGGAGTGAAGGCTAATGAGAGGAGAAAAGCTTTGGAAGAGATACTCTATGCTTTGATCATGCAGAAGTTCATGGAAATAAGTTTGTTGATGGGTTTTGTAAATATAGGATAATTGGTGAAGTGAAGGCTAATGAGAGGAGAAAGGCTTTGGAAGAGATACTCCACGCTTTGATCGTGCAGAAGTTAATTATGGATGTCAATATTTCCCTGCTACCAACAATAACATATTCATCGTCCGACCCATAGATGTTAAGAGTTTGGCCTTTCTTTTTTCTTTTTTCTTTTTTCTTTTTTCTTTTTTTTTCTTTTTCATGTTTTGCAGTTGTTGGAAAAAAACCTTGGTTTATCCATTTTTAATTAATTATTAAAGTGGGTCCCACACGTCCACGTGGCCGGACCCACATACCGTTGTGTTCGTCTTAGTTAAGAGATTAAGATCGAACCCTTGGTTGGATAAAAACAAGTTAAGGTGAATGAGAAATTGACCTTGAAAGTGCCTACATGAATATTGGTAGAAGGGGTAAAATATGTTGTCCCACATTGGTGAGGCACAACAACTTCATTGGGTATATGTATCCTAAGTTGGGCAATAAGGGTTGGCCCTTTGGGTCATTACAACTTTTGTTGGGGGAGAAGGCATGGACAAAGTGGGCTTTGGTCCATATAACACACGCGCGCTGCCTCCGCCTGACCGACCGAACCGGGCCGGGTTGGGTCATTAGATAAGATGGGCTTAGGCCCAAATGGTTCTTATCATTTTACACACGGACTGGGTCGGGTCGAACCGGGTCCGTTTCAGTAAAATTTAATTTCCTTCTCCTTACCAAAGCAGTGTGCCCGCGAAATATTTTTTCTCTTTCCAGTGCGTCTGTTCACGAATAGTCATCGGACATGACTGTTCACTTCCGGCGGGTTGCATCCGTTCCGAACAGTCGCACCTTATTGCTTCGTACCTTCCCATTCGGGTGCCTATTTATCTATAAATAGGACCCTCCTCTTCCTCATTCATTCATGTTTTTCACTTTGCATCCATTCTGCACTTACTGCATATAATATTCTGAGAGTTCTGCGTAGTTTCCTAGTTTGCCTACCGATCAGATTGCAGTGCTGCTTCCGACCGGTGAAAGTCGGGTATTCTTGGGAGGCAAACGCCCAAGTTCTCCATTAGCACCATAGTGGAGGGCGAATTTGCCTTAAGGACAGGGTATTTTAATACTCGCCTCGACTCAAATCGTCTCTCGCCAATTTCCGGTGTACTGAAATTGGCCCGGTATGTCTTCTGTTTAACATTCTTAATTTCTGTTTTTCTGTTTAATTTCCAGATTGTTTGAAACCGAGTATTCAACAATAGTCCCTTTTGAATGATTTACTGAATCAATTAAGTACTAAGTATGAATCATGGATGATTTTGCTCTTTTACTTGTGTTAGATGTTATGTGTAATGGTCTTGTACGTGTTAATGCTGGCAAGGATACAAATTTTAGGTGAATACCCTATGACTGAGATGTGAAATTGAGAATATATTGATCTCGTAGCCTTCAGCCATTTTACCAAATTCGGGAAAAAAAAAATTTGTATTTTTCGATCACGTTTTTTGAGTGTGATGGTAAAGACATTTAATCACGCTTTTAGAGAAAAACCGAGATCTAAAACCATAAAAAGTCATGCCAAATAATTTTCCATCTCAGTTTCAACCATAAACAATCTCACGTAAAAAGCGTGATTGTTATCTACATTTAATCACTGTTTTAGATAAAAAGTGAGATAGAAAACCAAGAAAAAACGCGCGGATTTAGTTTTCATCTCAGTTTTTACAGGAAACCATCACGCTTTTCGACCGTGATCATTATTATCTTTCCATCAAGCTTATAAAGTGTGATAGAAAACAGTGACTTACCATGTCACCTGGAAGCGTGATATTTATGATTTTTTGTAGTAGTGTACCACGATGTTGTTTCATCGACTCTGACGTATTGTACTAGATTTTCGTGATGAACAAGAAGCATAATATAGCTTGGGGTAGTTCCAAGATTGGTGGTAACTAGACCCAGGATCAGTAGCCGCTATATATCCTATCCAGCTGGAATAATGTATTTTTGGGAGTAAAGAGTTGATGTAACAGACTATGGATACTTTTAAATTAGTATTTTGTAATAATAACATTCTCGAAATTTGGAGCGTTATACGTGGACAACCTCAACGCGAGAAAAAACCACGGGAGCCACACCAGTTCACAATGAAATCGAATCAAGAGTACAAGTCTTCTCGCAGTCTCTTTAAGATCTGCGTTTTCTCTCATCTCTCTCTATTTTTCTCTAAAAACTCGTAACCCTAGTTACATGCTAACTAAAATATAAATAGGTCTGTTCCTATGCCCGAAATTACACACCTACGTCCAAAAATACTCCCCTCGTTCGGATTTGTTTATCCGTCGTTTTATTGCAACCAGATAAAAAATTAGTTATATCTTTAAATTGGTAAGTAATTATATGTCCAATATGGATCATTTTCCTAAGGTCTCACTCCGAACTGCGGGACGGTGTCTCATGGGGCCTCCACCCCCTACACTCCGGACTAAACCACTACTGAAGGTTGCCTGCACCCCAACAAAATATATGGAAGAAATCAGGAGCTGATATTGTTTCATGGATTAATCTACCGTCCGCCCAATGGGCAGACAATAAAGTGTATAGAATCTGAATTCTTACATGTAAGAATTCAAACAGTGAAAACTCTTCCATGTAAGAATTATGATTATTTTGTGTTTTACCGTCCGCCCAGTGGGCGGATAATAGAAAGATCCTTGTTTCATTTAGTAGCTTTCTTGTTTGATTTGGGGTTTTGTAGGATGCATTTCAGTGATGCATTTTGTTCGGGGGGGCTGTTAGGCGCCCCGCCCCTGACACCACCCTCCCCACCGGCCCCACCCCCCATTCCCCCAATACCCTCCCCCCTTTTCGGCCAAACTACCCTTTTTTGTTTTTGGTTTTTTTTTTCTTTTTCTCTTTTTTCTTTTCTTCTTTTAACTTTATTTATTTAATTACTTATTTAATTTAGTTTACTCAAATTACATTTGCAAGTAAATTATTTTTTTGCATTGACATTTAAATTTGACTTTATATTTTAATTAGTTAATTAATTTGTCTTAACAATGAATAATAAAAAAAAACTTCTAAAAGTAAATAATAATACAATCATGGTTAAAAGTAAATAAATATTACAATCACGTTTAAAAGTTAATAAATACTACAATTGACAATGTTCAGCACTAATCAATATTGCCTCCAAATTGTAAAGTAATATAAATAAAGTAATTAAAGAAAATAAAATAATATAAATAAAGTAAATAAAGTAATATAAATGAATTAATATAAATAATATATTATAGGGTAATTAAAGGAGGGGAGGGGTAAAATGCCAATTAAATCGTGTCACGGGGTGGGGCCCAGGGCGGGGCACGGGTACAGGCGGGGCTCGTAGCACTTTTCTTTGTTCGGACTCTGGTACCTTTTCATGGCACTATGTTTTTTGATCTCTTGTATGATTATCGCGTGGCTAGGCTGCCAAAATAGTTAGGATGTTAGTCTTACGTTATGATGTCGTCGTACACTCGCTACATTTAGTCATTGTAGTATCTCTTACATTGATTAATAAAATTTTTTGCTGTTTAAAAAATATATATATTTCCTTGGGCAAAACGAAAAGAAAGGGAAAGCATGGTATGGGCAAAGATTGGGGAATCTTGTAAAGGAGAGGACTTTTGTGACGGTAAATCCATGGGGACAGACCACAGTGCACAGATTATGCACAGATGGGTCTGGGGGACCCACGTTTGGGTCCCACACGAACGATCCGAACCGTTAGATCATCTTAGAATAATTTTCCGAGTTTGAATGAAATGGGGGGTTTTTGGATGAACCACTTACACAAGTCCGATGGAGGTGATTTCTCGCGGAGCCCCTCGGAAAATTATTCTAAGATGATCTAACGGCTCGGATCATTCGTGTGGGACCCAAACGTGGGTCTCCGAGACCCATCTATGCACAATTTGTGCACTATTGGTTTGTACCAATAGAAGGGTCCTGTGACTTTTGTGATATTTGGAGCATCATTGTCTATATATCATCCGCATTCAACCATTGGGAAACATCAACCAGATGGGGACGTGAGAGCACGTGCTTGCGGGAGGCGGTGCGTCTTTCGAGAGGTGCTTTGCACACCCCCCTGACACCTTTGTCCCCCGGCCCCACCCCACCCAATTCCCAAATTACCCCCCCCCCCCCCCCCCCCCCCCCCAATTTCCGGCCCTTTTTTTTTTCTTTTTTCATTTTTTATTTCCGGCCACTCTCTTTTTTTTTCTTTTTTTTTCTTTTTTTTTCAACTTTATTTATTTAATTACTCTAATTTTAATAATTTCATTTACTAATTTCATTTATTTAATTAATTACTCATTTAATTTGGTTTATTCAAATTACATTTGCAAGTAAATTATTTTCTTAAATTTGCATTTAAATTTCACTTTGTATTTAGAAACTTTATATTATTTTAATTAGTTAATTAAGTTGTGAAATAATCGTGGGAAGTGTTGTATGTGTTAGTTTGAGGTTAATTACTGCAAACTGACCCGAGACACTCTGTTTTATTAAAACAAAAATGTTTTTCCGAGACTGTCCGTATTATTTTCTCCATTTCTATAATTGAATGTTTGGATTAATTTTAGTACAATTACATTAATTTTTGGGTTTAGAAGTTAACGACAAGTTAAAACCTACCTTTAATTTGTTTTAGTGATCCAGAGGAGCAGTGGCGGAGTCAGGATTTCGGTTCAAGGGGGGCCAAAGTAATAGACATGTTTTTGTCTACAAGTAAACATATAATGCCGTAGAGTATTTGCTATTATAGCACTTCACCAATTCCATCGAATTAGAACATCTCAGTACTACTCCTATAGAATGTCTACCAAAAGAGTCCTATGAACTCCAATTTTGAGAAATTTTAAAATTAATTCAGTTGGTCGTCTTTAAGATTTAAAAAATATATTGAAATATGTAAAAAATGTATGAAAATATGGAGATATATTTAAAAATATAATAAAAAAAGTATACTGGAGTGTGTCCTTTTTAATATTTTTATGTGCTTATTGTCAGCCTAGTTGCCTGATTTTAGATTTTTTTAGTAATAAAAATAAGAAAATTTTAAAATCCACCCAATGGGCTTATTATAAGGCTTAAAAAGTGTATGGGAATATATAAAAAGTGTATATGAATGTGTAAAAGTGTAAGAGAAAATAAAAAAAAATTAATATTAATAATAAAGTTATAGTAAAATGAAATTATTAAAATTTGAAAAAAAAAAAAAGGAAAAAAAAAAGGAATTTGGGACGGCGGGGGGGGGGGGGGGTAAAAGGGGTAGAGAGGGGTGGGGCCGGGGGGGGGGGAGGGGGGCACGGGGGCGCGGGGGCAGGGGGGGTGGGGGAGGCGCGCAAAGCAATGGGCGCGTCTTTCTCTTCCCCGTGACGGTGTCACATGGGGGTTCGGGAGACAGTGGGACCCACCCGCATCACCTATAAACAAAGTAGTAATTAGTAATTACAACTGTTTAAAGTCAAATATACCCATCCGGTATTCTGGTTATACTCTTTGTCAGGGAGAGTTTTGGGTAGGGGTGAAAATTTATGACACGACATGACAATACGACACGGCGGGTAAGTGTTGAGTATTTTTGTCACAAAACACGTATATGACACGACCCGAAAACACGTTTAGTAAACAGATCGGGTTCGGGTTGAACCCGCATAACCCCAAAAATGACACGAATTAACCTGTTCGTCTATTCGTGTCAACACGGTAACCCAAACCCGACCAAAAAATGACACGAATTAACCTGTAAGTTTTCATGCTCTGAAGTTGTGCATGAAAGTTTTTAAGCTCAATCCTGCTGCAGTTGAAGTTTATCATTTGATATCAAGTTATTCTCTCCATATTCTCAAATTTGCAAAGTTTTGTTATGGTGGCCAAGGTTCTAAGCCTGAACATCGTTTTGGATGGTTATAATTACGCATCATTTTGGTTGGTTATAATTACTCTCTTTGATATCTAGTCTCTTTAATCTATGGTAATGGTTACTATAAATTAATGAAAAAGAAAATTTTCACCATGCAAAAAAAACAATAATAATAATCGTGTCAACCCGAACACGACTCGATTATTAGCAGGTTGGGTTAGGGTTCATATTTTCGACGCGATTAATCAAGCAGGTCATTTTGATATGAACCTGATTTGACACGAACACGGCACAACATGACACGACGCCCACCCTTAGTTTTGGGGTTTGAGTCTATGAATAGACACCGAATGTCTCCTTTGGTTGTTTAACTTACTAATTTTCTCACTAGCCCCGCTGATGTATATTGTATGACAAAAAAAGAAGTCAAATGTAAAAAATCGTAATTACATATCTCCAATTATTACTCTTATTTCTCTATCTATCTCTCCACTTATTACTCCTCTCCAATTATTACTAATTTCTCTCTCCAGTCATTAACTCAAAAACAATTTTCAAAAACCAAACAAAAAAACTATCTCAAAAATATATCTCCAAATTTTTTACACAAAACTGACAACCAAACACAGTGAACTAAATGCTTTTACACACTGAAAATTTTGTGCAATGACAAAAATAGGTTACTAGTTCTCCACGTATTAGGGGGTTTTTGCGAGCTATTTTTCTATTTCTCATTTTTGAGTTTTGAATGTTTGGGAGACTTCGGCCAAAATGACTTATCAAAAAATGGGTTTTCCATTTTGGACTTTAGAGAGGAGAAGTGAAAAAGAGGTGGTAAGGAGCTTTTTGACTTTTCATTATTCACTTTTCTCATTTTCATTAGCAAAAAGACCCACAAAATGTATTTTGGACATATCTCCCAACTACTGCTCCTGTTACAAAATACATTCTACACATTTCTCCCAAACACTCTTATCAAATTAAAAATACATTTTGATCATAATCCAAAAAGTCGAAAAGCCAAAAAATTGAAAATGAAAAGCTGAAAATGAGTTTCCCAAACACCCCTACGCATTGTTAGTTTTGCCATTTATGATTCTTGGATTGCTATGTATTGAGCTTAATTTAGTTCTTACACGCATGACAAATGTACATTCTGACCATTGTTAGTTTTGCCATTTATGATTCCCGTTATATGGTTCTCTAAATACTGATTCTCTTATCCCTCGACATAAAAAATGTCAAATGTACAATCGTTCACAAAAAAGTCAAATGTAAAACATTTATGCTAGGTGGCAGTGCATTAAGTTTTAGGAGTAATTACCTATATTGACCAAAAGTTATGAAACTGAAAACGTTTTTGTCTATACTAACTATAAGAAAATAATCTAGAAAAGGATTCTGAAAAAAAAAACAAAACTAGCTAAAATATTAATTCCAAACTGGGCATTACAGCCACTATCAAATTTGAGAAAACTAAAGATATACTATAAGTATTGTACAAGTTAAGGTGTCTCCGAATTTTGTATAATTGTAGGAATGTCTAGTAAAATTAAATGGCCACTTCATTAATATTGCGAGGTATTAAGCGCTTGGGCACCACTTTTTCCCATTTTCCCATTCTCATTTTTTCTTTTTGGCTGTTTTGGGGAAATGCCTCAGAACTCATTATCAGAGAATGAGTTTTGCAAAATGCACAATCTAAAGCAGAAGTGAAAAAGTGGTCCGGAGCTACTTTTCATGTTCTCCACTATTCTCCACTTGCAAAATGCATTCTGTACATTTCTCTCAAACACTCCTCCCAAATTCAAAACATATTCTGATCATAATCCAAAAAGTCAAAAAGTCAAAAAATTAAAATTGAAAAACTGAAAAGTAGACTCCCAATCACCCCCTACATCAAATAGGAAAACTGTTTACGTATTGACACTCTAGTTGCCAATAGTTTCTTTTAATAAAATTTATTATATAAAAATATTTCTGAAAGACATTCCATGTTCAAAGTATTTAAACTCAAATTCACGCATTTGAGGGTAGTATTGCTCTTCAATTCTTAGTACCGTTGTCCTTGTTTCAAAGAGAGAGTATTAGTCCCTATTTTACCCTTAATCTCCGTCTCAATTTGTTTGTCCATATTCGGTGGTCGTTTAATTTTTTATTACTTATATCTTTCAATTTATAATGTTTTTCGTGATTTTAAAAATTATTACTTATATATTTCAATCTATAAAGTTTTTCGTGATTTTAAAAATTTATATAAAAATAATTGAGAACATCATCCATTTTGCAAAATTTTAGAAAATCTACATTGAAAGATATGAGCGAGTGGAAATAAGTACGAAATCGAAAATACACAAATAGATTACGACGGAAGGAGTATATTTATTGTAAATTTTAGAAATGTGAAAAACCGGTCAAAAACAGCAAATGCAAAAGAGGTTTCTGCACTAACAGTTGTACCAACTATTGCATCAACTATCTCACATGGGATATGTGGAACTAACACTCATATGTAGGTCTCACATATTCCATGTGAGAGAGTTAGGAGAGCAATTTTGCATTAAGCCTCACCTATTGGTTGAATCGTGTGGGTCCCATCCCAAAGTGATGTCGTGCTTATCAAAAAGTGTATTGTAAAGGTAAGCATGACATCACTTTGTAGTGGGATCCACACCAATTCAACCAATAGGATAAAGAGTTTTGTTCACACTCTATTAATGAGAGTGAACCAAATTATACTTGAGAGTTAGTGCAAAGTGTTAGTGCTACATCTTTTCTCACTAAAAAAAGGGAAGGGGTGGGGGCATGTACACTTTCCCTTCCGAAGTGACCTGTCTTAATAAGGGGTGAAAGAAAAACCGAAAAAATCGAAAAAAACCAACCGACCGGTTCGATTTTCAGTCGGGGCGACGTTGGGTTGGCTGACTTCGGGTTGGACCAAACCAGACTGAAAAAATATCGGTTCGGTCTCGGTTTCCTAGAAATTGGTTTGGACTGAACCGAACCGAACCGAACCGAAATAGGACCGAAAAAACCAAAAAGACCAAACTGAAATTGGACCGAACCGAAAGTAGACCGAACCAAACCGAATACTAAAACCTAATAAACCTCTAGGATTGATCTACACCGTCAATACTTAAAGGGGTTTTGATCTACACCATCCAAGTTACACTATATAATACCCCCAAAAAACCCTAACTTAACTTCAATCTCCTGTCTAGCGCCCCACGCCCCCCCCCCCCCCCCCCCTTCTCTCTCTAGTCGCCATGAACGTCTGAAACAGTGAAAGTGTGAGAGATCCAGAGGGAGATCGATCATCAAAGAACCAAGACTAACAAGGGAGTTTGATCATCTTCTCCTTCTTATCTGAACCAAATACTACCAAAGGGAGTTCGATCATTAAAGAACTGAATACTACCAGAGGGATCCAGCGACTACCATCGCTTTTCCAGTTAATGAGAGATGGCGCCATACACACTACATAGAAGTGAGATTTCTAGATGAGATTAGTGCCTCAGTATTCTGTATGATAATTTCTAGATGTAAAGTGAGATTTTTTGTTTGAAATGGTTAGGTTTTCGGTCTAAACCCCTTCTATTATAGGATGGGAGATGGTGCCATACATAGAAGGCTTAGAAGTTGTGGATTCTTAGCCATCCTCTCACTTCATGGTAATTTTACTGAGCTACCTCTATCTTCAAGACTTCAACATATATTAGCAGGTTAATTTTAACCGTGTGGGGTTTTGTACACTGCTGAGAATTTAGGAACTATTCTGAGTTGTACACTGCTGAGAATTTAGGTCTTGGTTTGTTTGGGTGTTGGGTTTTGTTGCTTTGTTGTAAGAATTTGTGATCTTTTTTGTAAGCTTTTTTTGCCTCCTACTTGGAAAGGGGGTAGAAATGAGCTTTTTAACCTGCTGCCTCGTGTTGTTTGTAAACCATAAGCTCTGGCCTTGTGAAGCAGTGCTTGAATATGTAATCCCATATTGGTGAAGTTGTACTTTCTTGGCCGAGCAAAAAGTTATAATTTCTTATTTGCGTAGTCTCTCTCTTTTATGAGTCACGTATTGCTGGCACTATTATGCTGAATATCCAATGTTATGCTTTCTTTTTATTTCAGAAAATGAGTTGCTGAAGCTGGAAGGTTTTGTTCTTGTTGAATTTTAATTTTTGCCTTGCTGAATATGGACTTAATTCTGCCTTGTTTTTATTTAATTTCTTAGCTTGAATTGTTGCTACCTTGCTTCTTTTGGTGTTCTTATGTTGGTGGAAAACTGGAAATGTTCTGTTATTCTGTTAGTGTAAGCCGCTGGGCTATTGTGTTAGTGTAACTGTGTAAGGCACTGGGCTATTGGAAATTATCTGTTAGTGGAAATGATTTGTTAGTGCACATTGCCCATTGGAAAATGGAAATGATCTGTTAGTGCACAACTGCACATTTCAAAAAATTTCATAGTTGTTTTTTTTTTTTTTTTTTTTTCTATTTTCTGTTAGTGCACATTGCAAAATGAGCTGACAAATGATCTCTCAGCTTGACTGGTGGTTGGTGCTAATGCACATTGCAACTTTTGTTTCTTAGGCAATTCTAGGCCCAAAACATCAAGTTAAAATTTTTTTGGCAATGGGCGCAGCCCAAAGTAACTTATTTTAGCCCAAAAGTAAAATATTTTAGCCCAAAAGTAAAATTTTGAGCCCAAAAGTAAATTTTTGAATGGGCCCAAGTAGACCCATTCTGCCAATCCGAAATCCCCAAAAAAATCGAAATCCCCAACCGAACCGAGGCACCCCGAACTGAATTTGGTTTCTTCATAAAATCGGTCGGGATCGGTTTTGAGAAGGCATACCCCGAACCGATTTCCACTCTTAATCTGGGTTTTAATTTCAAGTCCCAAATTGAAGTCAGAAAGGGGAAGGGGTCTGACGTGGCTCCAGTCGATCACGTGCTGAACTCCCGTGGTGCTCAGCTAGTCCTTCCGCCGGCAGCGTAGCCCCCACATTTGCATGGACAATTGTCGCTTCCTACTCTGGCAATAACCCAACCCACGTTTCCATCTCCCCATTCAGTCATACCACTGTTGGTCATGGCCCAAACATTTCAGCCCTTTCCTTGGCCTTATTGCTTTATGGCTGCAAATAATCTTGGACTCCTTGATTCAGTTGTGAAAGTGCCCAATTTCAATCCAGTTCGAGATAGAGCCACACACATTTTTTTTTTGAATTTTTCATGAATAACTTAGGGTAAAGTAGTTGATGGACAGAAAAAATCTAGGGCAAAGTACACTTTGTTTCCTATATTTTATTATGAGAAAGCCATACGTGCGACATGAACGGCTATCCAAATCCACGTTTGAACTTCCCCCTCTCACTGCCTCCAATGCTGCCATACATAATTCTCTTAGTCTTACAATCTCATCACTCTCACTCCCACACTTTTTCCCAAGCGATTCCACTACAACTTGGGCCAACTTGTCTGAATCTGGAACCGTCTGTGCCCCTTCACAAACCCGATTCGCCACCTTCAACTTGTCCACCAACTAATTGGCATTCAAAAATTGCTCCCCTTCCATCGACCACGCCAACATTGGCACCCCAGCTGCAAGCCCTTCCAACACCGAGTTCCAACCGCAGTGAGTTAAGAACGCCCCCACAGCTCGGTACCTAAGTATTGTCACCTGTGGGGCCCATTCTCTGACCACCAAACCTCTTCTAGCCATCCAATCATCGAACCCCGATGGGATCACGCCATGATCTCCAACCTCCACCGTGCTCCCCTTTCGGCCCTCTTTCACGCACCAAAGAAATCTGGCTTCTGCCCCCACTTTTCTCCATCCCAGCTGCTATTTGCTCCGTCTGATTGTTACTCAAAACGGCTTGACTACCAAAGTAGATGTACATCACTGTCTGATCACCACAAGTATCAAGCCAAGCGACAATATTGCTACCACTGGGCCCACTCGTTGGTCCCGATGGATTATCAATTTGCGGAGGGAATAACGGTCCCACCGCCCACGCAGGATCATGGCCAGCTTCAGCCATGACGTGGTCCAAATAAACCCATTCCAATTCGCCGAATGAGTTAAAAATGAGTCCCCAACTTGCCATGTTGGCTAGAATCCCATCTCTCATGAAATCTAAAATCGGGTCTCCCTCCACGAATCTAGTACTGTACAGAAACTGGAGTTGCCACCGACGATAATTCGGGGAATTTGGGATTCTACCAAGATGGATCAGATCGATGGGATCATGCGCATCATCGTCTTGCTCCGATGGGTACCTCCGCAGCAAATAAATTATCGACATGGCCATCACACTAGACGGAGAGAACATGAATCTAAGGATGCCGAGTTGGCACGCTAGGTTGTTGGTCCACCACAAAAACATGTCAGAAATAATTGCCATGGGCGCCGAAGGGTTTTGTCGGAACCATTCGACGATGGGGGCGTGAAGTTCGGGCATGGCGTGCATGATAGCGGGGAAGGCGGCGGGAGGGAGGTCCTTGACGTTCTCTGTGCCGGAGGGGAGGGAGGTGCGAAGGGAAAGGGAGGACTAAGGGGTTTATGATGGAAGGGTGTGTGGAGAGAAGTGGGTGTAGGACAGGGAGGTTTTTTGGGTTGACGAGGATAGTAATGGTGAGTACACGGATTGATAGTTGATGGGTTAGGTTGAGGAGGGGCATCACGTGCCCCGGAGCCGGGTAAGGGAATACTAAGACTTGTGCGCCTCTTCTGCTCAAAGATAGTCATGGCGTGTGAAGGTGTGGGGATCATAGTTGTCAAATCGTGAATTGAAAAGGCCCAATTGCGAATCATGAATTGAATTGAATCGTGAATCGCTCCGATTCGGTCATTTTTTCTTCTAAAAATGCATAAAAAAAATGTAGATTTTAAGTTAGAATCAGTAAAACTGTCGTTTCATAACATAAATTGATGATCATGTGGTCTAAATAGGCAAGACACTTGCGTAGTTGTGTTTATAGCAAGGGATATGGGTCCGAATCCCTCCGTGATCAATACTTTTTACATAAAATGGCAATAAATATTGACATAGCAAAAGAGAATTGTCATGTATGAATTTATAATCAACACAAGATCCATAAGTTTCAAGATTTCATATGCTAAATGGCAGCCCAAAGTAATAAGGGGAGTACTAGGCTATAAGCAAGTTGCATCAAAAAAGGTCATTCAAAGTTCAAACTTCTAAGTCTCAAAGCCAATTAAACTACTATAAGCTCCAAAAAATAGTTTTTTATTAGTCATCTCTCAATCATCTTCAAGGTCAAGCTCCTCCATGTCGTCATCGTCATCATCATCTACCATAGTCTCTTCATCAAACTCTTCTTCCTCTTCTTCTTCTTCTTCATCCTCCACTTCAATGGCTTCATCATCATCAAGCACTTCAACATAACCCCTCTCATTTGCTTTCCCTTTTCCTTGTTTTTTGCCATAAGCATTTTTGTTTTTCGGCCCTATATTCAAAGAAGTTTTTTAAGTAAAATTGTACTCATAAACCAATTAATAGTTGAATATCATATGATAAAAATCTTATACCTCTCTTTCTCTTTCTCCCAACCGTTCCATCATCTTTAAAGCACTCTTCGATGTCCATCCATGAATTATCTATGGGTAGTACTTGATCTTCTTTCTCGGTGATCCATTCATTGTCGGATTCCATGTCCGATAAACAAATTGGATCATATGCGTCACCTCTTTGTTGCCTCTTCTCTTGCCTCAACTCAAGATTGATGTTGTATTTTACAAACACCAATGCATTCATCCTTTGAGTTTCCAAACGGTTCCTTCTTTTTGAGTGTACAACATCAAATATGCTCCAATTTCTTTCGCATCCCATTGCACTACAAGTGCCACTTAGCACTCTTATGGCTAGAGTTTGGAGCACCTTGCAATCTTCTCCAAAACTCTCCCACCATATAGCTATTAAAAAGGTATCTTATTAGAATACAATTCATAAGTATTAGAAATTTAGAAATGAAAGTATAGATGTACAAATGCAAGTGCTAAAATTTACCGGGTTGCGTCTTGCCTCTTGTGGCCTTGGCCATTTCCATACCAAACATACCCTCCGCATTTTTAAACTTCTCTAGTTGTGCATGAATGGTCAACCTTGTTTCCAAATCCGGGTACATCCTATCAATAGTGGTCCACAAGCCATGTTTACTTCTTGATCGGCGTTGAAGTTCGGGTCATATTGAAACCTACAAAAATGACCAAACTTTTAGGCAAGACCGCAAGAGGGTTTATGGAGTTGATAATGCACAAGTAAAAATAAATAACTTACTTGGGATTAAGGAAGTAAGCCGCGGCATGGAGAGGCCTATGGAGTTGATAATTCCATCTCGTAGCAACAACATTCCAAATTTTGTCATACCTAATTTTGACATGGTTAAAATTTTTGGCAATTTCTTCTTTGGCCCTATCCATAGCCTCATAAATGTACCCCATCGCCGGCTTGGCATCACCATCCACAAGCCTCAATACTTTCACCAATGGCAAAACACAATTCATGCAATATTTTATGGAAGGCCAAAATGTTGCATCATTTTCTATTATCCATTTCACTCTAATTCCCACCGTACTTTTACCATACTCACTTGCAAGCCATTCCTTCGATCTAAACATAGCTCGAATTTGTGTCTTTTTATCATGCATGCTTTTCAATGTGAGATATGAGGTAGCGAATCTAGTAATTGCCGGCCTTATCAATTCCCTTTGCTTCGTGTATTTTCTAAACAAGTCAAGTACCCATTGATGCCGATAGATGAGCAAAGTGATTTCCTTTGCTTTTGCTAAGGTGTCTTTGAAAATCTTAAACTCACCCATGTCACTAAGCTTTAAATCAAGGCAATGTGCGGCACAAGGGTTCCAAAACAATTTAGTCCTTTTCTCCATTAGCAATTTTCCGGCACTTACATAAGCCGATGCACTATCGGTCACCACTTGGAGTACATTTTCTTCCCCAATTTCATTCACCATCTCATCAAGCAAGTCACACAACTTCTCCGCATTCTTGAAAATGCCGAAAGTGTCAATAGATTTGAGAAAAACGATACCGCTAGGACTATTGACAAGGAAATTTGTAATGCTTCTATACCTCCCATCGCTCCACGCATCGGACATTAATGTGCAACCGGTTTTCTTCCATTCTTTTTTGAACTTCTCTAATCCCTCATTAACAAGATTTACCTCCTTCTTCAAGTAGGACACCCTAGCCTCATGATAAGTAGGGGGTTTAACACAATTAAAAGCAATGGCGTTCTTATACAAAAACCGACAAATATCTCTAACAACGGGCTCCCTTTTCTTCACCATTTCATTTAATGTGAGTTGTGTTTTCTTGCCTTTCATCACATAACCATCCATCGGTCCCTTTCTTTTAGAAATAACTCCCACATCTTCTTCCTCATTGAAACATTCCGCAATGTCCGCACCTTTTCCTTTTTCCTTCTCCTTTAGTAAACCCAAAAAAAATTCTTTAACTTCTTCGGGAACTTGAGAACACGGGACTACTTCTTTATGGGTTCCCCCCAAGTGATTTTTCATCCGATTTACCCCACCCCAATACGCTTGACCACAATAATTGCACATTAATTGCATTCAATTACCCTCGTTAACACGTGCACAATGTTGCCGCGTAGGGTCTTCCACTTTACTTTTCTTTTTTCCCATTTTCACGGCAAACTAACAACAAAGCACAGAAAATGCAATAGTTTATAAGTTGGTACAGAAAATGCAATAATCTATTAGTTGGCTTACTAGTAAACATATGGGTAATTGGGTGTTATAAATAAATAATTGGACTAGAATATTAGTTAGTGACTTAGTGGATATATGTATATTTTATTATATTGAGATAGTGGGCAATGGGCTATCATATATGTATTATTATATTATATATAATGTGAGTGGGTCGGTTGGTGATGATATATATATAGGTTCCGGTTCTAATCCGGACTTTTGATTTCCGGACTTTTTATACAAAAAAAATTTTGACGATCCGATCCGTCCAATGTGTTCAGAAGGTGTTTTCAAGGGTCCTCGCGGAAAATCTTCAAAAAAAAACACCGGGAAGGGCTTGATCCAAGCATTTTTCGCAAAAATATATAAATACAGTTTTTGCGAAAACTGCTTGGATCAAGCCCTTCCCGGTATTTTTTTTTGAAGATTTTCCGCGTGGACCCTTGAAAACACCTTCTGAACACATTGGACGGATCGGATTTTCCAAAAAAAATTTGCAACACAAAAAATCCCCATTTTTTCTTATTTCCGGGAGGTGTGGATAGGAAAATTTCCGTATATATATATATATATATATATATATATATATATATACAGTAAGCTTCTAATGAGGACTCCCTCATTGGAAGTTTCATGCGGACCAAGGGTGTTTTCCACTTTCCGGATCAAATTTTCATGATCCGAACCGTTAGATGTGTTTAAAATGTGTTTTCCAAGGCCAGCGCGAGGATTCGTGAAAAAAAAAATACCCGGAAGGGCTTGATCCGTTCGGTTTTTGTGTTTCATAGCGTTTTTGTAAAAACTGCCCCGATCAAGCCCTTCCGGGTATTTTTTTTTGCCAAATCTTCGCGTTGGACCTTAAAATCACGTTTTAAACACATCTAACGGTTCGGATCGTCGAAATTTGGTCCGGAAAGTCGAAAATACCCCTAGGTCCGTAACTTAATAAGTTAAGGTAGTTTGGATGTGAAGTTTATTGTATATATATATATATATATATATATATATATATATATATATATATATATATATATATATATATATATATCACTAGTATTTGGTTCATTACCTGGAATCAATAAAACCAGAGAAAAGCCGACAGCAGCTACTTCAGTTGCAGAGCTATATATATCATTACCTGGAATCAATAAAACCAGAGAAAAGCCGACAGCAGCTACTTCAGTTGCAGAGCTATATATATATATTATATCTAGTATTTGGTTCATTACCTGGAATCAATAAAACCAGAGAAGCCCACAGCAACTTCGATAGAACCAGAGAAAAGTTGACAGCGGCTACTTTAGTTGCAGTGCTTCTTCTTCTTCTTCAGTTCGAGAGTTTTTCTTCACTTCGACAGTCGATCTTCAATGAAATAAGTAGTTTGTTGGTGGTGGAGCCCTCCTCTCAGTTGAAAAGTTGAAACCCCACAGCCACAGGTGTGTAAAACCTAATTTGTTTGGAGAACGACTGTTTGAGAACCTATTTTGATCGCTTTCTGTTGTTGTCTCACAAAATCACGCTTTGTATTGCTTTTAAAATAACAAAATAACCCGTAAGTTTTAGTTTATTTCGTTTTTGGGGTTTAATTTACCGAATCGTGCGATTCTTGCGATTCCCAAATCGATTCTTCGATTCTTTACGATTCTACCCCAAATACGATTCTGGGTATCGTTTTGTATCCTTTGTATACCGAATCGAACCAAATCGTACGATTCGAATCGCGAATCATACGATTTCGACAACTATGGTGGGGATAATGTGAGAGGGGGGCAACAGGTGCATATTTATTAAATTTGTAACGACCCGAAATTTTGTAAAATAAAAATTTCGATTAAATAATTCAATAAACTATTTTTATTTTCTTATAATTGGATTATTTCCTTATTAAATTAATAAAATTCCTATTTAATTTAGAAAATTGGTTTCCAAGCCATGCATGCAAATGTACGAGGCCAAGTAACACACCCGTTACACAACCGAGCTACCCATAGCTCCCTCATAATGTCTAAACCACCCTGCCAACTACCGAATTCATGACCTAAACCTAACCTTGTCCTCTCTCGTACCTTTCTTACAACCTTGGAGCTTGTGTTTGACCATGTGAGAGAGAGAGAGAGAGAGAGAGAGAGAGAGAGAGGTGTGTGTGTGTGTGGTGTATTGTACTCTTGCATGTAAGGTGGTTTGTGCAAGCAAAGTGTGTGTGAAAGGGAAAGCCCTAAGAGCTAGGTTTTTGTACCAAAACTAGGTAGAACAAGCCTTGCTATTTTGGGAGAAATATTTAGCCTAGTTGGACAAGCACATGCATTGTGCATGAACTAGAACACATGCTAGCTAGCAAACCTAAGCCTAAAAACCTAAACCTTGGCTTCCAAGGTTCCACAAAACATGCTTCCATGTTTTGGGGGAGCATATTCTTCCTATAGGGCCTATTGAGCTCAACCCTAGGTTACTATTCAAGCACATGTTATCATTTTGTGTCTAAGCTTCCAAAAACACCCATAACAAAGGTGAACATACAAAATTTTACACAACAAGAGGCCTAATATTACTACACTTTCTTCCCAAGTAACACTTCCTAGATTCTCCCTAACTTTGATAGTACTTGGACCTAAGAAGCTAGACCTAAAAACCTAGGGTGATAGTTGGCCAACATGGTACTTGCCATGTGCACATTTCGTGCACACATTTACTCCCCGATTGGAGTGGTTCGGCCAACATAAGGGGAGGGAAGGCCGAAAGTTTTTGGGAGGGAAAGAGAGAGCATCATTTTGCTATATAAGGCTATGCACTCTTTGTCAACTTACCACCTTTTCATTTCTATTCTTGTGCTTTCACCCTTTCCAAAAATAAACCTACTTTACCACCCCTAAAGTCAACCTACTTAGCTTTAATTAACTTCCTACTAAGTTAATTAGTAGGAAAGTTGGTTGCTTAGAGAGCTCAAACACTCACCGGAAAGGATTTGCTATTCGGCTTCTGGGTAACACCCAGAATTTGAGGTAGTTTACTCCACCTATATTTTAATTAGTAATTTCTAGTTCATTAAGTTGTTTCTAATTATTTTTCTATGATGGAATTAGAAGGTTGTTAAGCACATTTATGCATGTGTTAAGGTTTCTAAGCTTGTTACTTAGTTTCTAAGAAAGTTTTGTGAGAGGATTTCATGTTGAAAAGATGGGAAGGGTTCTGATTAGTTTTTAATTAGAAGATTCTTCATGCAATTAGTGGTTGGTTTCATGAGAATATACTAGTTTAAAGTTCATAAGAAGAAATTAGAAGACAAAATTTAAATATGGTTTACTAAAAGTTTCTAGTTAATTTATTTAACTTTCTTTGAAATACTAACTAAGATTGATTGAGTTTCTAACTTAAATTACTAATTAAATGGTTCTTCCTAAAATTAGTAGGTTGATCATTCCTAGAAGGGGTTTAGTTTTTGCTAACAAAGTTTTTACATGGTTCAATAGTTTTATTTTTTGAAAAACTAGAAGTTTTTAAAAAAAAAAGGTGTGTGGGTGAATTTTTCTAACCTCAAACATTTTCTAGAAATTTTCTACTAAAGAGTTAGTAGAAATATTTCTTTTAAATGAAAGTGTGTGTTATGCTAAAAAGATTTTTATAAAAAGTTGTGTAAAATTTTCTTTAAAAAGAAAGTTTCTTAAAGTCTAGGAAGTACTTTTTAAATAGATTTTTAAAAAAGTAGATTTTAATTGTTTATTTAAATTTTGGTGTGAAAATATTATGACAAAGATGGGTTGAAGTCTTTGGTCATAATTTTCTAAGAAAGTCAATTTTATGAGAAATTGCAAGCAAAAGGAAGTTTACTAATTTTATTTCTTTTAGAGAGAAATAAGTTGGGTTTTAAAAGAAAAAGAGAGAAATTGGATTTTTGGAAAGAAAATAAAGTCTATGGAGAGATTTGTTTATTTGGGAAAAAATTGGTGCATTAAAGTGCATGATTTTATGTGGTATTTCTCACCAAGGAAAAATATAATTTTACGAGACAAGTTTACGGGAAAAAGTGCATAGACACAGTTTTGACCATATTGAGCATTTTGACATTGAGCACGTACACGATACGGTACGACACGAGAAAGCTTGAATAGTTGTTGATGAGAAAATAGAAATGAGAATGAAAAAGTGTTTTTGAAATGGGAAATGTGATTTTGGAAATGAAATGAAATGAAACGAGATGAAATGGATTTGATGCCACCCCAAGTTCCGCAGGGAGAACTTGGAGGTTGGGATTTAATGCGGTAGTGCAGCGAAAGCCCCACCTCAAGTTCCGTGGGGAGAACTTGGAGGATTGGGCTAAGCGTGCACAACACATGGTGAACGGACTTTGCAAACAGGCTGTTAAGTTCGGTGATGCAAGGCGGCCGGGACTGTGTCATGTGAGTCGCGGGGTGGACGGACCTTGCAAATAGGCTATTAAGTTCATTGATGCAAGACAACCGGGACCTCGAGCGGAAAGGTTGGTGCCGCCAACTGAAAGAAGGCATAAGCGGACTAATAACTTTCGAGTGGTGTGAGATGATAGACTTGGTTGAAATTTGAAGAAGAATGCCAAAAATGGGAAATTGATTCGAGACACTGTTTTGAGTAGCTGATACAAGTTACTATTTTTTGAGAAACTGACATGAGACACTATTTTGAGACACTGAAATGAATTACTTTTACTGCACTTGATTACTCTGATCCGCATGGACACACACAGTGTACTTCATGGTTTTACTGTTAACAAGTCTGCATTACTGTTCTTGAGCTCGATGTTCTAGAATTGCTAGTTAGAGATTGGGTGGTGTAGTCTACTGGCCGTTATCGCTCACGGTGTTGCACTTGTATAACCTGGCATAATACCACGATGTTGCTCTGCGACTCTGACATATTATGTCAGACTATAGAGATGAACATGAGGAGTACTATGGCTTGAAGGCCCACGGAGTAGAGCAGGATTTCGCCGGGATGAACGACCGTGCGATGGAGTAGTCAACTTTGTAGAGAATGATTGTATTTGGTAGGAAGATTTATGTAATTTCTTTTTGGGTGACTGTTGTAAAACCCTATTTATTGTTTATGTAATCTTTATTAACAAACCCAAAATTTGGGGGCGTTACACAATTCATTAAGAACAAAATGCATTAACTAAATGCTAGTAATAGAAAAAATATTGGGTGCAAAGTCACGTGCTGTCAATACGATTCTCCACCACATATTCTGATGGAATCGATGGCTGAATATACGAATGTCTGGTTGGGAAAGGTGTTAGGCACTACATGACAGTGCGTCACATGACCACTGAATAATTACTCATGCTAATATGTTTAGTGTTAACAAAGTAATTCTACAATTTTCAATTGGTTTGGAGAAATGAACAGTTTCGAAACTTTACTATTGTTATCTTAAATACAGAGAGTAATGATAATATACCACGAATTCGACCAGAGAGATTAAGATTGGAGCTTAATTTGAGGCATGGGCTTGGGTGTTACTACAAACTGCGCGCCATTAAACAAAAATCTATTGAAGTCTACTCTCGCACATATGAAATTGATATTTTTCTAACAAAAAAAGAATGATTTCTCAATAGTAGAGAAAACATGGGATAATACCACCGATCGAGTACTTAGGAAAATTTCTAAGTCATTTTTAAAAAATACTGTTATAAAAAAATGCGTTGTCAAACAAAGTTTTGAATATAGTACTGGCTTAGGTATCGATTTTTTTACTGGTAGGGTATGTACTGGTACCGGTCAGATACCGAGTTTAATTTCGAATTTAGGGCTATTACTTATATATAGTAATAAATCAATAAAATTTTCCATACCAATTATATTTTCGTGATTCTATATTAAATTACCAATCTAACTCCCATTTCTAACATAAGTTAGAGAGTGTTCTTTCTTTATTTTTTTTATTTTTTTATAATATCAAAAGCTGAACCTATTTCCAAGCTCTCACAATTAAGAGTTCAAACCTCAAACTTCAATTTCCCCTTTTCAAAATAAATAAATAAATAAAAAAACATGTTCACTGGAAAAAAACCAACGCAAGTTCCATGCAGGGTAGGACTGTACAAAGAAAACAAGAGAACCAAACCGAACCAGTGAACCGGTGTGAACCGGTTTTTTTTTTCCGATTTTTTAACATACCCCCATTCGGTCCGGTTCACTGGAATTAATTTTTTGAAAACCGGTTTGGTTCTCGGTTCTTGAAATTTTTGAAACCGGTACGAACCGAACCGAACCAGTTATATATATATATATATATATATATATATATATATATATATATTTATATTTTTCAATACATGATCATTCTCATCTCTACCACAAACAACCGCCCCACTCTCAGTCTCTCTAACCCAGTCCCAACTCCCAAATCCCAACCCTAACCCATACGGCATACCTAGTAAGCCTTACCCTGTCGGCCGGCGGCGACTCACCCTTCTCTCTCTCTCTCATCTAATCATCTTGATCGAGTCTTGGAGATTGGATCAACTAATCAAGACATCAAGTCTTCGGGATCAATTATTCCATTGTTCGATCATCTTGATCGATTGTTCGATCACCTGATCAAGACATCAAGTCTTCGAGATATTTTGATTGAGTTCAATTGTTCGAGTCTTCGAGAAAGATTCGAGCACTGCTCGGATCTTTATGGTAGCAACTAGCAATAGCCAGCTTCAAGTTTTTGGTTAAATGGTACTCCTACATCCTGATTTGCGGTTCTTCTGTTTTTTTACGCAGGTAGATGAAGCCAGGTACAATGATTAAATGACCAATGTTTCATCGAAGAGAATAGGGCAAGCCTCCCAAAGGTACCGCAGACCGCAGTTTTCCTGTTCTTCAATTTATTTGACCTACTCCTTTTTTTTGCTAACAAATGGAAAAATATACACGCAGATACGATTTGTGGTTAGATTTATCTGGTTCTCTGTCTTCTGCAGCCCTATTTTGACTCAACAGGTTCTATTTTGACTCATATGCCAATGGTATAAAATCTAAACTTGTTCTCTACCTTCTGCAGCACTGCCCCTTTGCCTTTATGTTCATTGTGTCAAGTTTCAACTCAATTGGTGGTTATTGTCGATTAATGGGAGTTCGGTTGGCTTGTGGGCTTGTTGCTGTGCATGTGATTTTATGGTACTTATTTGGTGGTTGCTATGGTACTTTATTTGCTTTTTGTGTGGTTGTATTTTTTCTTGTAGATGGATGTATCTGGGGTTACTAAAATTGCGTCTAATACGATTGATATTGATATGGATAATGAGATTGATGACGACCCTATCTTAGGGAATAATGAGGAAAAAGAACCCCAAAAAAAGAGATCAAAAGCTATGAATTCCTCCTTTGTATGGGACCATTTTACAAAAAAAACCAAGCCCAAGGTACTACCACCGAATTACAAGGAGAAGGCTACTTGTAACTATTGTGGAACTGAATTTACTTGTAATTCCGATAATAATGGGACATCGTCAATGAGAACCCATCTTTTTAAAAGATGTAGAGAATATGAGCTTAGCGAATGGTAAAGCATGTGGTGGGGGTAAGAGGCAAAAAAGCCTAGGGTTTGAACCCGTTGTTGTAGGAGATATGGCTCCAAAGCTCACCGCCACAAGCTTTAGTGCGGAGGCATGTAGAAAGGCCTTGGTTGAAATGATTATTATTGATGAATTACCATTCCGTTTCATTGAGGGTCAAGGTTTTAGGAGGTTTATGCATGTGGTGCAACCAAAGTGGATCAAAATCCCATCTAGAGTAACAGTTGCAAGGGATTGTTTGCAATTATTTAAAGATGGGAAACAAGCTTTGAAGAAAGTGTTTAAGAATCAACGGGTTTGTCTTACCACGGATGCTTGGACTTCTCTTCAAAATCTTAACTATATGTGTCTTACGGCCCACTTTATTGATGGTGATTGGAAACTACATAAAAAAATTATTAACTTTTGTTTAGTTCCAAATCACAAAGGCGAGAGACTTGGTAAGGAGGTAGAAAGATGTTTGGTGGGATGGGGGATTGACAAAATCTTGACACTCACAATTGATAATGCAAGCTCCAATAATGGCATAATTGATTACTTGAAGAAGAAGACAATGAAAAGAGACTCCACTATTCTAGACCATGAGTTTTTACATGTTAGGTGTTGTGCTCATATATTGAATTTGGTTGTCCGTGAGGGGTTGAAAGAGGTTGATGTGTCAATTGCAAGGGTGCGAAATATTGTGAGATATGTGAGATCGTCACCCCAAGGGTATAGAAAGTTTAGAGAATGTGTTGAAAGAGATCAAATTGTTTCTAAACTTGTGCCTTGTTTAGATGTGCCCACTCGTTGGAACTCAACTTTTTTTATGTTGAAAAAAGCTGTGATTTATCAAAAAGCATTTGAGAGATTGGAAGAGGAAGATGGTCTAAATGTTGTCAGGGGGTGTTAGAGATGATGTGGTTAGTGTAGTAGACCATGAAAATGCGTTTGAAAATGTGTTGGAAGGGGAAGTATTTGGTGGGGGAAGCAAGAGAGGGAAATGGAAGGCGAGAGGGAGAGACCTTGGTACTCCTACTAGTGATGATTGGAATGTTGTGGCAATGTATGTCGAAATTCTTAGAACATTTTACATTGTAACCGAGAGATTATCAGGTTCTTTGTATGTGACTTGCAATACATTTTACAAAGAGGTCACAACCATTAAAAATGCAATGGCTAAAATGGAATTGAGTGATGATCCAAAGTTGTTGATGTTGGCTAAGGGCATGCACTTGAAGTTTGACAAATATTGGGGTAAGTTTGACAAAATTAACTAATTCTTGTTGTATACTAATGTTCTTGATTCCCGTTACAAATTTGAGTATGTGAGATGGAGCTTGAGAAAGTACCTAACCGAAAGGGAGGTTGAAAGCAAGGTTGTTGAGATTAAGGAAGGGATGAAAAGGGTTTATAATTTGTATGAGAAGAGGAGTATTGAGCACGATGAGAAGAATGCTGATGAGTCTAGAAATAAGGAGAAGAATGCAATGCAGGTTATGGATTTGAGTGAGGCATTGGATTCAGAATTTGATCAACACATGGAAGAGGAGACTAATATGGTGAGCAAATCGGAGTTAGAGAGGTATTGGTTGGAGGCTATGGAAGATCGAAAAAATGAGAAGTTTGATCTCTTGACTTGGTGGTCCACTAATTGTTCAAGGTATCGCATTCTCTCTCAAATGGCACGGGACATTCTAGCTATTCTGGTATCTACCGTTGCATCCGAATTTGCTTTTAGCACCGGAGGACGTATTCTTGATCCATACCGGACCTCTCTTTCTCCCAAAATGGTGGAGGCCCTTATTTGTGCTCAAAATTGGTTGAGGTATCCATGTGAAATTTCTCTTAGAGATCAACTAGATGAGATTGAGGAACTTGAATCGGGTACTACTCTTTAACTATAGTTTGTTTGAGTTTTGTTTTTAGTATTTCATGGTCTAACTTGTTTCATGTTTTATGTTTTTGTTATTTTTTAGTGGTTTCGGAAGCATTTGGGATTCATGTGTCACCGAGTTATAGGTAAAGCTATGGTGAGTTTTTTTGTGTGTGCATATTTCTTGTTCTAATTGGTACATTATCATGTTAACTTCCTGTTATTGAAATCAGAGTTTTGTGTTTCCATGTCGGTGATATACTAGACACTAATGAGTCATTGTAGTGGGGATTGGAAACCACCATTGGGACAATGGTATGGTTATGAGGTGTCTCTATCTTCTTATCTCTTTTGATTGATTTTGCCAAGTGCTAGAAGTTTCAACTTTCAATACCAGAAAACTTGAGATGTGATTAGAGAAAACCTTTGAACATGCTAATGTGCTTCAATTATCTCATATAGTAATCCAATTTGTCCAGAATTACATATAGTTGATTCATAGTTAGCTGGCGATGACTAAAAATTAGATAGTTGATTCATTTACATGGATTAATGTTTTTGGATTAGTTGGTGATGACTAAAAATTCCACAAGGACTTTTCTTTTGCTTTTAAGTTTGGGCAAACTTCACTTATACCCCTATGGTTTGGCCGATGCGAGGATACACTACTCATGTTGTGTCTTGAGATAAAACTTCTTTGATGCTAATCAGAGTAATTTGTTTTGTTACTTTCATACCAGGGTGATTGGATTAGCATGGATATGCAGTTACAAAATCATGAAACCACAATCAAAGGCATTTCCAAGTTGCTTGGAAGTTCAGGAGCAGCTGAATCTTATCTAGCAACTACTTCTTACCAGAGTCTTTACAATTTAGAAAGCAATGGAGAGTTGTGGGGACTGCTCACTTGGAGAATTGCTGTGTACTTGTGTTTGATTTCTGTAATGTTCTAGTACTTTATTGATGTGTACTTGTGTTTGAAACTTTGAATTGCTACTAGCCTACTACCATGATTTGTAGTTGTAATGTTGCAAACTTGTAATTGTATGATGGACCTGATGGAGTGATGGCTGAGGTATCCAGGTGAAGCCTTGTGAGGGCTTGCTAATGCTAGTTGCTGCATTTTTTTGTTTTCCTTTTAATGGGCTCTTATAACTCTTTTTTTCTTTTTATTTTATTGGGCTGTATAACTCTTTTTTTCTTTTTATTGGGCTCTTATAATTGAATGGGCTAGCCTAATGTCTAAGTGGGCCTAAATTTGAATGGGCTTAATGAGCCCAGAATCGTAGAATGGCCTAGAATGGGCTTAAATTTGGCCCAAAATCACAGCCCAATGAGTCCATCAATAAGAACCGAACCGAAAGTGGAACCGGACCGAACCGGAAGAACCGAAGCGGAACCGAACCAGTTACTAAAAAATCGGTTTCGGTTCCATACCCTTCCAGAACCGGTTTTACTTGGTTCAGTAAAATTCCCTCCCTCCCGAACCGGTTACACCCCTACCCCTAATGCAGGGTGCCTCGAAGGGGTTATTATTCAGACGGATTGTTTGGATTTTGTTCAGTGTGCTAGAGATCTAGAGTCTGCTCATCCTTTGCTCCAACCCCTTTTATTTCTTTATGTTCTAAGTTTATCCTTGTTCGTGTTGTTAAAGTTTGTAGGGACAATGTCAAGAAGGCTCACTCCCTATCTAAGGGAGCCCTTCATTCTCCTTAGATCATCCTCATCAGCCTCACAAAAAAAAAAAAAAAACACCAAATTTAACCTCAAAAACACTTTCTACAATTTAGTAAGCCACTTTATCAAAAGCTTACAAAATCAGACTCTCCATTCTAACTTTACCCTTATTTTTTTATTCAACAAATTCTCTTTCATCTTCCATGGCCAAGCAACCCACCCCTTTTCATCATCCCTGGCCGAGCAACCCACTCGATGGTTTCTCCCATGGCCGAGCAACCCACTCGGTGATTTCTCACATGGCCGATCAACCTACTCGGTGAAACCCACACAGTTGATTCACGTTTTCAGTCATGGGTATGTGATTTTAGGCCATGGCTATGTGATTTCAGGGCACTTTGCGATTTCCGACCACTTCTCTCGTTCCTCAGTCAATCATGCGTAACAGGTATAGTCACTTCACTCTCTCTCTCTTTGCGGTTCCAATTGGCCGTCTTTCTTCTCCTCCCTTTGGTTCCGATCGGCCAATATGCATTTTTTAGATAAACAGAGAAGTGCAAAACCCTACCGGATGGAAACTTGGTTACCGTCATCCCGCCCGATATTGATTGGAACTTCCGGTGTTTGCCGATTTCATACAAATTCGGTACATATCTGCCGATACGCACAAGATTCAAACCTTTGCCGTCAACAGGTTGTTGGGACTAGCACATAGAGCCCAGAGAAAATGTACATGCGACCACATGAAGTATTACGACTAAGAGGGTACGACTCAAGGCCCAATCCAAGGCCCAACCTTACACTTTAGAAAATGCGGAAAGGAGTAGAAAAGAAGAAAAAATGTGGAGAAATAGAGAGAAATTTTGAGAGGAGGAATCAACCACTATTATAACTTAATTTTTAGGATCCGAATTACAAGCCTTAATATTCGCTTGGAATTGCCTCAGCTACAAAAATGATAGATGTACAACAACCTAGCTCCAACATGACTCCAACACACTCACATGGTGTGGGAAGCCCACACACTTGACACTCAAATGTGTGTGGGCTTCACACACCATGTGAGTGTGTTGTAGACTTTTTTTTTTTTTTGATAAGTACGAGTTCTATTTTATAAAGCCCCAACCAAAAGAACAATACAAGTCAAGGATTTATCCTGACTACAACTCAGCTAAAACTCCTGTGTAGGAGAAAACAAGGAAAGAGAGAAGAAAAAGCAGAAAAAACACCCTTACAGAATGCAAGGAAAAAACATAAAAAAAAACCTACTCTGGTTGGCGATTAAGAATGTAATGCTCAGACAGCCCCCATTTGGTACACAGCACCCTATTCTCCATGGATGGCTGAACCCTTCTCATAGAACTAAGGAAATCACGGATTGAATTGACAGCACTTTGAGCAACTTGATCACTAGCCATTGATTTCTGTTGAAAGACTCTAAGATTCCTCTCCCTCCAAATGAAATATACAGCAGCTGCCAGAGAACATTTCAGAATTCTGCATTTGAAGCCTTCACCTTTAACATTATGAACAAACCATTCCAGCAGGTCAGCTAAAGTGTTTGGCACCCTAATCGAAGAGGTTTTACACCAAACAGTGTTCCACACTACTTGCGCGTAAGAGCAGCCAAAATTGCTCAGACTAATAATTCTAATACGAAGTATAGTCAATGCCACCAACTCTGCTTAATGACTTGGGCAGTACTCACTAAAATAAGTACTCCATCCGTCTCAATTTTTATTTTTTTTTTGGGTCAATTTACGTGTATGCGTGTTATTTTTCAATTGTTTATATCTTTCAATCTACAATGTTTTTTTTTTTTCAATTTTTAAAACTTTGTTTAATAAAACTCATTAAGGAATTATCAAGCGAGATCTATATTGATTTATCATATTTTTTGAGGTGTTCTGAATAATGATGGAGAAGAAATTTGGACGGAAGGAGTACTGACCTAATGACTTGGAGCCCGTGTCCCAGCAATCCCCACTCACGCAAACAAACAGACGTGGAATGTTTTTTTTTGCATATTGTTAGAGCTCACTTCGTGTTGATATGTATTTGTATATATTGTAAGAAAGGTAATTTATTTACTTTTTATTTTGTTCGTGAAAAATTGTGAAGGCCTTATATTTGATTTTCGCTTTAGACTACCCCAAAAAACAAGACCCAGCCCTAATTATACACTTGCTTAACGAGCTATAGATACTTTTGTGTCACTTCTGATTATGACCGCAGACAGCTTCTTATTTTTTATACTAGTGCTTCTTGAATTACATTGCAAATGCAGGACATACATAGAGTTTTATACCTAGACTAGTCTTTTTGATTGTTTGTATTTCTGTGAAGTATTGAAATCATTATTGAAAAATGATTTTAGCACTCAAAATATTGATAACTGCACTTTAATTATTTTTTCTTTTAATGTTTATATTATGTGTGTTTTGAATACTATTGTAATAGACAAATATTAAAGTGCGGTTATAAAAAAAGAAAGTGTTACAATCAATTACCATAATTAAAAAGCATTTCTTTCGCTTTCCTCAACAAAACAAAGAAGAAAATATGGCAATTTGACTACCTGCTATATTGGACTTTGTGTCCGATATATAATATATTGTTAGACATAGATCAACTCAAACTCCTTTCCCCATGTTTGTTTTTTCCCCCGGTATCACAAACATAGGTAGGTGTAAGGCATGACGAAAGTCGCGAAAAGAGTTCTTAAAAGGAGCCAAAGCACGTCCAAATTCAACACAACTAAATCATAATGTCGAGTGGCGGACGCAAAATTTATATTTAGTGGCGACTCGAATCACATGTATTTTTACATTAATAATAAAATTTATAGTCTATGATATAAATATTGCTACTTACTTGTTCTGAGAAGAAGGTAAGATTATGTACATATACATAATTGCATATAGTTTTATAGCAACAACCGGAAAATGGTCAATAACTTGAAATTTTAAGGTGGGGTTTTCACGCATACATAGAAACTTATCAAATTTTTCATTCAAGAAATTTGCAGGGACCAATCTTATGTAACTTTTCAAAATTAACCTGAAAATATAATATAATTAGTGGGATAATTGGGGGTGTGTAGGGACCCCCTCTTTCACCCCTCCATTCGCCCCTGATGAATTAAACGTGATCTTCAGAAATGGCTTAATGATTTTCTTATTCACTTGATTAGGTAATTGTGTATTGATTTGTAAATAATTTGGATCGGTCTCGGTAGAGTTCTCATATGAGGCATATTTGGGGTGAAGTTTGTTACGTCGCAAGGTAAGAGAGGTCCAAACAAATCAAGACCTTTTAAATTATGGCAAGTTATAATTCAGAGGCCTCGTTCAACTGCATGGAAAGGATAAAAAAATCAACTTTTCCGTTACTTTCTGCGTGTTCAATTACCTAGAAAGTTGTGGGACTCACGATTCGAACTTTCCCATTGGGAATCACTTCCTTGTAAAATAGATCCTGCCAAATGAAGGAATTCTAGTTTTGCTGCAAAATTCCTTGTCAAGAGAATATACATAGGAAGATCAATTTCTTTCCGATGCAACATTCTCGATAACTGAACGGAGCCTAAATGTTTTTCCTATTTTGTTAAGTAGAGGGTAACAGAGTTATTCCAACCCACGCGACTAGGAGATCAACCCTTTTAAACACATACACACAAACCCGAACTTCATGATTTTGGAAGCCAGCTAATGACATTTCCATTGTTGAAGTTTTTTTTTTTGGGTAAATAAGCTTGAAAATAAAAGAGGATAAGCGAATGTACAGCCTACAAGGGGCATACCCCAGGAAGGACAAAAAGAAAAGAAAAAGAAAATAGGGGTTACTGGCACATCCCGCCAGCATAGGTGTAAATAAGCAAAGGTAATAGGTGAATCAGATAATTGTTACAAAGTGAGCTAGACAAGTAGAACCCTACTGGATGTTTCTCTCCCATCAAATAGAGGAGAGAGAAGCACCATACAAAAATGGGGATAGTGTAGCACAGTTACTAATGAAGCTTGAACATGATACTTGTTGCTTGACATGATACTTGGGACTGCAAATGTCATGGAATTGCTTGACTATAAAACTTGATGCTTGAAAACTGATTTTTTTTTAGCAGAGCGTAAGAGGGTAATTTCACTTGACTCACTCAACTAGTTAATTGCTAACTAGCTTGTGAAGGACAAGAGGACCCTTTAATGAGAAAAACTTGGGTGCAAATAGGGAGGTGTTGACGTGATACCCCTTCGGCACATTCGGGCTGTCCAAAAGTGTGTTGGACAGTTCGGATTGAAACTCTCTCTCACCTCTTTCTCTCCCCAAATCCAGACCATCCAAATACACTTTAGAAGGCCTGGATATGCCGAAGGGCACCACGTGGTACCCTATTTCTAAGGCAAGTTTTTCTCCTTCTAAACACACAGAAACCCAATCTAATGTGGATAATATCTTTATGGAACATTATTTGGACATCTCTCATTTTGTTACGTCGCGGACTTAACAATCGCTATTTAGAAGAAATCTACCAAAGTTGGACCTGAATAAATGTACTACCTTGACAAATGAAACCACTCAAGAAATAATTCGTTCAGTCAAGAAACATAACATTAATTAAGATATTATTTAGAATTCAGAAAATTAAAATACACCTAAAAACTGCAAAAATTGACGAATACTTGTTGCCCACTCAACTTTCTCACGAAAAGCTGTTTCGCTTGTCGCCCACTCAACTTTTAAGTGTAGGCGCGAGAGGAGCCAAAAAGTCCACATATGACAAATTAGGTAAGAGCATCCCCAATCAGTGGCGGATCCAGAAATTTCATCCAGAGGGGTCACCTTTCGAGTACATAGCCAGCCCTTAGATTTCAGGGCCCAAGGTGCCCAATCTTAAACATGGATTGTCAATAAATTGTTATAACATTGTTATGTTTTGAATGAGATCACATAATAGTCACAAAATAAAAACTAGCTAAGAGTGCGAAAAAAAGCTTTCTACAATTACACTTATAAGTGAAGTATAAAAAATGTCCATATACTGTTAAAAGTAAGGATCTTCACTATTTATTACGGAAAATGATTTTGACACACCACTTTTTTATAATGATACTCTAAAAATTGTCTCTTAGTACCTCTGTCGCGCATAATATTTGCATTAAAAGACAAATTTTAGCTAGCCATTATAAAAATTAAAGTGCCAAAATCATCACCCAATACTTATTGAATTATTAAATAATACTGGAAATGAAAGTTTTAATGGAGTAAGTTACACTGAGATGAAAACCTTCGACTCCTTTTGTTTCAACTCCAGACTCCGTTTGTTTGACCACGTCTGGGAGCATTTAAAACATTAACCACGTCTGAGAGCATTTAAAACATTAAAAACAAAGCAGTCGGGGGCAAGATTGGAACCCACAACCTTCATGTCTATGAGCAGGTTACTTACCAACTAAACCATGGATCAACTATATAAAGTTGCAAACATATCTAATAATTATTTCAAAGTTGGGGTCACTTGACCCCCCTGTGCCTCAAGTAAATCCGCTCCTGTCCCTAACAGTCCCCAAAAAATTTCTCTAAAAAAGGTAATAAACAGTGCACATTTTTCATTTTACCAATTCACGTCTCCAACAATCCTCTCTATTACCGTCCCTATTTTAATAAAAGAGTAAGGATTGCCCGTGCCTAAAGGCACGACCCAACGTAATTTGATTTTAACTTTATGAAGTATAGTTCTGCTATTTACCAGTGCAAATAGCTCAGTGCAAATTTTTGCCCAATGATTAAACCGAGGGTCAACATAGGAACTAATTAAACTCCACGAAATACCCTTTAAAGCAGCGGAGAATGCAAATAAAAATGAACCATATAAAATTGTGACAGGGTTTTCAAAAGGTTTACCCGCAACCTTTGAAGTCAACATGTATGACTCATTAAATGGATGCCTTGATGAATCCCAGCAAAAGAACACCAACAAAAGATGAAAATTAAGGTACTGTTTTTTTCCCCACCTATTCCAACACAACCCGAAGTCCCTATCTCAACTTGAGGCACCTATTTTTCTGGGACTCCGTCTTTTCCATCATCTACTAATCAAGGAGATTGAGATTGAGATTGAAAAAGCCTAAAACAGCAAAATATCATAAGACTTAAAAGTCACGCGTACATCTTGCAAATCAAACATCCAAAAAAAAAAAAAAATGTAAAATACGACTTGATTGATGACAAAACTAAGAATAGGCCAATACCGTTTGGTCTTGAATGCAGGGCGCCACATTTGTAGTGCCTAACTCCAAATCTGAAGATTCATGAAAATAGTATACCATCCAATTGAACCACTACTGTAAATTGCCAGGTTTTTTTATCATGTAAGTTAACACAATCTAAAGAAGAGAATGCGAAAAGTATCATCGTACCAATGAATGCAACCTCATATATGTTGCAGATAGATAACAACCAAGTAAACCTCTTGCTCTAGAAGTCCAAAAGTAGACAATGCAAATGCGCTTACCATTCTTACGAGAAAAAGAAATCAGTGCCAAAGTCTCATTAGAAAGCTTACTGGGATAAGTGATGGCCATGAACTGCTTAACTTTTTCATTTGGTACCTTTGAAAATAAAAAATGTGGGATAAAATGAAAATGGAAGACCAAAGGTTTCACTGGAGTAAATGGTGGAAATGGTTTTCACGGCTTTCTCATCCAACCAGCTTCAGAGAGTTACGTCAATGGTGGGAATGGGGATTCAAGTGAAACAAAGTACTTCCAAACACTAAAAATCAAAGGTGGAATGGTCGGATGTGTGGCAAGTACAACAAAAAAATCCAACCTAGAGGCACCCAAATAGCCTAACTGAACAATGTAATCCTACAACCATACCCTGCTCCAGAGCAATATAACCTCGCACCTTCTCCTAATGCCTAAAGTACTACAAACAAATAAGAATTTGTTAATAGACGAAACATTATTGCAAACACTTAAGCATCTATAGACAAAACCAACGAAAAAGGACCAAACAAATTAGCATCGGAACCTTCAATCTTGACAATGGTAGGCGCGATTCCACCTTCTGAAACCTCAATCCAACGACTCCAATTAAACAAAGCGCTTTCATTGAATAATGTGGAAAACCTTAAGACAAATCAAATGCATCTCATAAACTCATCATCTGATGTGAAATGAAGAGAACGACCAGAGAAAATTATAGTATTACCTTTGGCAAGGTAAAATGCATGTGACAAAGCTAGGTTAAGCCAATAATATCACTTACTCACAATTCAACTTCTTGAATGAACACACGGATTTGCTAAAAGAATAATAGTTTTGGACTTCTTCCCCGTTTCATATTTGAGAATTAGATTTTAGCAACTAAAAAAAGCATTGTATCCTTATAGCTCTCTGTTCCAGTAACAACTGACATTGGCATCAGTAATTATTGAAAAACTCCAAGGAAGCAGAGTTATGGGACTGCAGCAGCTCTCTGTAATATGTTCAGCTTGTAAATATCCAATCATAGAGCAGAATAAATTTGAACACAACATCGATTTAACATGAAGCATAAACTCCCCAAACCCATCAAATAAAGTAAAATGAAAATAAGGTAAAAATTGAAGGCATGCAATTTAAGTAGCCCACAAAAGACAGTGAAGAAAACCTAGAAAGATTTGTGCAAGTCATCAAACAAACATTAATTTTATAGACACCAAATTAGGAAATAGCATTGAAGAAACCGATAGGTAGAATCAAATCATAGTACGAAATGGAATTAAGCCAAAAAAATATATATATTTTGATCAGAACATTAGACAAACTGAATGTCAACTGAAAAAAAAATAGACATTTGTTTTTCCACTTCATAACAAAATTAGAAAGCAGACATGAACCACTGAAGAGATTTCTGATCAAATTCGTCTTTTCTAATAACATTCCATGCACCACGCTAACTATAGTTCACTGAACACCTAATGTAGCGAAAGAGAGAAAAGATGAACGAATAAGACGGAGAGAGTCTGTTACCTAAAAGGGAAAAAAAATATGGGCGTGTGTGCATGCACCTGAGACGGTTTCAAGGGGGTCGGGCCAGAGATGTCAACGGCTGTCAATTGTCAATAGGTGTGGTGTTCAGAATTTAAAGATACCTAAAGCCAAAAATTAGTTTTTGAGTGTATAATTAAAAAACTCTTGTGAGTGTATAATTCCAAGTTAAATCTCAACACTTAAAACCCTCCAAAAGTTAGTTTGTGAGTGTATAATTCAAAAACTCTTCCCTCATTTGTTACATAGATACTTGGCCTAAGCTTAAAAAATAATAGAGGCTTCAATGTGCATCAAAGATAAAGGCTGTAATGTACATTTGAGATTGAGGCTGCCAAGGCCTAGATTGCTAAAGCATAAATGCAAAAACGGATTTACGTATGTAGGTAAAAATGAATGGGATATAATCCAAATCAGCCATAACTGGGATTGAAGCCTTCAAATATTCAAGCAAGCTAGTCCAACAAACTTCAAACATTCTTGTTGATCATCCACAACTAATAACCTCTTACTCTATTGTTACAAATAGTCAGAAGCAACTAAAAGGATTAACTAAAGAATTTTCACATATCATATTGACCATCCCTGAACTGTTTTCCCATAAACATAAAGTTGTCTATTGCTAAGGCAAAAAGGGGTTAGAATAATTGTCTATCAAGAAAACCTCATGTATATTGAGTGAAGGGTAAAACAATTCCATCAAGGCTCTAACTGTGTTCCCAAATTAGCCACGTTTGGAAAAATTGAAAAACAAATCAGACTGTCATCCAAAGAAATTAGGACATTATGACTTTGAGAAGTGGATTCATTCAGTTCATCAAACTGCACCTAATGACTCGGTAAATCCATCTCTTGGATTATCAACTCAGGCATGTTATGAGCAAATATGAGACGAAAATATTTCACTAAAAATTGATCAAACAACTGGAGGGTAAAACATTTGGATTTTCTATCAGCACAACAGTCAAACCAAAACAAAAGAGACATAAGAAGGCTTCATACCTCTTTGTCCTCTGTAGGAATTTCATCTAACACGTTACTGGCGAATATGGTGGAATATTGGGCTTTGCAAGTACCCAAAAGTTGATGGCATTTGCACTCCAGTGGCAGAACCGCCACAAAGAAATAAAGTCGAGTATCTAAAAATTACGAAGCAACGACCTAGCTCCCATTTATGATATCTTTCTATTTAGTATTCTTTAGTTGTTGAAACCTTATCTAATCATTTGAATGTGATTGCAAATAATAAGCAAACAATAATTAAGCAAACAATAAGCACATCTTTAGATTACAGAAGCAAACCACAACAACAATAACTGTAGACACCCCAATTTTGATGACTTGTGTATCCCCAATGATGAAAAGAACGCGCGAAGTGTACCTTGGAATAGTTGCTTGAGTCAGATGGATCAAAGGAACCAAAACCCAAAAAACCACCTGAACCGTACGGCCCAAAACCCATAACCGTACGGCTAGAAATTCTATTTGCACCGTACGGTGTTGCAATGTGCACCGTATGGCACCCTTGTCCCATCAACGAGATTCCTGGGTTGCTCCAGCAGCTCAGAACGAATGATGATATTCAGCCAATGATACGATTCCAGGCGTACGGGTATCACCCAAATGATGAGTTTGCCCAAAATTTCCTCTATATAAGGCGTGAGAAAGGATGGCCAAAAAAAAGAAGAGAGATTCACGAATTCTCAGCAAAAAGTCTCTCTCAAAACAAATTCATCGTCCTCTTCGTTATTCTGTCAAAAATCATTTCCGAGTTCAAATTACACCACCCTTGCCCTTATAAACCTACAACTACAATTCCCGATCCTTAAGTCGATCCCTTCCAAAGTTTGTAATCTTAACCAAGCAAACCCAGAGGTACACATTCGTGTTCAAACAACAATCTTCTGAGGGGAATTTCCACCGGGCTCGAGGAGAGCTCTGTAGCTCTTCCTCGAGTCCAAACGGAGACATTTCAATAAGGCTCGAGCCTCTCGGGTGAGTATCACGTGACATTGCCCATTGTCGCGGGATGCCGACCCTGAAAACGAGGTACATTCATTCACTAAAACCATTTTCCAAACCTATTTTTATCAACAAATAACATGGTTTTTGCACCAAAAGCAGAGTTGGTTTTAACTGGATAAAATGAAAACTTTTTGAAAAATGCAATACACAGAGGCACCGTACGGCATCCAAAGTACACTGTGCGGTGTGATTTTGGACACCGTACGGCATCACTGGAAAACATTTTGTCTCCCCTGTTTTCTGAAACCCGATGCCCTGTTTTTGGGTAAAACTAGAGGGCTAAATTGTAGTTTACCCCCTCCACTTTTTGTTTTTGCATTTACCCCCCCTCTTAGTTAATTTTCTCACATTTATATATTTGATCATGTATTATGTGATTCATTATCATTATTTGTTTCTTTAAGCATGTTATCTCTTGATATACTGTTTGTGTGAAATAAAGTTTTCGATAAAATATTTTCAGAAAAATTCCACAAAGATTTAGTAGAGACCGGAAAATTCTAGGCACGCGGGGTGCATTTTTGAAACAAAACCTTCCCCGTGGGTAACCTGGCTCCCGAACCCAAATCTCTATTTTCCGCAGATCAAACCCTTTTTCAACGGCACAATAGTCATTATTTTTCTAAACGGTTTCTCGGGTACCTAACATTTTCCAGAAATTAAACGCTGGGTGGCGACTCTAAATTTTTCCTTTTTCCCGGATCGCCCTTTTTCACAAACACCACTAAAATGTGTGGGTAGCCCGAACGGACGTCCACAAATTGGCGACACCGCTGGGGATCGATATTTTTTAAATTAATCTTTATTTTGACATTTTACACTTGTAAAACGACCTTTCGAAAGCTTGACACCAAGTACGTGCTTCATGCTGTACTAGAAAGGATTGATGTCAGGGTGAAAGCCCGATCAGTCTGGACTAGAGCTTTCCCGGTTGTTTGCATGAGTAAAATTTCAAGGTCTTGATTAATTTAAAAAGCGAGCCAAACTTGAAATATATTTGTGGGATTTTTGAAAAGATTTTATTGTTAAACTTTTGCATTGCACGTGCATGGTTACTAGCCTTGCCGCTGCGTCCTGGTTACCCTACCTAGCTTGCTGGTGTTAGGACATCCCAAGATTCTCGGCAACCTTGGACGATGATGAGTCAGCCTGCCGTTACTACCCTTGCCACGTTAGTATTCTTGGCTCAGGGGAGGCAAATATTGGCTCTAGTCTGGGGAACCCCCTTAAACCAAAACCGGCCTTTGCATATAGATAACCTTAGAACTTTCCAACCTAAGACAGGACCCACAGGTTAAGATTTCGTGATATATCCTGCTACGTGCTTACTGTTTTCCTATACCCTATCAGCATGCTGCCTGTTTATCGTTTGTCGCACATACCATGCTACCTGTCTACTGCTTTTGTATATACTACTCTCATTTTGCATGCATACACCAATTAGATTGGCCCTAGGTTATTACTCCACTCACCTGAGGATTACCCCGATAATCTCTGGTTAGGCTGAATACCAATACAAATTTTTTTTCCATCTTTCAAAAAAAAGAAAATTTTTGCGAATAGGCTTCGTTTTTCTCCAAATAAAACCGGTACTCCTCTTGTCAGAAAATAATGCCTGATCAACTGAGCAACAAGAAACTCAAGTCTACATTCTTTACTCACCACAACGCCCCTGTCTGAATCATCGAAGAGTACGAGTCCCCCAAGCCAGAAGAGAAGACCCTTGAAGGTGAAAAGCTCTACAAATGGGTTGACCAGATCATCGAGCTCAATCAGTGGGACAACGCTGAAAGCCATCCAGGCTGGAAGTTCCACATCACGCCAGATAACAGCTCGGATATGCTCCTAGACAAGATTACTGTCATGTACAAAGAAGATGATGAAGACTTCTGCCCCATGCCACCAGTCAAGTACTTTGATGAATGGGGCAATCCGGTGTACTACTTTGCTGACCCAGTCACTGGCCACAAATACTGGGACAAATGCAACTGTGATGGCTGCTACGAGGATTACTTTATCAACAATGAGAGCATATCCCCCCACCAGCTCCAGGAACAGCATGTTGGGGAGAAATAGCAGGAAGAAGAGGCCAAGACCCACAAAAGAAAGCAGAAGGTCAGTGAAGCTAGCTCACCATCCAGCCAGGTGACCCCAACTCATCCCATCCCGTGAAGCCACAGCCTGAACAAGTTGAAACGCGCACCACAACTAGATCTGATCAAGCCATCAAGGGCTCTTTTGGAATAAAATTAGCGTCAGTTGTCTAGTCTGAATGCCGAGTCTATTGCAGTTGCTTATCGAGTCTGTTGTTGTTTTTTGAAAGGGTTATTTACCGAGACTGTGATAACCTGTACTTTGCTTATCGAGCCTATTTTTCATCTGTCGGACTCCTTTTGTATCACTCCATGCTAGGGTGATCAAAGAAAAAAAGACATCTTTTCATAAAAATTTGGGAGCCAATTTGCTGTCTCAAACTACGTTACGGCCTGATTCCTCTTCACGGGGATACGTAGGCAACCTCGGTCCGGCCGTTGTATTCAGTAAAATCAAAGGAAATTGGGGCAATCCTACATCATGCATAATACCTCATTCATGTAAATAGATTGCATGCATAGTATGATTTAACTTGTTCATACCATCAGTACATAACCATTGGCAAACACAAGAGCACTCCTGCACCTGGTGCTTGCGACCTTGGATTGTGTCGTAGATGGTGTCGCCCCAAGCGTAGGGCTAGGTATCGCATAGCATGATAACCGGTAAGACCGGGTCGAATCCACAGGGACCGAACGCACCCAGCGTGAGAGTTGACTTGCGAATGAAGTTTTTAGCCTTAAAGCGGCAAACTTGGCTTTTGTGATTTGTTGGTGGATTCACTTAACTTCGTGAATGACACGGAATACGAAAAGACTAAATTAACAAAGGTAAAGCCTAGGGGTTCATAACGATCACAACCAAAGCTAACCAAATCCTCACCCTCGGTAACCGACTCGAGCCACCGTTAGGTGCACCCAAGCAAATGGTTTAGAAACTAAACCATCGCCTAGAAAAATGCATTCCACAAAGAATAGGATTCTTGGGCCATTTAGACAAACATTTGAGTCGCCCTATCCCTAAGCATCGCACGTACCAAGTGGTCAAGCCCCGGGCGACGTGCGATCAAAGGGGTTTACAGACCCTAATTTTGATTCGTAAAAGTGAATCCCAATTCATTGCTCGACAAAAGTTGAAAGCCTTTTTTAAATTGCGCGAGGAACTGGATTAACCTTGGTCATGGGGAGTCAATCACCCCATGACCCTACCTAATTGACTACTCACTCATTAGGCAAAGACTAATTAATTTAATTAAGGAAGTTATAAACATGACCAATAACTTTGAAAAGTGATTTTTAACGATGATAACAAACTTGCCAACAACTTTAAACCTTAGAGAAATAACAAACAACCAATAAAAACTAGAGTTTAAGAAGGATTTAGCTAGGAAATGAAGAACAAGATTTAACCGATAAAAACACAAATAAACTAGATTTATATAGACAGAATGATTGTAGCTACAACAATAAACCTTGACAAATTAACTAGAAATGAAAACTTACTTGAGAAATCTAGAAAGATAAAGCTTCAAAATCCTCCAATGGGGGAGCTAAACTAAAACTAAAAATGAAAGAGTAAGTGTATGGGAGAAGGAGAGAGGAGAGAGCCCAATATATAGCCTTCCCCTTCTCTCTCTACAAAATATCCCATAAAGCTCTCACAAAACATAAAAAGTTTCCATAAAAGGAAAGTACATAAAGTGAATTAAATTGGCTCTCTGGAGGTACTTGGATCGATCCAAGATGAGTTTGGATCGATCCAAACTGCTCTGGTGAAGTTTCGTCCAAGGTTGGATCGATCCAACTTTTCTTTTTATCGATCCAAAGAGTGTTGCTGTGAGATTTTGTGAAGTTGGATCGATCCAACTTTTCCTTGGATCGATCCAAGATGCTCTGGTGGAATTTTTGAAACTTGGATTGATCCAACCTAAGTTTGGATCGATCCAAAAGGCTCTGGAGTAACTTTGATGAAACTTGGATCAATCCAAGTTTCCTTTGGATCAATCCAAGATCTTCTAAACTTGAATTTCACTCCTTTGATCAACCCGCTTGAATCGCGTGCTTCCGGATGTCTTCCAATGGACTCAAATGGATCGTGTGACCCTCGGGGGAGATGAACCTCGGTCTTGTGAGTGCTTGTTCAATCTCAGACCCCACCGGGAGTTTTCGTGAATGTGAAGCACGGCTTCAAAGCTCCAACTTTTCTCATTCCTGGGCCTCAACCGAATCGTCTTTTTGTGGCTCGTGAGGCCCGGTGTTGACGTGCCATGGGGCACGGGGCCCTTAGTAACTTGGCACGCTTCCCAATGTCGCTCAAAATGTGCTTATTCGCGTGTTTCACCTGTAACTTAACAAAAACACAACTACGCGCATATCAAACATTTAAGGCGCGAAATTGCGTGCGTGTGTGAGATAAATGAGCAAGATAAGCCCCGGTTATCTACAATATTCGGGACTTATCACACCCCCCAACTTAAACTTTGCTCGCCCCGAGCAAACTAAACAAATGCAACTAACGGAAATAAACTAAAATGGATACGTCTTTTAAACCCCCGGGCGGCCCCGGTAGGACGAGTGAAGTCTCGTGAGGGTTTTCAGCAGTGAACAACCCACAAAACACATGGGAATCGAATACTTTAAGTTTACTCATGCCCAACCGACAACCTCACATAGCACCACAATGTCCGCCATGCAAGTCAATGGCAAGATACTTCATTCATAGAAAGAATTAAGCAAGTGAACTTCAGATTCAAACTTAGCACAAAAATCAATCCTCTCAGCTACGGTTGGATAGAAAATTCTCACGTGGCATGCGTGTAAATAGAAACCTCACATAGAAATTCACCAACCTTGAAAACAGTTCTCACACCATTGATAGCTCGGTATTTCTTTAAGCACACCCCTTCCCTTTATTTGAATGAATCTCTTTTTTTTTTTTTTTTTTTATATGTGGTCGTGCAATGCCCGGACCTCTCGGGCTTTCTAGTTGACCCCTTTAGCGAGCGCTAGGTCGGCCATCCCCAAGCCAAATGGCCTTAGGGTGCCAGGTTTTGAGAGACCCCTCAAACTTAATTGCTCGAGTCAAAAAGGCTTTATAGTGAGATCCAAGCTAACCACATTCGACAATGCCTTCACAAGGTCTATCCATCTTTTGACGCGAACAATACGGTGGGAGCAAACCCCGATTGCTCGGTTACTCAATGAACGCCCGGATAAACATTAACAATAAAGCATGCATCATCTTTTCTTTTTTTTTTTACAAGGAAAGGGGCTCCAAATATTCCACATACAAGTTAATTCACACCGAGGGATCAATGACACGTGAACCAAATTCGAAGCCAGTGAATGCTCAAGTGGGACAGTGCGCGTGGAAAAGCATGAATTCAAGTGAGCATACGCTATCCAACTATAGGTAATACGGTTTAGCCAAGTGTTTCTCTTTAACGTCATGTTCATAAGCTTAAGTCTATCCATGAAATAGTATCAAGACTCCGTCTCACACAACAAACATCATAGCACTAATTAGAAGCCATCAATTAAGAGTAAGCACGCATAAGTATCTTAATTCCTTGATTCACCAATTTTTTTAATTTTTTCAATTTTCTCTTTTTTTTTTCAAGACTCTTAATATAAACAACGCAACAAAGCACGAAGTAAACCCTCCCCCCAACTTAAAATGTGCTATGTCCTCATAGCACGAAGACAGTATGAAAATGAAGAACAAGGAGGGATAAAAATGTACCTACGGGGTGGAATGTCGACCACCTTATACCTTGACCAAATGAGAGGCTTTTTCATCACTCTTACTAAGGGAAAACAATATTAGAATCGCCCGGCTTGTGTTATCCGGGCTTCACAAATAACAATATGTACAAAAATAACACAACCGAAGAATCTTCACGCGATTGCACGGGTACTACTTTTCTTCCCGGAACTAGAGACTGTGGCTAGGCCATACGTAGCTCAAGTTCGGGTGGCTATACCGGACCATCAAAATACACAACATCCTTCATGTGGAATCCAAACATCCTTTGTACTATAAAGAGCTACTATTACGAGCATATCACTCCATTTCAACCCATCCATTAAAAATTGTACACGACCATGCCATAAGATAAGATACTTAGAATATTGTGATAGCAGTAGTCGTGTAAGGAAATTAAGTTCCACCAAATGCATAATGCGAACCAAATTCATTTTCAAAGTGTTGACAAGATTTAGTAAAAGTGGATTGTAAACGCAATCATAATTATCAACACCTAGAAAATCAATTAGTTCGACTCTTTCAAATTCTTGTGGTGGAGCAGACTCAATGGAAGTGCTAGTGGCATGAGCCTCAGAAGTTTTTTCATGAAAAGGCATATCAAGTGTACAACTAGAATCCTCTTGGGGAGCACAGTCAAAATCCGGCTCATCATCCCATTTAACCTCTGATTCCGTTGGCAAATCAAGTGTACAATCAAAATTAGGCTTGTCATCCCATTTAACCTCCGAGGTTTCTTTCAAAGCTAAAATAACCCCTTCATTAATGAACAGTGGTTCTATTTCAATTTCAGTCAACTCGCAAAATTGGGGCTTTTGGGCTAATTCATCAAGATAGTCCCAACCCTTTTCGGCATTTTTACTCAGGAATTCTTCATCGGACAACAAGTCAAATTGACATGTCATAGAATTTAAACCTCGGCAAAAGATAGCCAGAAAATTCCCAAGCTCACAATTAAAACTAGACCAAGAGAATATCGAACATTTAAATCGCTCCCAACATTGTGAAAAAGACTCATCATCTTGTTGACAAAAATCGGATGTCTTGAAAAAGCCCTTCATAGCAACTTCCAAAATCAGCCATATTTTTTTTATAGGATTTTTAGGACTAGCAGAACGGAGGGGTTATGCAACCGCCTCACCACAAGAACAGTTCCGAGGGGCTAGTTCGCCGCCTCGTTAATAAAACAAGTAATGTACAGAAAATAAGAAAAACTATACAAAAGAGTGGGATACTTACAGTGGAGCAAGGAAAAACTCACGCTAGATGGGCCATTGGGTCCCCGGCAACGGCGCCAAAAATGCTTGCGACCTTGGATTGTGTCGTAGATGGTGTCGCCCCAAGCGTAGGGCTAGGTATCGCATAGCATGATAACCGGTAAGATCGGGTCGAATCCACAGGGACCGAACGCACCCAGCGTGAGAGTTGACTTGCGAATGAAGTTTTTAGCCTTAAAGCGGCAAACTTGGCTTTTGTGATTTGTTGGTGGATTCACTTAACTTCGTGAATGACACGGAATACGAAAAGACTAAATTAACAAAGGTAAAGCCTAGGGGTTCATAACGATCACAACCAAAGCTAACCAAATCCTCACGCTCGGTAACCGACTCGAGCCACCGTTAGGTGCACCCGAGCAAATGGTTTAGAAACTAAACCATCGCCTAGAAAAATGCGTTCCACAAAGAATAGGATTCTTGTGCCATTTAGACAAACATTTGAGTCGCCCTATCCCTAAGCATCGCACGTACCAAGTGGTCAAGCCCCGGGCGACGTGCGATCAAAGGGGTTTACAGACCCTAATTTTGATTCGTAAAAGTGAATCCCAATTCATTGCTCGACAAAAGTTGAAAGCCTTTTTTAAATTGCGCGAGGAACTGGATTAACCTTGGTCATGGGGAGTCAATCATCCCGTGACCCTACCTAATTGACAACTCACTCATTAGGCAAAGACTAATTAATTTAATTAAGGAAGTTATAAACATGACCAATAACTTTGAAAAGTGATTTTTAACGATGATAACAAACTTGCCAACAACTTTAAACCTTAGAGAAATAACAAACAACCAATAAAAACTAGAGTTTAAGAAGGATTTAGCTAGGAAATGAAGAACAAGATTTAACCGATAAAAACACAAACAAACTAGATTTATATAGAGAGAATGATTGTAGCTACAACAATAAACCTTGACAAATTAACTAGAAATGAAAATTTACTTGAGAAATCTAGAGAGATAAAGCTTCAAAATCCTCCAATGGAGGAGCTAAACTAAAACTAAAAATGAAAGAGTAAGTGTATGGGAGAAGGAGAGAGGAGAGAGCCCAATATATAGCCTTCCCCTTCTCTCTCTACAAAATATCCCATAAAGCTCTCACAAAACATAAAAAGTTTCCATAAAAGGAAAGTACATAAAGTGAATTAAATTGGCTCTCTGGAGGTACTTGGATCGATCCAAGATGAGTTTGGATCGATCCAAACTGCTCTGGTGAAGTTTCGTCCAAGGTTGGATCGATCCAACTTTTCTTTGGATCGATCCAAAGAGTGTTGCTGTGAGATTTTGTGAAGTTGGATCGATCCAACTTTTCCTTGGATCGATCCAAGATGCTCTGGTGGAATTTTTGAAACTTGGATTGATCCAACCAAAGTTTGGATCGATCCAAAAGGCTCTGGAGTAACTTTGATGAAACTTGGATCAATCCAAGTTTCCTTTGGATCAATCCAAGATCTTCTAAACTTGAATTTCACTCCTTTGATCATTCCGCTTGAATCGCGTGCTTCCGGATGTCTTCCAATGGACTCAAATGGACCGTGTGACCCTCGGGGGAGATGAACCTCGGTCTTGTGAGTGCTTGTTCAATCTCGGACCCCACCGGGAGTTTTCGTGAATGTGAAGCACGGCTTCAAAGCTCCAACTTTTCTCATTCCCGGGCCTCAACCGAATCGTCTTTTTGTGGCTCGTGAGGCCCGGTGTTGACGTGCCATGGGGCACGGGACCCTTAGTAACTTGGCACGCTTCCCAATGTCGCTCAAAATGTGCTTATTCGCGTGTTTCACCTGTAACTTAACAAAAACACAACTACGCACATATCAAACATTTAAGGCGCGAAATCGCGTGCGTGTGTGAAATAAATGAGCAAGATAAGCCCCGGTTATCTACAATATTAGGGACTTATCACCTGGTTGGGCTCGAACTCCCCAACAGCGATTAATTCGGACTGAGTCAAGAGCAGAACGGTCAGCTAGCCTTCTAGTCATGATCAAGAACATGGAACAGACAGAGAAAACTGAGGTTCAGATTCTCAAAGTAGCTCTGGAAGATCAACGAGCCGCTAATAGCAAGCAAATGGCCCAGATGATGATCTTAATTCAGGACATTACTTCCCAGTTGCCTTTTGGGGAATCATCAAACAATCACCCGGGAATGGAAACTATGATGGCCAAGGTAGCCAAGCTTGAGGAATCAGTTCAAAAGCAAGAAAAGATCGCTGCTATAGGCATTGATATGGAGAAACTATGCCTATTCCCTGATGCCAAGCTGCCTGACAAGTTCAAGCCAATTGACTGGGACAAGTTTGATGGAAGCGGTGATCCGAAGGCACACCTGCAAATGTACGTGGGTACCTTATCCATGTATGATGTGGAGAAGAATGCCATGGCCCAGATGTTCCAGCAAACCCTGACAGGATCCACACTCCGTTGGTTTCTGAACTTAGACAATTCAAAAAAGAAGACCTGGGAAGACATTGGGGCGGCTTTTGTGGCTCAATACAACTACAACATCCAGCTGGAAATGACCATTTGAGAATTAGAATCTACAAAGATGGGAAAGAACGAATCTTTCGCCGACTTTGTCAAATGCTGGAGAGGGAAGGCTTAACAGATGATGGACAGGCCCTCGGAGAAAGAAAAGATGAGGATTATCACTCGAAACTTGGAACCAAACTTTGCTAAACAGTTGGTAGTCTTTCAGACTTCCGCCGACTTCAAAACCTTTTATGAAGCTGGCCTTGCTGTTGAAGACACAATCCGTACTGGCATATTCGACAAAGGAGAATCTGTTTCTCGACCTAAGCGAATCTACTCCGGTAACAACAACACCCTTTTCGGACCAAACACCTACAATCCAACTCAAGCCAGTTCCTCCAATCCCAAACTAGTCAAAACTGAACTAGTTAACCAGATAGCCACTTAGTCACCACCTATCCAAAACACTTCCCAGCCGAGAAGAGAATTTTACCAATTCCATTTCCCTCTTACCACTGTCTACAAAAAGCTTCTTGAGAAAAATGCCATCAAGCCTCTTGATCCACCCAAAGAGCTTCTTGTAAACCACAACCCAAATGTCTACTGTGTTTACCACCAAATGCCCGGCCATCATACCAACAATTGTATCCGCCTCAAACACATAGTCCAAGAATTCGTTGATGACGGAACCATCCGAATTCCCAAGCAAAAGCCCAATACCATTTCCAATCCCTTGCTTAACCACAAACAAAACATCCAGATCAACCAAATGTCTTTCAGCTCCACTTCAAAAGGCCAAAGCTCTACCCAGTTCAATCCAAGCCTATACATCATGCCAATCACTGAACCTAAACCCTTTGTACCAATGTTGGAAGACCCGGAGATCTATGCCATTGAAACTTTTGAACAGAAGCCCAAATGGAGTGACCTCGCTAAAGAAGGAGAATGGGCCATGAACGATCAGGAGTGGGAGGGTTCCCGACAAACATTGTTTGGTTCTTTGCTAATCTTTTGGGACCCGAACCAGTACATCGTCCCGGAATGTCACGACAAGCCAGTTATTCGCATATCGGGAGGTCTCAATATTAGCCAAGTTGAAGAGATGGAAATCTGTGCTGACTTTCTGGATGCAGTTTCACTCCCAACTTTATTTCAGCACAACTCTTCAAACAGCCACTCGATATCTCAACTCCCCGAAAAAGGAAACCGTCAGGCCAACGAAACCGTCTTCAGTGATCATGATTGGTTCCCTCAGGCATACATTATCGGAGAATCTCTCCCGCGGCCATCCGCGCCATTCCCGCACGCTTCCAACATATCGGTTCTGGTCACAGATCCCCAGGCAACCACATGGAATGAAGATGAGGTAATCGACATCTAAGTCGGCAGTGACGAAGTGTGGACAGTCAATAAATCCATGCTAGACCAGTCTTTCTAGCAAGAATCAGAGGTGGCGAATTTGAAGACAAAGTTGGAAACAGTTGATATCAGCAGTCAGGAAACTCCAGACAGTCTGATAGACTTGTGGTCTAAAGATCAACATTAAAAATAGAAGAGGGAAGCCATCAAAGCTGGCAAGCGCAACGTCAGTGAAGGATTTGAAGATTTCTGGGGTGAAAACCATCGACTCTGGGAGGACACAGTCAACCGGGTAACGAGAAGTGACCGAATCTACCAGCCGGCCAACCTTCAAAGAAACATTCCACACCAAACTCAGCCAGAAGAATTCGTCTGGGATGATCCTGTCCAGGAAAATTCATCTCCGGTTGAGTCAGAAGTTACTACTCAACCGCCTCAAAGGAACCGAGCAACAACAGAAGACTTGGTTCAGAAGCAGCTTGAAAGAACTCCAGCGTCAGTCTCAATCTGGGGCTTGCTCTCTTCCTCCCGGGAACTTCGTCAAAAGCTGATCAAAACTCTATCCAATATGGAAGTACCACCTGATACTCCCTTGGAAACCATGATGGCACTACTCACTCTAGCTCGAGCAAAGCACGTTGTTGTCTTTACTGAGAAAGATTTACCCCCAGAAGGAGCTGGTCATAACAAACCTTTGCACATCACTCTCAAGTGCATGGGAAAATGGGTCCCAGTCGTTCTACTTGACAACGGATCTGCTCTGAACATGTGTCCTCTACGGACAGCTTACTACTTGGGGTTCAAGAACAAAGACTTCCTGCCTTCTAACCTTGGAGTGCGCGTATATGACAACACGCGCAGAGATGTAGTTGGGATAATCCAAGTGGAAGTGGTGATTGAAGACTTCAAAACAGATATCGAGTTCCACGTACTAGACATTCCCTCATCTTTTAACCTGCTGGGCAGGCCTTGGCTCCATCGATCAGATATCATGGTGGTCCCTTCTTCTCTACACCAGAAAGTCCAACTCGGTCTCGCTACGGGAACTTTAACCATTCATGGAGATTCAAGAATCCATCCCCATGTCCCTGACAATGCACCACTACTTGAAATCGCTCATGGAGAAGAAGATGTCACTCTCGGTGGCTTCTCTTTTAATACTTCAGGATCAATCCTTACTGTCAAAATGGATGAGGACTTCTCAGTCAGCTCAACTGCCTTGGAAATGATGAGAAAGATGGAATACCTACCCGGCCTGGGGTTAGGTCTGAACAATCAGGGGATGGTTGAATTCCCCAAGTTTTTCACAAATATCCACCGCTTCGGTCTAGGTTACAAGTCAACTGATGGCGAGCCAAGAAAGGGAAAGAGGATGCAAGCTGGTGCCAAGAAGAAGCCTATTCTGTTTGTGAAAGCTCCAGAAGCTATCTGTCAGGGGGAACCGGAATCATTCTGGAACATGGAAACGAAGACTAAGCTGCCAGGCTTCAAAATCTTTGCAAATGATACTTGGAACAATGATGATGAAGCCGAGAAGAAGGAAGAACTGGTCAAGGCACTCTAAGTTGACTGGATCAAAACTCTTGACTCAGGGAATCTCCAATCACTATTTTGGGGAAGAGAGCCTGATAGGTGTGAGGGAAGACGAGCCTACTGCGATGCTATTTGATTTGAAGCCTGATTTGGAGCTTGCCGAGGAGGTAGAATTGATGATGCTGAGCCAGGATGCCCTTGGAGATGTTACTACACTCATTGTGGATGCCAATGGAATTTATAAAAATTGCACTTTTGTACCTAGGATCACTTACATTAACACTGAATTTGAGTCGGAATCTGAGTCTAGCACTGAGTCTGAGTCTAACCCCGAACATGTATCTGTCATTCCCTCGCGTCATCACTTTTCTTTTGAATTCGAATCCACCTTCATGTATCACGCCCCTGGGGCCCCTGCATTTGCTATTAATGAAGTAGACTTTGCTTATCTTGCATCCGAAATCGACGATGAAGGGATTGAGTTCGGGGAAGAAATTCAAGAAGAACTTCGATCTCTAATCAGAAGGGAAGACGAAAGGCATGCTCAGCCTATAAAAGAAGAAATTATTTCTATACATTTGAGAGATGAAAGCAATCCGCGCATGGTTCAAATTGGTTCCAGACTATCGCCCGAAGAGTTCAAAGCCCACTCGGATCTCCTGAAAGAATTCGAGGATTTTTTTGCATGGTCACACGCAGATATGCCTGGTATCGACCCCGAGATTGTGGAGCATCGAATCCCACTTTATCCAAATGCGAAGCCTGTCAAACAGAAGCTAAGGAAAATGAAGCCTGACTGGGTGTTGGAAATTAAGAAGGAAATTCAGAGGCAGATAGACGTTGGGTTCTTGATGGTAACAGAATACCCTCAGTGGATTGCAAACATCGTTCCTGTCCCTAAGAAGAACGGAAAGATTCGAGTCTGTGTAGGCTTCAGGGATCTAATCAAGGCCAGCCCTAAAGATGATTTCCCATTGCCACACATAGATGTGCTTGTGGACAATACTGCAGGGCATGCGCTTCTTTCTTTCATGGATGGTTTCTCAGGATACAACCAAATTCTCATGGCTTCCGAAGACCGCGAGATGACTACGTTCACCACAGAGTGGGGCATTTATTGTTATAGGGTCATGCCCTTTGAACTGAAAAATGTCGGGTCAACTTATCAAAGGGCGGCCACAACGTTGCTACATGACATGATCCACAAAGAAGTTGAAGTTTACGTAGATGACATGATTGTCAAAGCCAAGGAAAGGGAAGGGCATTAACCCGCCCTCAGAAAATTCTTCAAAAAGATTCGCAAGTATCGGTTGCGTCTCAATCCTGAGAAGTATACGTTTGGTGTCATAGCTGGAAAAATGTTAGAATTCATGATCACTACACGAGGAATCGAGATAGATCCTTCCAAGATCAAGGCTATTCTCGAAATGAAGCCACCGTGAACAGAAAAGGAAGTACGAAACTTCTTCGGGAAAATTCAGTTTATCAGCAGATTCATCGCCAAGTTAACCTCAACTTGTGAGCCGATGTTTCGATTACTCAAGAAGAGTGTGCCATTCAAATGGGACGACAGATGCCAGCAAGCTTTTGAAGCCATCAAGAATTATCTTCAAAATCCTCCAGTGCTGATGCCACCAATACCGGGGCAACCACTCATCATGTACTTATCTGTTACCCCATCAGCAATGGGATGCATACTCGCGCAAGAAGGCGAAGGCGGGAGTGAGAAAGCAGTCTATTACATTAGCAAGAAAATGGCAGGATGCGAGGAATGGTACACCTCCCTGGAGAAGGTTTGCTGGGCTTTAATATGGGCTTCCAAGAAGCTGACACACTATATGTTAGCTTACTCAGTAAGGCTGATCTCTCGGATGGACCCTCTTAAATACCTTTTTGAGAAACCGGCACTCACAAGTAAGCTGGCACGCTGGTTGCTTCTGTTGGCTGAATTCGACATCAAGTACGTAACTTGGAAGTCTGTGAAAGGAAGAGTTGTCGCTGAATTTCTGGCCGATCATCCGGTAGAAGGTCCAGAAGATGTGGGGTTTGAATTTCCCGATGAAAATGTCATGACCGCAACCAATGATGTGTGGTTGTTATATTTTGATGGGGCTGCTAACCAGAAAGGATTCGGGATTGGAGTTCTGCTTATCTCACCAGAAGGGTCACACATTCCTCTTGCTTTCAAGCTAAACTTTGAGGTCACCAACAATCAATCTGAATACGAAGCATGTATCATGGGGATGGAAGCTGCCCTCGAAATCGGTGTCAAAAGATTGGAGGTGATTGGAGATTCCAACTTAGTGGTTTCACGAGCAAACGGCAACTGGAAGGTCAAGGAAGACAAGTTGAAGCCCTACCATAAGGACCTTGACGATCTGATCCATCGATTCCAAGTTGTCACTTTCACTCATGTGCCTCGATTAAACAACCGGTTTGCCGATGCCTTGGCAACATTAGCTTCAATGGTGGAGATACCTAACGGAGTCAAGCTTCGACCAATTATGATTGAACAAAGGGACAAGCCCGTTTATGAGTACATCATGGCTATTGATGAGCCTGACGATGGTCTTCCTTGGTACCACGACATCTGGAACTTCATTGAAAAGGACAAATATCCAACTGGAACTGACAAGAAGGATCAGATTGCTCTCCAGAAGCTAGCTTCTCACTACATTATCTACGGGGGCAGGCTGTACCAAAGAGCCCACTGCGGAATGCACAAGTTATGTGTGAACGGCGAAGAAGCAACCAGAATCATGGAAGAAGTACACAACGGAGTCTGTGGCCCTCACATGAACGGTACAATGCTCGCCAAAAACATCTTGCGACAAGTGTATTACTGGTCTACCATGGAAACCGAGTGCATTGAGTATGCGAAATGGTGTCACAAATGTCAGATTCATGCCAATCTCATGCACGTACCACCATCAGAGCTGCATTCTATGACTTCACCCTGCCCTTTCTCTACTTAGGGCATCAACGTCATCGGCAAAATCACCCCAGCTGCTTCAAATGGGAACAAGTTCATCCTGGTTGCTATCGATTACTTCACCAAGTGGGTTGAGGCTGCCTCCTACACTACTCTCACAGCAGTTCAGGTCGCTCATTTCATCAAGCAGAACATCGTTTACCGGTATGGCGTACCTCACGTATTCATGTTTGACAATGGTATTCACTTCAAGGGTAGAGTCGCGGAAGTTCTCGAAGATTTTGGGATCCAGGTCCACAAGTCAACCGTCTACCAGCCACAAACCAATGGAGCCGTAGAAGCTGCCAATAAGACCATCAAGTCGATACTGGAAACCATTCAGTCTACAAGAAATTGGCATGAACAACTACCATTAGCACTTTGGGGATACCGGACATCTATCCGTACTCCGACAGGGGCAATACCTTATTCTTTGGTTTACGGTATGGAAGTCATTCTCCCCATCGAACTTGAGGTGCCATCACTAAGGGTCTTGATAGAAGCTGACATCGAAGAAGCTGAATGGCAGGGCGCGAGATTCGAAGAACTCATGCTCTTCGACGAGAGAAGGCTCAAGGCCTTGTATCATGTTCAAGGGTATCAATGCCGAATCGCACGCGCTTTTAACAAGAAAGTCAAATCCAGGAATCTGCAAGAAGGAGATATGGTTCTAAAGGAGATCCGGGCTCCAATCTTCGATCCACGCGGAAAATTTCGGCCAAAGTGGGCAGGGCCGTACATTATCAAGAAGATCTTGTCTGGAAGCGCAACTCAGCTCATCGATCTCGACGACAATGAATTCTCTACATTGGTCAACATGGATCAGCTTAAGCGATACTATCCCTGAGAGAAGCTCGCTAGACTGAAAACCGCAAGGGCAGGCAGTGCCAGGCAAAAATTAGAGCAAGTCTGCTAAGTCGGAAACCCATGTCGGGCGGCTTAGGCAAAATTCAAGACGAATAAATCAGAAGAGCTCGCTAGACCGAAAACCCGGAAGGGCGGTACTAGGCAAAAATTAGAGCACAAAAGGAGAGTGAAAATACTCGAGTGAACCCTAGCCAAAATTGTATACATGAACTATGTCATGACCTGATTCCTTTTTAAGGATACGTAGGCATCCTCACATTGAGGACCGGTCGCAATCTTTAGTAACATCTCTTGAGTTTATCCATAGCCGTCGTTCGCGCTTACAACCACAATCAACGAGAATCAAAGCGAAAAACTTTCACAATTCACTTTTATTCAAACTGATTTCTTCAATTACATGGCTGAGCATGATTCTTTCACACAACAAAATAACACAACAAAAGCGAAACATCGGCCCACATGAAACATGTCATGGGTCAGCAATTTATTTCGGGTACATTAAGACTAAAGCAGGTGTCAATTTTGATTCCCATTTTCTCTGGCTTCAATTTCTTGTACCAACCATCTCTTGTAACACCCCGTAAGCACAATGCTGGAACGCTGATCTCTGTGAACAATCGCACGCTCCCTCCAAGTACGCTGATAAACCTGGATAGTTCCATCCAATTCAACCGCCAAGAAATTGTGTCCTCTTTAAGCTAGGAAAACACCTGAACCCAACAGGGAACACTCCTGTGTAACTCCTGGTACTCCCTCTGAACGAAACCTTGTGTCTCATGGATCCTATTCCGCGGCACCGTCTCCAGAAGGACAGCCTTATCACAAAGCCAAGTCTGCATGAGAGAAAAAACAAGTAAGGAGCCATAGAAAGCCTAAACTTGAGCGTTGAGGTAAAAAGAGAACAAGGGAATCAACCAGAAAAAGGAGAGCTGAGTGAGAAACCTACATGTAGGAGCAAAGCACTGCCTTCAAAAGCATTGGTCCGCCCAGTATGGACTCCATCCAAACCCATCAAAGTTTCAGCCAAAACCATTGGAGCTACATCTTTGCGCTCCTCAATTTGCTTGGCCACTCCCGCCAATGTCGCACTTGCCTGGTTGTCTAAACGAACAAACAGGAACGCCGCGAGAATGACAAGACACAAGGCAAAGCCTTCAGGTCGAAACTGGTTGATCAGGTGCGGAATGTTGAGCACGCCTCCCTGGATCATGGACCTTGCTGCATTTTTACTCAAACCCAGCTTTGAGGACAGCACATCAGCATAATTCACTCCCTGAAGAGGAATAACGGGAGTCTCCAGGTCAAAACCTCCGAGATACGAGTGGAACTCTTCCACCGTGGGACACAACTCTTGAAGGCCGAAGCGAAACACATGCACTTCAGGATCCCAGAAGCTGACAATAGCATGTAGCAACTCAGGACGTATAGTTACATCCCGAATGTAACGCATAGATGCCAGCCTATGGTCACGGAAGTTCAGCCAACCCAGGCCGTCAAGCTCGTCAAGCCAAGGACGAACCAAAACTGAGATACTAATGGCCATTTGAAGGATATGGAGGGAGATGAAGAATATGATTTTCAGGATGAATGTGCTGTGAAAACGATGCTATTTATAAGCATTCAAGGAAGAAAAGTTAAAAAATCTTGAAAAACACCCGCCTCAGGAAGCGTGCCACATCAAAGAACGTGAGTAAACTTTCCAAGATAAGGTTCAGCATTTCAAGGTTATGGGACTTGCAAACATGCACTAGGAAGATGAAACAAAGAATCAGAACTGCAGAAGACAGCGTTAGAAGTGGGGCATCAAAGGCCGGTGCTGTACGGCACTGTTCCTGCACCGTGCGGTGCAATTTCCTACTTCGTACGGCGTACTTGGCTATTTTTTGACCAAAATTCCAATTTTGGCCCACTAGGACCCATTCCGAACCTCTTTTGGCCATTTCTCTTGGACTTGCAACCCAAAATGAGTATCAAAGGCTTAATAAAAAGGATTGTTCCACACTTTCAAAGATGTCTCAATAGACAAATGCGCCGAAAACCCTAGATACAGAGCTTCGGGTGAGATTTTGCAACTTTTTCCACAACTTCTTGAGATATTCACTTCAAGCAAGGGCGTGTCATGCATTTTCAAACTCAAGAAGAGTGTATCAATTGTATTTCATGGGTTGGTCAAATCTTCGTTCACTTGGAAGGCTCGGAACTACTGGAAATCAAGTCCCGGCACGCCAAATTACGAGTTTTTGAGATTTACTTGATTGTGCAAGCATTGTTGCATACATTTGGGATTTGTTGGATCCATCAAGTCAACACATCAAGATACGGGGCATTTTCACTCTAAGTTCCCCTCTCTCATCATTTTTTCCAGTTCTTCCCACAAAAAGCCAAGAGTGTCCAGTTCTATCAAGTCAATCCACATGTCTTTCCCAGTTCAAACTCAAGTACATTTCATTTCTCCACAGTGTCTCGTGTCATACATTCTCAGTGCTAGGTTTGGTTTTTAAGATTCAAGTCTTTCTTAATGTAAGTCATTTTACATAACAGAAATGCAAGCTTTTTATAAAAACCAAATCGAGATCCATGTCGTGAATAAAGAAATCCATCTATCCAGGGGCAAAACAGGCCCGAGATCATCGAACTACTACCACGGCATGTAGACCGTATCTATGAAAAAGAAGGAAAAGAACGGGCAAATAGGCGCCCAAAGCAAGAAGCAGACACGCAGGCCTGTCCTACCTACTCAAGCATGAGGCCTTTTCCGCGGCTGTGGCCTAAGCTCCTCAGACTCAGAGGGACTTGTGTCCTCCTCCTCGTTGCTCTCTGCCTCCCTGAAAGACCACCGTGACGGTGGAGCTGAACTCCCTGGTGCACTACCTCCCGGTCTCTCAACAGAGGGCTGGCGGCCTCGAAGAACTCTGTCAAAAGGAGGAGTCACAGGACCACCTCCAGCTTGCTTCATCAATGGCATCCTGCCCTCAATCCTAGGAGGTGGGGACATACTCTGCACAAAACAAAGAAATTCCATTAGTATCCAAGTTTGATATACAAGTCTAAAAGCACAAAGTTCAAATAACAAAGCATGAAGATTACTTGAGAACTCCCTCTGCCAGGAGAAGGGCTACGACCGGCTCTACGCCCTCCTCTGCTAGGTCCACCAACTCCTCTGCTAGCACCTCTCGCAGCCCTGCCTGCACCTGCACTACCAGCTCTGGCTCCACCGCCTCTGTCAGCCCCTTGGGCACCTCGGCCTTTGTCGCCGCCACCACCTCTGTCAGCCCCCCGGACACCTCGGCCTCTGTCACCACCACAAGCTTTGGCACCTCTGCCTCTGTCCTCTCCACTGCCTCTGTCAACACTACCACCACGGGCTCCACCTCCAGCTCCCCGAGCTCCTCCACCACGGCCTGGGCCACCTCTGCCAAGACCACCCTCTCTGAAGACCACTCCCGGCTCAGCTCAGGGGCGCACCTCTGGAACGTCACCTATCATTAGCCGGCGAACTAACGCCTCTAAGTCCAAGTTCAACTGATAAGACTCAGACGCCTAACTAGCAGGAATCTGTAAAACAACAAAGGCATTACACAGGTATTTTCAATAATATTCAAGGAAATACCAAACTGAAAATGTGTTTTCTTTGTTTTACAGGTTACCTGAACAGAGGTAAGGTCAAGAGGGGTACTGGCAAAGCTGTCTCCGTGGCCGCTATGCGAGTCTCCATGTCCAAGAAGCTAGCCAGGTGACTAGCCAGAAAGTCCTCGTAGTCTGGAGAACTGCTAAAAGGAAGCACGGTATCTAGCATAGTGTATCTCTCTACCTCAACCGTGTATACTCGTCAGTCTGTTGTACACCAGGGGGTACACGCCCCGGTATCCTGAAGTGCGCCAACCTGAGGGACTGACGAGGCACCCTCTTTCCCAGGTACCACTGCCAACCATACGGGGACTCTAGCAAAATTTGTGTTCGTGTCAACTCCCTGTTCCTCTCCAGGTACTGGTCAGTCGCTACATCCCAGGCATGCCATCTCACCTACAAGGAAATTCAATTTCTTTAGGAAAATTTGAAAGCAACGCAGAATTCAGAAACATACCGTGCTACCATCAGTCTGGTCCAAGAAACGACGGAAGTCGTTCACTCTCTCTGCATGTACACTGCCTCCTTGGTGCTCTCGGTCCCACTTTGCTGCTCTGTGGATCACCTCCTCATTCTCATATATGTTCGTCGGCGGGTACATCCCCAACACCTCATAAGCCCACACCTGCATGGTTAAAGGGTATCATCAGCAAACTACAATTTACATGACAACAACTCAAGAACTTGAAAGCAAGAAGAAAACATGTAAAGTTTTACCTCGAGCAACCTCCAGAAACCGCCAAGGCTCGTCCCAACTCTGCAGCTAACAGAACCCCGAAAACAGTAAAGGGTACAAAGAGCAGCGCCTCTAAAGTCCAAGCTCGCCACTCTACTCAAGTCTGCCAGTGCTGAGAGCCAATCCAAGTGAACCTCACTTCGCATGTTCGGAAACAGGGACACACCAAACAAGTACAGCAAGTAAACTCTAGCCATCTGAGCTACCTCTGTCGGTGACTCTGGCTCGTGGTCCCACAAGGCCGGCAAGTGGTCACCTCTCACCATAGGCTCTCCATCGCCTATCTCTCTCCCCAGAAAGTGCCTGATAGCTGCACTATCTCTATATAACCCCGAGTCAAACGGGACCGGCTCGCCACTTACTCTCAGACCCGTGATCGCTGAGAAATACAACGGCGTCATGGTCATCTCAGTAAACCTCAAGTGGAAAGTGTTGGTGGTGTCCCACCAACGCGTCGGCACCAGAAGCCGAATAAACCCCATGAAGCCAGTACCCTCAATGATCTCTCTCACTACCCCTGGCAAGCCCCGGAAGCGCTCCAAGGAGTCTGACGAACCTCCATACACGGGCAAAGAGGTGTTTCTCTGTTTCAGAAAGCAAATGCAAATTTCTCAAACAACAGCCATAGAAAGCATGCAAATACAGGAATTCAAAGCAAGTACAACAATCAACAATTAAAGTACATACTAGTGGACGTGTCGAAATATGAGTCTCCGGGTCCCTCAGCAAAGTGGTCTCATCAAAGAACAAGTGTACCAGCGAATACACGTCACACCCCAGCGATATGAAAAAGTGCACCCGCGGCATGTAAGTCTCTGGGTCAAACGGGGGCCTCACCCTCTGAGCCCTCTCCACCTCCACCACCAGAGACAAGAGCGCTCCCTCTCCTGCAGCTCTTGCAGCCTCAGCCTCTCTCTGTCCGGAATGTGCTTAGGCACCCCCGCGCCAAGTCCTCATCTCTCACTCCCTCGAGTGTATCAGCCAAAGTATAACTTGGGGTCCGAGAAGAACCAACTACCGCAGTAACAATCGGCGGGTCTAAAGCCCCAATCTACATCTCCTCACCCCCACTGCTCGAGTCTCGAGCCTCCTCCACTATCACTTTCTCCTTCCCCAAGTCCCTCCTGGCCATTGGGATGACTATCGACGTCTGCTCTCCCCCAACAGGCACCTTAGTAACAAAAGAAACACTTGAAAGGCTGCTGGGTACCAAGCTCTCCTGAAAACCAATGTCTGCACCCTCACCAACGGGTCTCTACTCAACCATGACATGCACACCTCTGATATCCATCTCTACCTCCGAAGCCTGTGCACTCGTGCCTGGCACGTCAACCTCCATGGGTCTATAGCCACTCTCACCACCCTTCATGGCAACGTCACTGCTCCCCTCGGGCTGATTGGTAACACCGCCGCTTGTCGGGGTCTCACTCGCAACCATGGTGTCGGAACCATCCTTGGCCGAACCACGGGTCCCACCCACTACTGCCACATCACCACTTGGCGCCATCACATGGGGCTCTCCGCCACTAGATTCTACCGTACGGGTCTCAGTCTCAGCCGCACGGGGTAGTTCACCCCCAATCGACACCGTGCGGTGCCCATTGCCAACACCACTCGGCCCGACCGAACTCGAAGTCACATCACTCATTGGAGTCGTGACACCCGTCGTCGATTGGGGTGTCGAGACCTCTCCCTCACGAGTGATAAGCCCCCAAAGTTATATATATCCGGGCTTATCTAGGTCTTTTTGTTCAAACACACACGCGTTTTAGCACCTTATATGATTGATGTGCGCGTAGTGTTGTTTTTGGTAGTTTCAGGGTAAACAAGTGCATAAGGTGCGTTTTGAAGCGCTTTGGGAAGCATCCCAAGAGTTCAAGGGCCAAGCGCCCCATGACACTCCACCATCAAGCCTCGAGAGCCAAGAAATGAAGATTTGGTTAAGGCTCGGGAAGTTTAGAAGGCACAAGATCAAGCCGGAAGGCTAAAGGCGTGTCCAAGCTTGCAATCACTCCCGGTCGAATCCGGGAGTGAACGAGGACTCACGAGACCAAGTGCTCCCCTTCCCAAGGCTCGCACGATGTTCGGAAGTATTTTGGAAGATGCCCGGTAGCACACAAGGTCAATGGATGGCGAAGAAAGAAGAGGCAACACCAAATGCCCAAGTATTGATGCAGGTATTGATACCAGTATTGATAGGTATCAATACCTCTGAGGGACAAAGTTGGGCAGAACCGTGGGTATCGATACCCCCAACCTTGGTATCGATACCCAGGCTTCTCGGGTAACATTGTAAATGCAGGTATTGATACCAGTATTGATAGGTATCAATACCTAGCAACCCGAAAAAGTGTTTAGCCCACTTGTTGGACTTTCCACTTATGGAAACTTACTACTTTAGTTGCTTTTATGATATTTTTGTGAGAGAGAAATTGTATGTATCTCTCTCTCCCTCTTTCTCTCTCTTATCTACTACACTTTAATTTAGTCTTTCATTTTTTGCTCTCTTCTCTCTCCTCCATTGTTGAAGGGGATTGAAACTCTAATTTCCTTAGGAACTCAAGTAAGTACTAAGTTTCCGTTAATTTCTCGTTTATTAATAGTTCTTGTAATCTTCGGATCTCCATATAAATCTAGTTTATTTGCGTTTTCGTCGGTTAAATCTTATCTCTCCTCTCCTAGCATTTTCCTTTGAAAACTTAAGCTTTTATGTGTTGTTTGTTAATCTCTTAAGGTTTAAAGTTGTAGGCAAGGTTGAGTACATCATATAAAATTAGTTTCTAAAAATGTATGTTATGTTCTTTATTTCCTTCAATTTTCTAGTTAAATCTCCTAGTATGTTGTGTGAGTAGTTTAATTGGGCTTAGTCATGGGGTGATTAACACTCCATGACTCGAGTTAATTTGTTCCTCTCGACAAAAAGGCATACACCGTTTGTTTATCAAAGAATTAGGATTGATTTTATGTATCAAAATTCAGGTTTGTTAACCCCCTTGATCACACGTAGCCAAGGGCTCGACCACTTGGCATGTGTGATGCTTAGGGCTATGGCAACCCAAAGGTTTGTCTAAATGGCACAAGAATCCTAATCTTTGTGAAACACATTTTCTAGTGAATGGTTTTAAACTCTAAATCTTCCGTTCGGGAACATTTAACGATGTCCCGAGCCGGTTATCGAGAGAGGAATGGATTAACTATGGTTGTGGTTTGTTAAAATCCCCTTGACTTAGCCTTGTTTTATTTAGTTTTTTTAATCTTCCGAGTCATTCACGAAGTTAAGTGAATTCCACCCCCCAAACTACAAACGCCAAGTTTGCCGCTTTAAGGCTAAACCATCACTCGCGAATCAATCACTCACGCGTTGCGCATTCGGTCTCTGTGGACTCGACCCGGACTTCCGGTTATCATGCTTCGCGACACTTAAACCCTACGCTTGGGGAATCATATTGAAGTACAATCCAAGGTTGCAAGCAACGAGCCAACGGTGACCGTTCACCACTGGAGGATGAAGATCTGCTCTCGCCACTACCGGAACTCGCCATGGGTTTTGAATCAAGGATTTCGATCTAGAGTTTTGGAGGAAGAAGAAGATTTTGAGCAAGAAGAGGTCGGTTTTCACCAAAGAGTACAATTGATCGTCGATATTTGAACAAAGAAACGAGAAAGACAGAAGGATTTGGCGGTTACACGACCGATCTCGGCAAAAATGCCCCGTGTGGTGTGGCAAAGTGAACCGCGCGGTGTACATATCTATGCCGTATGGTATGGTTCTCCTTTTTTACAAAATTACACTTTTCCCCCTTTCACTTTCTTATATTTTCATAAAAACCCACCAATTCTGACATTTATCAAGTCAAAATTTTCAAAATTCCCTACGGTATTTTTAAAACCCTCTACGATGTTCAAATATTTTCTAAGTCCTCTACGGCAATTATTTTTCGCAAATTTTCTGAGTTCTCTATGGCAATTATTCTAAGTCCTCTACGACAATTATTTTTCACAAATTTTCTAAGTCCTCTACGACAATTATTTTTTCGCAAATTTTCTAAGTCCTCTATGGCATCAATTTCCCCGAATTCTTGAAATGTTTTTAACGGCTTCCAGAGCCTCCCAAATTATTTCTCACGGCTTCTAGGGCCTCCCAATTATTTTTAACGGCCTTTAGGGCCACCAAATCAATTTTCTAAAGCATCATTCGTTTTTCCCTCGTTCAAAACTAAGGTGCCAACCTTTTTATGACAGCCCCGACGAACTACGATTGGTCTGATCCTCTCAAACAAGGTACGTAGGAAGCTCCTAGCTCGACCAAATTTACTGTTTTCTGTTGTTTGTTTTTTCCGCATGATTGTCAAATTGGGATGTCCGAATCTTCAACGTAACTTGCACCAACACAATGGTGGCTAAGTCGCGTCGAAGAGGGGCAACTGTAGACACCCCAATTTTGGCGACTTGTGTATCCCCAATGATGAAAAGAACGCGTGAAGTGTACCTTGGAACAGTTACTTGAGTCGGATGGATCAAAGGAAACAAAACCCAAAAAACCACCTGAACTGTACGGCCTAAAACCCATAACCGTACGGCTGGAAATTCTATTTGCACCGTACAGTGTTGCAATGTGCACCGTACGACACACTTTTGACGCCGTACGGCACCCTTGTCCCATCAACGGGATTCCCGGGTTGTTTCAGCAGCTCAGAACGAATGATGATATTCGGCCAATGATACGATTCCTGGCATACGGGTATCACCCAAATGATGAGTTTGCCCAAAATTTCCTCTATATAAGGAGTGAGAAAGGATGACCAAAAAAAAAAGAGAGAGATTCACGAATTCTCAGCAAAAAGTCTGTCTCGAAACATTTCCAAGTTCAAATTACACCACCCTTGCCCTTATAAACCTACAACTACAATTCCCGATCCTCAAGTCGATCCCTTTCAAAGTTCGTAATCTTAACCAAGCAAATCCATAGGTACACATTCGCATTCAAACAACAATCTTCTGAGGGAAATTTCCACCGGGCTCGAGGAGAGCTCTGTAGCTCTTCCTCGAGTCCAAACGGAGACATTTCAATAAGGCTCGAGCCTCTCGGGTGAGTATCACGTGACATCGCCCATTGTCGCGGGATGCCGACCCTGAAAACGAGGTACATTCATTCACTAAAACCATTTTCCAAACCTATTTTTATCAACAAATAACATGGTTTTTGCACCAAAAGCAGAGTTGGTTTTAACTGGATAAAACGAAAACTTTTTGAAAACTGCAATACACAAAAGCACCGTACGACATCCAAAGTACACCGTGCAGTGTGATTTTGGATACCGTACGGCATCACTGGAAAACATTGTCTCCCCTGTTTTCTGAAACCCGATACTCTGTTTTTGGATAAAACTAGAGGGCTAAATTGCAGTTTACCCCCTCCCCTTTTTGTTTTTGCATTTGTCACCCCTCTTAGTTAATTTTCTCGCATTTATATATTTGATCGTGTATTATGTGATTCATTATCATTATTTGTTTCCTTTAAGCATGTTATCTCTTGATATACTATTTATGTGAAATAAAGTTTTCGATAAAATATTTTCAGAAAAATCCCACAAAGATTTAGTAGAGACCGGAAAATTTCGGGCACGCGGGGTGCATTTTTGAAACAAAACCTTTCCCGTGGGTAACCTGGCTCCCGAACCCAAACCTCTATTTTCCGCAGATCAAACCCTTTTTCAGCGGCACAATAGTCATTATTTTTCTAAACGGTTTCTCGGGTACCTAACATTTTCCAGAAATTAAACCCCGGGTGGCGACTCTAAATTTTTCCTTTTTCCCGGATCGCCATTTTTTCACAAACACCACCAAAATGTGTGGGCAGCCCGAACAGACGTCCACAATGACATAACCCATTTAGTCCCCAATAATTAGGGGTATGGGCGGGGGATGGATAGGAGACAAACTTAACATTTGGCAATAGATGCACAAAGTGGCTGCTCCCAGAAGCAAACCACCTCTTTTTTTTTTTTGGTGGTAAATTAGACCACCTCTTCTTCCGTTCCAAAAAATGGGAAAAGAGACAGTAGAGTAACCCTTTACTAAGGTTAACTGATGGCTGAAAGTTATGCGTCAGACTGAAATCTTCATCAAAAAAATTAAAAAAACAGAAACTGTAATCGTACCCGCAAACGTAATTCCGAGTCGGACTTCTACGGCGTTTATGCATCCATTGAATCTTACCTGAACATATAATACAGAAATCACAAACAAAAGGAGTTAAACTCGATTATTAGCCAAATAAAATGTTGAATACAATCAGTGGGTTTGTGTGTGCAAGAGAGAGAACCGAATCTTATAGATGCAAAGTAAAAAGCAAAAAACATATTCTCGAAACCTCCATTGAGTTCAAATTGTATTTTCTGGTGAGGGGTAGAGAGAAATAGGGGCTGGTGTGAGAGTTTGGAGATCTGGAAAATGGAAAATAGCAGAGAGAAAGAGAGGGGAAAGTAAGAGAGAGACGTTTTTTCAAATTTTGAACCTGATTTGGAAATCAAGAGAGGGGGGATGGCCCGGGATTATGAGCCCCAAGATTGCATACTATTTACGAAATTGCCATAGAAAAGTTAGTTTGTGAGAGGGATATTTTTGGACCCTTAGATTGTGTGGAATGAAGGGTTGAGATTTGATAAAAGAGCATATTATTTTGGTATCTTTGGAGATACCCTCCTTGTTTTGTTGTGTAGATGATATATGTGGGAAAAGTAGGAGAGAGACACAAGAGAGAGAGAGAGAGAGAATAAAAAAAAGAAAAGTACGACAGAGAAAGGGAGGGGGAGAGAGAGAATAAAAAATGGTGTAGGGAGTGAACAGTGCCTCCCCAAATGGGGTGGAATTTGGGGAGCCGCTGTAGACTTTTGTATTTTGTTACCTTGTTTGAGTCGTCTATTGCAGCTCATTTTTTAGGCTTCCCTCGATAAAATAGGGATAGGAGAAGATTTGAGTCGTCTATTGTGGTTGCTCTAAGTTCCCATAATGTCCAAAATCAAAGTCCTCAAAAGAATCTTTGTTTACTCCCTCCACTTACACACCCCGTATTTATTGAATAATGGTACATATACAAACTCTCAGCCACAATCCACCACAATTCCTCTCACATGTGGGGTGGAGCCTGCTCAGGATGGGTCCCCCACATATGAGAGGGGTTGTGGTGAGTTGTGGGTGAGAGTTTGTGTCTATATCATTTTTGGTATTTATTGAAGGAAACCGTTCCTGATTCCTCACCTTGAGGTATCATCTTCAAAAACCTAAAACAAAGAAAAGAGCCATGTCCACCTCCGACCAACCCAACGGCGCACACATCCTCGTTTTCCCTTACCCGGCCATGGGCCATATTATCCCCCTCCTCGATCTCACCCGCATCTTCCTCAAGCGCGGCTTCACCGTCACCGTACTCGTCACCACCCCACCTCATCTCTCTCTCCTCGACCCTCTCCTCTCATCCCACCCTACTTCCATCCAACCTCTCCTTCTCTCTCCTCCAGAAATAAACCCCACCGCTAATTCCAACCTCTTTCGCGCCGTTGCTAACACTCTCGCCCTTAGCCAACTCCGCGACCCTATCACCCACTGGTTCAAATCCCACCCTTCCCCTCCTGTTGCCATCGTATCCGATATGTTCCTCGGCTGGACCCACCACCTCGCTTCCGATCTCGGCGTCCCACGTGTTGTCTTCTGGACGAGTGGAGCTCACGCCGTCTCAATTTTTAACGCCCTGTGGCGCGACCTACCTAGGATTGATGATCCAGACGATGAGGATTCGGTGCTTTCGCTACCGAACCTGCCGAATTCTCCGAAATACCCCTCCTGGCAGATTACTTCCCTTTACCGATTGTTCAAGGAAGGAGACCCAGATTGGGAATTCTTCAGAAACGGGATGTTGGCTAATAGTCAAAGTTGGGGTGCGGTGGTCAACTCGTTCACTGAGTTGGAGCGAGTTTACATTGAGCATATCAAGAAAGAAATGGGCCATGATCGGGTTTGGGCAGTGGGTCCGTTATTACTCGATGGTAATGATTTGTTGGGCCCTAACAATCGTGGTGGGTCTAGTTCGGTTTCGGCCCATGAGGTGATGGGCTGGTTGGACTCGAAGGCCGATGATTCGGTTGTCTACGTGTGCTTTGGGAGTCGATGGACGCTTACAAGCGAACAACTTGGTGCTTTGGCCGCGGCGCTCGAGCGTAGCGGGGTGCATTTTATTTGGTGTTTGAAGGATTCCGATTTGGAAAACGCGGCGATATCAGATGGGTTTCAAAATCGTGTAGTAGGGAAGGGTTTTTTAATCAAGGGATGGGCCCCGCAAGTGGCTATTTTGGGGCACCGTGCTATTGGCGCGTTTGTGACACACTGTGGGTGGAACTCGGTGTTGGAAGCAATGGTGGCGGGAGTGTTGATGCTGACGTGGCCAGTGGCTGCGGACCAATTCACCAATGCCAATTTGTTGGTGGATCAGATTGGGGTGGCTGTGAGATTTTGTGAATGCGGGACTCGAACGGTTCCCGACTCTGGCAAGTTGTCTCGGTTGCTGGCCGAGTCCGTGGGTGGGACTAGGCCAGAGAGACATCGAGTGATGGAGGTGCGTAATGCGGCGACGGAGGCAATCAAAGGAGGGAGCTCGAGTAGAGATACGGAAGCGTTAGTCAATAAGCTTTGTGGGCTTAATTCTAGCAGCTGCTAACGATCTTTTGTGCTCCAATTTTTGTTTTTGCTCACGCAAGCGAATTATGTGAGTTAGCAAATTAGCACACACACAAGTCATATTAAGAACAAAATTTTCTGTTGTATATTTATGTGGACCAGTGAGAAAGCTGAATCCTATTTATACACCTTCTTCCGTTTGTTTATTATGTGGGTCGAAATCATATCGACCACTTAATAAAATTGATGCGTTGGGCTTGATTTGTTTATTAGCAGCTGCTAACGATCTTTTGTGCTCCAATTTTTGTTTTTGCGGGCGCAAGCGAATTATGTGAGTTAGCAACTTAGCGCACACGCAAGCCATATTAAGAAGGCTTATCTGTTGTTTTGGTCCTTGAAGTATGTCACAAATTTCAAAATCGTCCTTTTAAGAATTCTGGTTTCAATTTCATCCTCGTAAAACTTTGATAATTTCAATGATGTCCTTTCCGTCCAATGAGTGACGGAAAAAGCTTACGTGGACTAACGGAATCCCAGTCAGCTGTACCTGTTCCTTTCTCAGTGACATGTACCTTTCTCTCCAAGTGCCAACAAGCCAAATTGCTTTGCGCCCCCCTTTCCCTTTTTATCAGATTACCCCCCTCCCCCAATTAATTGTATTAATTCATTTGTTTATATTATTTCTTTATATTAATTCATTCCTTTATTTAATTTCTTTCTTTTATTTAATTATTTCTTTATCTCTTTTTCCTTATATCTTTTTTCTCTTATATTTTTTCAATATTCTCTATATCTTTTTTCTCTTTCATTTATTTAATATTCTTTATTTAACTAAATTACTTTTTTTTTATTTAATTTCTTAATTCTTTTATCTTATTAATTTAAGTCATTTATTTAAATATTTATTTATCTGTTTTTCTTTATATCTTTATTTTTTTTAATATTCTCTATATATTTTTTCTATTTAAAGTAGATAAAATATGTTAAGACTGTATAATATTTCACTTATACATATTCGTTTTTTTTTTTTTTGATATATTTTTTAAAGTAAAGAAGATATATAAACTTGGGTGCGAAAAGTTGGTCTCTAAAATGGTATTGTAAGACCGGATAATGTGTATTGTAATATTTCCCTAAAAGTTACTTCGAATTTTTTAATATAAAATTTACGAGACACTAAAAATGTCACGATTACCATGAGGTGGAACAATATAGACCATACAATAGGTGCATATGGCACTAGAGGGACCCGGTTCCCATTTTTCCGTTACCATATTCTTTCTTATTTTTAGAGAAAGAAAATCGCAAAACAAATGAATAAACATCTTTCTTGCACAATCCAGTAAATTCAACAATCAAATGTAGAGACTTTTCCCTTTTTCCTTTTGCCTTTTTCTCGGTCGAAATACGAACAATCAAATTGATCCAAAAAAAAAAATACAAACAATCAAATGCAAAGAGAGAAACGTACCGGGGCATTTACATGGAAAACCCTCTTTTGTATCATAATTTGTGTGGACTAAATACGTATGAGTTAAATCTTAATTACAATAGTTTTGTTTTTAACTAGAACACCATGCCAATTCTCTTCCTTTATTTGTTGGAAAAAAAAAAATGAACTTCTCATGTAACGACAAAATGAAGAAAATTCTCATTTTCCAATTTGCAACGACTGTACTGGGGAAGAACGTTTGAAAAAAAAAAAAAAAACCGATAATAGGAGCTCAATCCTTTTTAAAGTAGTTAACTATTTTTATTTTTAACTATGGGGAGTGTTTGGTTAATTGGTTTGGAAACTAAAGAGGGTGTTTGAGAGCATATTTTTTAGTTTTTCATTTTCAACTTTTCGACTTTTTGGATGATGGTCAGAATGTGTTTTGAATTTGGAAGGAGTGTTTGAGAGAAATGCGCAAAATATATTTTGCAATAGTAAAAATGTGCAGAATGAGAAGTAGAAATCAAAAATGAAGTTTGGAGCTACTTTTGGCCTGGAACTTCAAAAATGGAGAATACGTTTTCTCAAAATGGGTTTTCTGAGAGGCCTCCCAAGCAAATGGAATGTGATAAGGAGAATGTGCAAAGGTAATAAGTAGTCGCCCAAACAGCCTCTAAACTAAAAAGAGATTTAGTTTTACTCCCTCCATCTCATATTGTTGGGCTTTTTTCTTTTTCCGGACATCTCAATGAATTGTCTATAAGCTAACGATTTTTTGTGCTCTAATTTTTGTTTTTGCTTATGCAAGCAAATTATGTGAGTTAGCAACTTAGCGTACACACAAGCCATATTAAGAACAAATTTTTTTGTTGTATATGTATGTGGACCAGTGAGAGAGCTGTGGACCAGTGAGAGAGCTGAATGCCTGAATCCTATTTACACACCTGTTTTCATTTGTTTTTTTTTGTGGGTCGAAATCATATAGACCACTTCAATAAAATTGATGCGTTCGGCTTCGTTTGTCTGCAATCCTCCGGGCAAGATTCACATTAAATTAAAAAGAGATTCAGTCTTATGTTGTTATAAGGACAATTTGATCTAGTGCCTCTGGACAGAGAGACTTAAATTTGTACTAAAAAAAATTCTTCCAACAAAGAATACAATTTTGTACCAGATATTATCCTACAAAAATGTTGCATACACAAATAAAAACGCATAAATCTGGACAAAGATATATCTAAAAAATTAGCTTAATCGGATGACTGTAAAGTCTTGATACAATCTTCTAACTTTTCATTTAGAATTTTCGTCACATTTAAATATTAGAAGACTGGATCAAGACATTACAGTCATCTGATTGAGTTGATTTTTCATGAGATTACCCGTAAAATTATTTTAAATTTAATGAACGACTCGAATTGTTTGTATGAGAATCAAATGTGAGCCCCACAAGTCGTCTGTGGGTTGTTATATGTGCACTGTGATCTGTGCTAATAGAGTTTGATTTACATTGGACGGTCTTACCCATAAAATTATTTTATATTTTATGAACAGTTTAAATTATTCTATGAGACGCAAATGTGACCTCATGTCGTCTGTGCGTTGTTACACCGCTGTGATCTTTGCTAATAGAGTTTTGACTTACATTTGGACGGTTTCAAATACGTATGCAGTTACGTCCAACGGCTACATTTGTAATTTCAACACCCATTCCCTAAAAAGACAAAAGAGCGGTCATTAGTAAAAAACTTTTGTTTACTCACTCTCAGTCTCTCACGCAATATATTCCTTAAAAGATGATTTGTTTTTTTTATCATATATGGAACCTTTTCTCTTCCCTAATGTAAGTAGGGATGACAATGGGTCGGTTCGGTTCGAGTATTGCCATATTCGAACTCATTACCCGAAATCAGATGCGTATCCAGAACCGAATCAAAACCCGAACGGGTAGGGAAAATTGAAACCATAATAGAACCAATCGGGGATCTGTTCAGTTCGGGTATTCCTCGTTAAATTAGAAAACAAAATAAAAACGGAATAATTATGAATGAAATTCAAATATGAAAATCAGTTAAACTGGAAATGCCACAGATCCGTCCATTACAAAGGTATGCAAATATGCATCTAGATATTTTAAATGCAAAACTAATATACATCTAAGTAGAAATTCAAAGCATTGAAGCTATACACAGGCTAAACTTCTATATTTGAAGGGTAATTTTGTAATTAAACATATCAGGTTCGGTTCGGGATATAGTTCAGTTATCAGCTCAAATTAGAACCGAACCGAACCGAACCGAACCCGTTCGGTTATCTCACATCTCATACCATACCCGCACTCACAGGAAATATTTCGGTTATGGTTCGTGGAGAAAAATTGGTTACGGTTTGGGTACCCATCGATTCGATCGAAATTTTCATCCCTAAACGTGTGTACAATATGCACCCATTGTGTGGTCCATATTGCGCCACCTCATAAAAAATGACCTTGAGAACCGGTCATTCGTAACATTTTTGTTTGTTTCGTAACTTTTATACTAAGAATTCGTAACTTTTAGATAATATGGTTCGTAATTTTTCGTGTGTTTCGTAACTTTTCCTGGGTTTCGTAACTTTGAGATAAAAAATTATAACTTTTCTCAAATATGATTCGTAACATTTTTGTATGATTTGTAACTTTTGTACTAAGCATTCGTAACTTTTAGACAACATGATTCGTAACATTTTCTTTTGTTTCATAACTTTTCGTGTGTTTCGTAACTAATCGTGGGTCTCGTAACTTTGAGAAAAAAAATATAACTTTTCTCAAATATGATTCATAACATTTTTGTAATTATTCGTAACTAATCGTGTGTTTCGTAAGTTTTCGTGGGTTTCGTAACTTGAATTTGTTAGGTCACCTGTTGCTCAGGTTAACAAGTTACTGATTCGTAACTTTTTGTTATTGATTCATAACTTTTAACGATCTAACAATAGATAGCTTGGGTGCATATGATACACAACCAAAAAGGGATGTGTATTGTAGCCTCTTTCAAGTCGCATATAACATAATTTTTTTTTTAATGGCGACTTTAGCAACAAACATTGCACCGGGCAAACAATCTAATTCAACGGTGCCAATCGCATCACGCAATTCTAAGTCGTGAGGATATGATAGGCTAGTAAGAAGTAACCAAGCTTATTAGAGCATCTCCAACCCTTACTTAAATTTGAGTAAAAATTTGAGTAAAAGTTTCATTTGATATTGTATACTTCAATGGGCAACCTCAAATTCAAGTGCAAATTTGAGTAAACGTTCATTAATGGCAAACTTGTAAATATGAGGGTGTCACTGTCAAATTTGCCTTCAAAATATGAGCAAAAATTTGAGTCTACCTCTATTTGGGTTTAAGTTTGAGTAAAAACTCAATTTGGTATAAGTTTGGATAAGGGGTGGAGGAGTGTTTTAAGGACTTTTACTCAAATTTTGAGTTTGAGTCAAAAAAAGAGTAAGGGGCGGAGTTGCTCTTAGTCCCCCGTCCGCATAGGTGATTGTAATCCAAAGATGCAAATGTTTACCTTTCTCACTACACACTTTGGCTTTTTCGTTAGCAATTGCTTTTTGCATTTCTTTTTCTACCAGAAGATACGTGCAAAATGCAAATATGGCGGCCGGAGAGGCATTGAACCCATTCTTTAGAATGCAGTTTCTCTCCAAAACCTAGAAGTCAAACGAAACGACCGTAGCAAAGAATGTAAATTTCAAAAAAAAGAAAAAAAAAAGAGAAGGGGTTGTAGTTGTGTAATATGTTAGGAGAGCTTGGGCACTTCAATTAGAAACTAGGGTAGTAATATTTTTTGAACCCCACAACATAATGCGTGCAGCGTAATATAGAAGATACATAATTTTCTGCCATGACATCGATGAAAATTTGATGGCAGGGCAGCCGCGGCCGAAGAGAGCATGCGTAAGTCATGACGCAAAACTGTAAGGCACATGTAGCACTTTTCCCTTCTCTAGGATTGTTCTTCTAGTTCTAGTAATAAAATACTGTAAAAACAATGTCCACAAATACGAATCAATTGGCTTTTAAGTCAAAATGATACTATAAAAAGAGCGCACATATTCATACCTCAATGGCTCAATTGTCGTCTCTGATATACAGTAGAGAAGAAGTTTGAAAGATCAAAAAATCAATCATGTCTACACCTGATTGTGCCAAATCTGCACATATTCTAGTGTATCCATTCCCATCGTCAGGCCATATTATCCCTCTCCTCGACCTCACCAGCCTGTTACTCACCCGCGGCCTCAACGTCACCGTATTGATCTCCGCCAATCATCTCCCTCTCCTCGAACCACTCCTGTCAACCCACGCCTCCACCACCATCCAACCCTTGATTCTCTCTCCACCAGAACAAACCCCCACTTCACTACCTGCAGGACTCGTCTCCCAAATACGCCGCGATGCCGAACTCTACGCTCCAATTCTCCACTGGTTCAAGTCCCACCCTTCTCCCCCTGTGGCCATCCTATCTGATTTCTTCCTTGGTTGGACCCACAACCTCGCAGCCGATCTCGGCATCCCACGTCTTGTTTTCTGGCCCTCCGGTGCTTTTACTGCCTCCCTTGAGAATCACTTGTGGCGTGACCTACCCAAGATCGGCGAACCGACCGATGAGAATTTTACGATTTCGTTTCCACAAATTCCGAATTCTCCGACGTACCCTAGATGGCAGATATCCCGTCACTTTCGAGCTTTCAAGGAAGGGGACTTAGATTATGAATTTTTCAGAGACGGAATGGTGGCCAACACCAAGAGTTGGGGACTCGTTTTCAACTCGTTCACTGAGTTAGAGCGGGATTACATCGATCATTTGAAGCGTGATTTGGGTCACAATCGGGTTTGGGCTGTTGGTCCATTACTGCCTCCTCTTGATGATGTAGCTGGGCCGGCTAATCGTGGTGGGTCCAGTTCGGCTCCAACTCACGAGTTGATGGAGTGGCTTGACTCGAAACCGGATGACTCGGTGGTTTATATTTGCTTCGGTAGCAGAGTTGTTCTGACGAGTAAGCAAGTGGAAGGTTTAGCGGCTGCGATCGAGTGCAGCGGGGTGCATTTTATTTGGTGTGTGAAGGCTGGTAAAGGAAACGTGGAGGGTGATGCTGCTTTCATTCCAGATGGATTTGAGGATCATGTGGGTGGAAGGGGTTTAGTAATCAGGGGGTGGGCCCCGCAGGTGGCGATACTAAGGCACCGAGCTGTGGGTGTGTTTGTAACTCACTGCGGGTGGAACTCGACGTTGGAAGGACTAGCTGCGGGGGTATTGATGCTGACGTGGCCGAGGGGTGCGGACCAGTTCAACAATGCCAAGCTGCTGGTGGACCAACTTGATGTGGCGATTCGAGCTTGCGAAGGAGGAGAGCAAAACGTTCCGAAACTAGACGAGTTGACTGGGCTGTTAGCCGAGTCAGTGGCTGGGAATCGGGTTGAGAGAGATGGGGTTATGCGGCTGCGCGAGGCGGCCTGGAATGCTGCTAATGGAGGAAGCTCGACTAGAGATTTGGATGAGTTGGTCAAGGAACTCAATTCACTCCCCTTGACGAGGAGTGTTGTGACTAGTGACTAGCTATTTTTCATCAGTTTTTTGTTTATGCGAAATTTCACGTATATCTATTTACTATGTCACGGTTTAACCAGCTCAACTCCGGTTGACCCACATTGAAATGGTGACCCGTCTTTCCACCTTGTCTCATTTTGGTATACTTCAATTTATGATTTTCAAAACATCGTTGTTGCGGTACAAAGATTTCTCCTCGTCATACAAAGGGAAAAAGAAATAGTGACTTATATGCACTCGTCTTCTGGTCAAAGCCGGCCCTGACTTTTTAGAGGCTTAAAGCGAAAACCAAAATGTGGCCTTCTTCAAAATCTTAATGAACAAAATGTAAGTAGTTAAATTACACTTCTAAAAGCAAAATACCAGTACTCATAAATAAGAAATAGCCCTAAAACAATAACAAAACATTCCAATATTTAAAATTTGTTAATTATATATCAATCTTTGCAGTTTTAGCAGCAAAAGTACTAATTATATAAGATATAGATTTTTTTTTACAAAAGATATGAAGGGATACCCAGGGGTACTCAAATATGGGGCCCTTAAAATTCATATTTTTGGGGGGCCTACATTGGCCGCAATGTTTGTTTTAGCTCAGGACCGGCTTTGCTTCTAGTTCACATGTCTTGCTTCTAGTACATATGTTTTTTCCAAAACATCTCAACTAGATAACAAAATAACCAACTTAGGCTCCATTTTAATTGCAAAATCCTCATTGTATCAAACAAGAAAACATCTCAAATCACCAACATAAAGCTACTAGTTGGCATTGCATACAGATTTGCATTTGCATCATAGTCCTATGTAACTTGCTGCCTTTGAATTTGCCATCATTATATAGCTTCAAACATATAAAACAAATAGAATGTAGCAAAGCGTGCCATGCAGACTTCTCCTAAAGAAAATTTTCAACTGAGGCGGCGGCGGTGACGGCGTGAGCGGCTGATCCGGTTCCGATCATTCCGGTCCAGATGAGGCCTTTGCAGCGGGAGTAAGCTTTGAGGCTTGGTCTTATGGACGCGGTCCTATGGACTATCCACCCTCCGACCGGCCTGATTTCAGAGGGTCCGAATCCGTCGGTGTTGTATTTTCGGTTCTGTTTTTTTCTGTTTTTCTGTATTTTTCTGTTTTTCCTGTATTTTCTATTTCGGTTTATTAATATATGTTTGTGTTTGGTCAAAAAAAAACCTTCATAACTCAAAGCAATTAATTAAGGTCTCGAAACCAATTAAGTGTGATGGATGATTTGTCATCGACATCCATCATTTAGGGTTTCAAAACTGCAAACAGAGAGTTTGCAATCATCCAGAAAAATAAAAATTTTCCAACCATTGACATGTCAAATTAACGTTTTTGTAGCGGCCTGGTCCACAAGGGTCAGCAAAGGCCCCTCTTTGCTCAATAAAGGAGCAAAAGGGTCAGTACCTCGAAATCCACAAAACTGAATGCGGATTGACTCATCTCGGTCTCGCCAAGCGTGTGGCACTTTCGGCCGTAGGCGTGGATGTCCAGGTTTGGACGAATATGGATTTGTTTGAGATTCGCCAAGCCCGGATACGTCAGTGTTGCGACATTCCCGGCTTGGCGCTTGGGGCTCAATCGATAGGCGTGCTGACCGCCCGGGAGTCCGGGCGCCTCATGTGCCAATTCGATTGACCACGGTCACGTGAGCGCTCGAAGATACTTGGTTCGGCGGTGGTGTGTCAGGCACGCTACACATTTCACGATGGAGCATTAAATGAGGTAGTCACCTGCCCTGCCACCGCCGCCTGCAGAGTCACGTGGGTGATAGGGAATGTCTCGAGGTGAAGCGACCCCTCAGACCCACGTGCCATGACATCAGCCGAAGCACAGCGTCTGCAACAGAGATGGAAGTCACATCAGCTGTCATTCCGAGTAGGAATGGCAGGCGCGTGAGAGGAATTGAGTGCGTGCAACGCACGCCCCCTTCTCCTATAAATACCCCATCTCAACTACCACTATGGGTATTCCTCTCTCCTCATTTACTACCCTCGTAACTCCACTTCTCTCTCTAGAATTCCGGCATATCTCTTCTCCTCCGGTGACTGACTTTACCATCGGAGTGCCTTCCCGGACCACCACCGTCTGGGCTTGGCACTAACGTGGTTGTCTACGTGTGTAGGTTACCCTTTATGACGGGCAACTAGGGTTCAGGCGAGGTTCAGCTACCCCATCTCTACCCATTCCATATCACGAGGTCCAAAGAGTTTACTCCGGCGAGAACCACCCCCACAATTGGCAACTCCGCTAGGGACAGAAGGAAAAGAACTTCCCATCCTCTAAAACACTGCTCAAATGGCCAACCTCACTTTGGGCCTTGCTGCATTTGATCCCGCCGGTGAATACCGCAACACGGCCGACCGCTATCGATACCACCAAGTCAGGAGTAACTTGGGGCTCACTCTCTCTCCCGTTGTCAACAGAGATGGGACTGTCACCGTAGTAACCAACGGCGCCGGCCCTGGCAACGCCGGAGCCAGCAACATTGTCTTCAATATGGACGGAAACGTTGTCTCCCTTGACAACCTCACAACTCCAGTGCGCACAGAAGTTCTTCCCCCCTCCCCCCCCTCTCCCCTCTCATTATAGAGGCCCAATTGGCCTTACTAAGAAAAGAAGTACTGGCTATGAAGCAAGCCAGAAATAGACCTACCACCTCAAGGTTTGGTGGTCGGACGAGGACCAGGAGGTCCCCGCCGAGCACGAGGACCGATGATGGAGGAAGGGCACCAGTCTTCTCTCGCCTCGGACAGGTTGTCGAAGTAGACCGCCGAGGCAATGCACTCGTTATACCATCGGAGACCGCACGTTCTCGGGGGCAGCAAACACGCGGTGGGCAGTCTAGACGGACTGATTACCCCAAATGCAGTACCATAGCCTCCAACGCTCGGATGCCCGGCGTCCGTGGAGATGCAGAATACGCCAGAGAGCTGGAAAGGCAATACAACAAGGGAAAGGGCCCAGTAGACCTCCCCCCGTCATGCCGGGACCGCGACAGCCAAGGCTGAGCGTTCGGGGAGCGGAGTGACGGCCACAACCATGTCCGATCGGTGGACATGCATGGTGTCCGAAGTGGTGTACGCAACGCTTGGGGCGAAGGCTCGCACTGAAATGAAGGCGCAGACCCCATCGAGGTCTCGGCAGGGGAAGGCCACAACGAGAATGATGGCCTCAGGCCCGAAGACAGGTACGAGCTACGGAACGATGGCGGCAATATTGTGCTCGTCAACACGCGCACGGGGGAAACGAAGGTTTACCACCCCGAGCGTGAAGCCAAGTGTCATCGCTCACGGGATGAGGAGGCGAGGGGCCACGAACGGTGCAACAAGAGGCGATCCTCGGAAAGAAGCAATGTACAGATCGACAACCATGATCTGCAGTGCCAGACCGTTGCCCCGGCAAAGCATCCCTACGGCGACTACCGAATGGTCGATCTGAACCAATCGTGCCCGACAGACTCCAGGTTGGAAAAAGCCATGCAGTCGCCGTTCTCCCGACGCATAGCTGAGGCCATCCCCCCATGTGGTTTCAAGATCCCCAAATTTGACAAGTATGAGCCAACGATGGGTGCTATCACCCACGTCTAGCAGGGCCTTGTCTCGGAGCTCTACGGTCACAATAACTCCCTAATGTGCCGAACGTTTTCCATGAGCCTGGGAACCACGACGCTTCTATGGCACAGCCAGCTCGCTCCGGGGTCTATAAATGACATAGACGAGCTCGAGCGCACGTTCACGTCTCGGTTTGTGACCAGCAACACACAGCCGAAGATGCTTGATGCACTTGTTAATATGAAGAGGGGCTCGAATGAAACCCTGAAGGAGTACATCGCCCGGTACTAAGAGGTATACAGCCTCGTGGAAGGCTGCAACCAGAAGATCGGCTCCACTTCTTTCAAGAATGGGCTTGACGACCTCTCGGACCTTTTCAAAGAGCTCATGGTTCGACCACCGAAAAACATGGTAGAGTTGATGAAGACGGTGGATCGCTTCCGAGAGCTCGAGGAGCTCCTGTTCAACTGAACGTTGAAGGGGAACACCAGCAAGGGCGTGCCAAAGGAGGCAAAGAAGCAGGTAAACAATGTGAAAAAAGTTGGGAGGAACGACCAAGGAGGATACGGGAACAGAGGTCCCCGGGACAACAACAGGAACAACAACGGTGGTAGGAGATGGGAAAAGGCCCCAGGAACGACAACAATTACGTTGTCGAGACAACTGTCTTCACCTTGCCAATCTATAGGCTGCTCGCAGAGATTGGTAGGAAACGGTGGTTCTATTGGCCGGAGGAAAAATGGGGTCTGATCTCACCAAATAGAGAAAGTGCACCTACCACAACGAGGTGGGCCACTATACGACGGGATGCCAACCTTTTGAGGCGCATCTCAAGTAGTTGGTCTCCAAAGGTTGCATGGAGGAGTGGATTGACCACACCCGAACCACGATCGTGCTAAGGGGGGCGGCACCTCAGCCTAACCAGCAAGCGCTCCAGCTTCCATCGCCACCGCAAGGGAAGCAGGCGCCCGGGGCTAGAGTGCGCCTTGGAGTCATTGTAACGATACACGGCCCAGTCGACAAGGCCCGAGTCGACGCCATGCACGCAGAACTGTAGAAAGTTGAAGTGGCAATGCAAGTGATGACGCTCAGTAGAGTGCCAAAGCGAAAATATGAGGACCCTATAGACCCGTACACCATCTCCTTCTTTAAACAAGATTTGGATGGGTTACAGCTTCTGCATGACGACGCGTTGGTCATTGACATAAGTATAGACCATGTCGAAGTTCGGCGAATCCTTGTGGACCAGGGGAGCTCAGCCGACGTCCTTTATTATTCGGCATACAAAGCCATCGGACGAATGCGTGACGAGCTTACCCCTTCTGACGCTCCTCTTGTCAAATTTTTTGGCTACCCCTTATATCCCCTTGGCAGTATCACCCTCCCGATTTGGGCAGGGTCGATGCGTTTGGAGATTGAGTTCACCGTGGTGGATTCCCCAAGTCCCTACAACAGCATTCTGGGGTAGGGATGGCTCGACACCATGAGGGTGATCGCCTTAACCCTTCATCAGTGTGTCTGGTTTATCGGCACATTCGGGCACCAAGAGACTATCCGAGGCAACTAGATGGCCTCAAAGAGGTGCTTCCAGAAGGAGGGTAGGATGCCCAAACAAGTGCAGTGGATCGAAATGCCTGAATGCACTCCCGTCTTTGAAGATGTCGGCTCTAGGCCCGAGGACAAGTCTGTTGAAGAACTGGTCAAGGTGCCTATTAACGAAGATGACACTAGATACTTCATGCTGGGTTCAAATCTATCCAATACCGAGCGGAACGACTTGGTCTCTTTCCTCCAAGATAACGTTGAGGTTTTCGCATGAACTCCATATGAGATGCTGGGCGTCAGCTAGGATTTCATCACTCACGCCCTCAACGTCGACCTGGATAGGAAACTAGTGGTCCAACCTCGGCTACCCACTCTGATGTCGTCTTGGAGGAGGTTGACCGCCTGATTGAGGCGGAGGCTATCCGAGAGGTGATGTACCCCACGTGGCTGGCTAACACCGTGGTGGTCAAGAAGAAGAATGGGAAGTGGAGAGTATGTGTGGACTACACTAACCTCAATGACGCTTGCCTTAAAGACTGCTTTCCCCTCCCTCGGATAGACCAGCTGGTGGATGCCACAGCTGGACATGCAAGGCTCAGCTTCATGGATGCCTATCGGGAATACCATCAAATAGTTATGCATGCCAGGGACATGGAGAAGACAGCGTTCATTACGCCGCAAGGTACCTATTACTACCAGGTCATGCCTTTTGGTCTGAAGAATGCTGGGGCTACCTACCAAAGAATGGTCTCCACGATGTTTGCTAAGGAGCTCGACGACATCATGGAGGCCTACATCGATGTTATGGTGGTCAAGAGAAAGTTCGCTGATGACCACCTCTCTCACCTTGGTAGAATCTTCTCCATCCTGAAAAAACACAACCTGAAGCTTAAAGCGGAAAAGTGCGCGTTCGGGGTGGGTTCAGGAAAGTTCTTGGGTTACCTTATCACCCGCCGAGGGATCGAGGCTGACCCCAACCAATTGACGGCAATCCAGCGACTCCGAGCGCCCACTACAATCAAAGAGGTCCAGCGGCTGACGGGGATGGCAGCAACCCACAACCGCTTTATTAGCAAGTCATCTGACGCCTGCTGCCCCTTCTTCCAGTCCATCAAGACTAGTAAAGGGGCCTTTCAATGGACGGAAGAGTGCGATGCCGCACTTGCCGAGCTCAAAACATACATGTCCCAAGCGCCCCTACTAGTCATGCAAAAGGAAGTCGAAGACCTCTACATCTACTTGGCAGTATCCGACCACGCCATCAGCTCGGTGCTGGTTCAGCAAGAGGGGTTGGAGCAGTTTTCAATCTATTATTCAAGCAAGACAATGCTCCCTGCCACCTTACGGTTCTTGCAGCAAGTACAGGGCGAGAAAGGAGGTACCTTATTGGATAATTTTTGGTTACGAGTTGAATTTTGAATGACAGGAAATAGTGTCTGAGCTTCTGTGTTTAAAGACTAGTGCCAAGCAATGGCGTTCAATAGGAGTGTAACGCTCTTCTGCTCCTTGCACTTTTCTGCTGGTGTAATACACTGGTCTTTCAACTCCTTCCACCTCTTGAGCTAGTAATGCCCCAATCGACCTTGCGGTGGAAGTTAAATATCGGATCAATGGTTTGCCCTTTTATGGAGTGGCCATCGTCTGTGGTGAGGCCAAAGCTGCTTTGATTCTCTCGAAGGCCAACTGGTGCTTGTCCTTCCTTTCAAACTTTGCCTTTTCCTTTAGTGGCACAATGATTTCTGCTAAAGAAGGAATAAATCGTCGTAGATAGGAAACCTTTCCCAAAAATCTCTTAAGGGACCTCTGAGAATGAGGGGGAGACATGCTTGTGATGGAACGGATCTTTGATTCATCTGCATCAATCCCATGTTTGTGCACCAAAAAGCCCAAGAACTTTCCTAACGCGACCCCAAACGCACACTTAAGAGGATTCATTCGTATGTTGAACTTTCTGCATCTTTCAAACACTCCTTTAAGGTCTTGTAACTGCTCTATCTTGTATTTTGATTTCGCGACCAAATCATCAATGTAAACTTCCACTAAATGATGAATCATATCATGAAAGACTGTTGCATTGCTCGCTAATATGTTGCGCTAGCATTCTTAACCCTAAACGGCATCACGGTATAGTAAAAATTCCCCAAAGGGGTCCAAAAAGTAGTCTTTTTTGCGTCCTCAGGTGCCATTTTAATTTGATTATATCCACTGAAGCCATCCATGAATGAAAACATTTCATGGCTAGCGGTGGTATCAACCAATGTGTCAATGTGAGGCAATGGTATTTTGTCTTTTGGACAGGCCTTGTTAAGGTCGCGAAAGTCTTCGCAGACCCTAATTTGGCCATTATTTTTCTTCACAGGCACAATATTGCACAATCACGTGGGGTACTGGATCGGACAAATAAACCCAGCACCCCTAAGCTTCTTCACCTCCTCCTTGATTTTCTCTTCCAAATCTGAGTGGTACTTGCGCTGAGGCTACTTCACAAGTTTGGAGTTTGGAAACACATCGAGATGGTGGCTTAAAAGCTCTGAATCTAGGCCAGACATCTTGTCGTAGTGACAGGCAAACACATCACTGTATTTGCGTAGCAGGGCCACCATTCCATCTCGAGCTCCTAGTTCTATGGACTTAGTGATAAAGACGGGCCTCGCGGTCCCTTCTCCAATCCTTAAATTAACCTCCTCGAGCTCGTCGGGTTGAGACTTGGGTCCATCTTGCATGTACTCAGGAGCTGGCTCGGGTTTCTGGATCATCTCGAGCTATTCTCCTACTCCTTCCATGTCACGGGGTCAGAAGCTTCACAGACGCTAACTAACCCCTCACACCATCATAAATGATACACAGTCTTCCCCCCTTCGCTAGTCTTTTTTATCTTGTGAGGGGTTAGTCTTTCAAACACCGTGGCACGCTTTGCGCTAGCTATTTCTGATGGCTCACCCTTAATATCCTTCCATTTTGGAATCTTCATTCCAACAGGCTTCGCGATTACAGCCTCGCAGGCCTCCTCGACTTCAGAAAAATATACTGCATCAAACAGGTGAGCTTTGCATGCTTCAAAGGGTCTCTAAGTGGCAGGTATAGTGACCTTTTTCTCGGCCCAGATGCCCTTACGGCACTGGTGATAGCTCGACGGGATCACTGTGTACTTATGCATCCAGGCCCTGCCCAAGATTATATGGTAATTATTTTGGCCTTCTATGATATGGAACTTTGTTGGTGCTCGAATGGGCCCAACAGCAAGATCGAGCACAATGTATCCCAGAGAGGGCTTCTTCTCCCCTCCAAAACCAACTACTCCCACCAATGACTTGATGATTCATGGCTCTAGGATTCCTAACTTCTTCAGCGTTTCGAGGGGCATGATGTTGATTGATGCTCCCCCATCTAGAAAAGTCCGTCTAAATTCTATGCCATTGATGTGAGCAGTGACAAACAAAGGTCTATTGTGGGGAAATGGCACCCTTCTGTCTGTATCTGAGAATGAGATAGTGTTAGAGTCTTCATGAATTGTCCTTGCAACAGACCCCCTCCTCTGCCACACATGCTTCCTGGCCTTCATTAGCTATTTCCAGTATTGCCTTTGTCATCTTGAGCCTGATGGTGGGGGTAAACCCAAACCCATCAAAGAAAGTCCTAAATTTATGGCTTTTTGACAAAATCTTGTGTCCTTCATCCATGCTTACCTCCACAGTAGGGTGATCGTAGCTCATGATTTCCTCTATATGGTCATAGAAAGAAGTCATGTAGGCTTCCTCAACCTCTTCTTCCATTTCATACATGAAGTCATAGTATCCACCTTCATAGCACTCTGCCATTGCGACCCCTCCCTCATGCTGGGGATAGGGTCTCTTGCGAACATCTTTGTTTACTCCAACCCTTAATTTGTTGTTATCTTCTTTCTTTTTGAAAATTTCCTTAAGGGTCCAACAGTCACTCGTGGGATGCTATATTTTCTTGTGAAAGACATAGTATCTAGGGTTGGTGCGATCCTGTTGAGTGGGCTGGACTTCTACCTCTGGGAGTTTCAGACACCCATCCGCGACCCATGCGTTAACAAGATCTTTGACCTCTTCGATATTGCAAGGGTATGGAGGAACATCTCTTGCTCGCTCCTTGTAGTCTTTAAAAGACTTACTTCTCTTTTTGGGGTTGCCATCACCCCCCTGCGGCTTGCGCAGAGGCGACCCCTCCACTCTTGGGCTTCCAAGCAGGCTATAATAGCACAACGTGAACGGTTCCGCGAAGATTGAATGTGGCCAGCATTAAAGCAGAGAAGGTTTCGTATTTGTCGTTGATGAGGTGCTTTCTATATTCCTTGATAAGCCCGAGTAAGCAGATTTCCAACAATCGCTTCTCAGGGACTGGTTCATGACTTTGAACTGCTTTATCCTAGAATCGTTTGATGAAATCAACGATATCCTCAGTGAGCTTCTGCTTCTCATTCATCAGGTTTAAGGAGGTCATCTTCTCTGTCACTTGGAAGAATTTGGTGTAGAAGAGATTCACCATTTCCTCCCAAGTGTTGACAGAGTGAGGCTCCAAGTTTACATACCATGTATACTCGAGAAGTCAAAGACTTAGAAAATTCTCTCAATTGCAAATTGACATCTTGGGAATGTACTCCCAATGTTTCAATAAAACGATGGACGTGCTCTTGGGCACTGCCTTCTTTGCCATCAAACTTAACAAACTTTGGAGGGACATACCCTTCTGGATATGGCATTGCCATTATCGCGGCGGGGTATGGTGGTTGGATTTCAGGGCTAGGCAGTGTTGGCAAGGTTGCCTTAGCTTTTTCCTATTGTAGCAAAGCTTGTACGTCTGCTAGGGTAAAGAACCCTTGTGGCTGAGGTCCAGCGATCACACCACCAGCAGCTGGTGTGCCTGGTGCTATGATTTGTGGTACCACAGGGGGTGGATTATGTATATTCGGTAATGGAGCTGGTTGTGCAGCAGGAGCTACACCTCTAGGTATATTTTCCACTTGTGGTGCTGGATTCCCCAGGTTTCCCTCCACCGTGTTTGGTGGGGGCACTGGAGGAGCTACTGGAGCTCTTGCAGCCGCCACAGCTTGAGTTAGTTGGGCTATTGCTAGAAGCAACTGGGTCTGGTTCTGCTGCATTTGTTGTTGTCCATCACGAATAGATTGTAGAGCTTCCATGTTTGCAACAAGTAGTTGTGTAGTATCTACCTCATGGACTTCCTCCATTAGTGGTGGGTTATTTTCCATTGCTCTTTGACGAAGGGTTTCTATTGCACTTAAAAGATTTCGGGAAGAAGAGCTTTGTACTCCACTTCTCATCACATCTATCAGCTACGAAAGCCTCCCTAGCAGAGTTGCCAAATGTAGGATAGGTTCTTGGTTTAGTCAAATAAGCTTAATTTGGAGAGGCAAACAATAGCTAACAATTGAATAAGAATAAGATAGTGTGTAAAGGGGTAAAGAATTAGGCCAAATACATAGAAAGAGAAGGCAATAGTACTCAGTCCAGTCTCCTTAGACCATCATCATCCTTAAGTCACAGCCCTAGGAGAAAGACGGGCTCGCGAGCACTAGCGAGAACAATGTCCTTGATTCTAGAGCTCTGAGTCACTTTCTCTCTCTAGGATTTCTGTGCCTTGAGAATGAATCAATCTATATGAGAATTTGTGAAGGAGTGTCCCATATTTATAGGGATCTGCCCCCAATCATTGGGCTGCAGACATTTCCCTAATAATATGATGACACGTGCTCTCTCCGTATACCTGGGCAACGTGGGTGACGTCACTGGCCATTAGGAAGATTCCTTTGGCTTATTTAGTGCACACCATTCCCTCACGGCGATCCCTAATCCTTTAAAGCTACCAAGCCACTTGTATCTCCCCTATTCCTGGGATGCTAGGCATGGTCGCGAGCCCTTTGGCTCACTCTAAAACCCTACTTGAGACTCATAACGACTTCCCTGCCCTTGCCTTATGGCCAGGTGCAGTCGCGAGCTCGATACGCATGTTCGCGTGAGTATTAACTTCTTCCTGTCGCGCCCATTCCCTTTAGCAGAGGGTTCGCGACGAGTGAATCTTCATCAAATGAGGTTCCCTTAGTTAGGGCATCCCTTTCTTGGGGTAATTATGATTCTACTGAGCTCCTCCACGAGGGTATCCCCTTCGCGGTGAGGCTTTACTTAAGGCATCACGAGTGAATCTCCTCACCACGTGGCAAGCTACTATAGGTCGGTCAACTGCTCAGTCATCAAACGCGCTGACCTTTACTACAGAAATCAACTCATAAGCCACCAGATTCCTTTTTCTATCATCCATCATACCGGACACATACCCAACACACCATATTTCTCCTAAACATTTAGCATACACATCTCATTCCTTTAAAACATTAGGCTATACTCCGGGCGTTCCATGTTGACCCCTTGTCACTCCGGGCAAACCATAAAGGCCCCGTGTCACTCCGGGTATACCCGATTGGGCCCCGTGTCACTCCGGGCATACCCTATCGGGCTCCGTATCACATGTTTTAAATTCATAATTTCATTTAACAAGTTCCAACCTCAATCTCATTATACTCCGGGCGTGTCATATAGGCCCCCTTGTCTCTCCGGGCAAACCATAAAGGCCCCATGTCACTCCGGGCATACCCTATCGGGCCCCGTGTCATCATTATCAATTATCAAGTTTCAACGTCAGCATCGTGTCAAACATGACCCATGCGTCATAGCATCTTTTCACAAGTGTCATTTACTCACTACTCGACATAAGAGCATAGAAAAGTGTCATTTTGTATACGGCGTCCCCATATGGTTAACTAATAAACAATCATGACAATAGCAACACATTCCACAATTTCATTTAGTTTCTAAATGTCTCTGTAATAGAAAATCAAGTTACCTACGAGAAAAACACGTTCGGGGACCTAACACGTGCATGGGAATGGAAATAAGGTCATCCATACTGCACCATCCATCTGGACACATCCAGTGAAGGGTCTGGGCATATGGTCATCCAACCGGACACATCCAGAGAAGAGACTAGGCAAATGATCATCTAACCAGACACATACAGAGAAGAGTCTGGGCATATGGTCATCCAACCAGACACATCTAGAGAATAAAAGAAAGAACGTCGGCTAACACGACAACAACCTTGCAGATTTCCAAGGTGATTCAATGGGGCTCCAAATCAAGAAGATCCAAGCAATGAGGTGATGATATAACAACTCATTTGTGAAAGATATCAACAATAAACATAGGTCAAGACATTATCAAATCAAAGTGGCTAGAAAAAAAGGGTTTCCAACAAATCAAAAGAGATTAATCAAATATATACAAAAAACCCACAACAAGCACTCAAATACACTTAGTAATGGTAGAAATTTCCCTACCTCAAAGGGTTTTGAGCAAAACCCAACAAATCCAACAAACCCCAGCTTTTCCAAAGAGCTCCAACCGAAATACTCCTTCTCAGCATGAAATAAACGTAACCCAAGCTCCACAACGTGTGTAGGAGGCTAGCTTGAGCAAGGATCTTGGAGGAATTTGAGATTTCATTGTGAATTTGGGAGGGAGTTTGAAGCAACCATGGAGGAGAAACGAGAGAGAGAGGGAGAGAGAGAGAGAGAGAGAGAGACAATCGGCTGTGTATGGAGGGGAGGGGAAGTGATGTTGCTATCCTCTCACCAGATATTTGTACCCCAATTAAGAAAATTACACCACACCCCCTTGTATTGACTTGTGTAATGCAAAAATGCCCAAACTAACTCTCAACACTTAACGAATCCACATTCTAACATTTTAATCAATCCCTCACATTTCCCAACTTTATTTCTGAAAAATATCTTTAAAATACGGGTCTCTACAATAAATATTGTGTTTTGGTCTGATTTTAATAGCAGGGGGAATTTTGGAAATGTCTTAGTTTTTTTTACGCGTTGTATTTAGTCATTTTGTTGAAGTACAATATAGGGTGGGTTGTATTTAGCAATGGGATGTATTTAGCAAATGAAGGGTTGCAAATAGAATCAGGAAAAAAGTATTGAATTTTCCCAAGAATCTGTTGAGTTGTTGTTTGTAGGGGTAAGGCTGTTAGTCATAAGTATTAGGCCGATGTAGACTTACGGAATGCCCCAATATTAGGGCAACTCAAAATTTAAGTGTAATTTTGTTCACAAATTTTTAAGGGGGTGTACAATATTGATCATTTTGTGTAAATCGGGACTTACTCGAAGTTATTTAGTTTGTACAATTATAGAAGGCCCCGATATTATTCATTTTTTTACAAGGGTGTGTACAAACGAATAATTGTTACGAGACTCGATCCTTATGAGTTCAGATTGGGCGTGTTCAAGAATGAGGGGAAAATCATCCACTCGCAGCCAGTCTAGAGATATGGACATCTATGGCAGCCGGAGAGGCATCTAACCCATTCTTCAGCATATGCAGTTTCTCTCCAAAACCTAGATCTCAGACGACAGCAGCAAAGAATTTAAATTTCAAAAATAAGAAAGAGAAGGGGTGGCAGTTTTGTAATATGTCACGAGAGCGCAGACAGTTCAATTTGAAACTTAGGGCAGTCACCTCAACCCTTGGATCAAAAATTGAGCCACAATTGTAAAAATATATATTTTTGGACCCCACAATATCATGAATTGTAATATAGAAGATACTCTATATGATTTTCTACGATAATATCAATGAAAATTTGATAGCAGAACATCAACACACTTGTATATAAAGGGAGAGAGATGTTGTCGCTTGCCACTTAGGGTAGTTTTGTAATTTCATTGCCACTTTCGGATAGTTATGAATTTCCCTAGACGATATAGGGTAGTTCCGTAATTTTGAACACACTTCTATACCTATACCTATCAAAGACCTTTACCTAAAAGAACCAATGTGACTTGCCACAATTTTTGCCATTTTGGACCAAATACCTTTCTCCTCTTGTTGGGTAGCCTTATACTCTTGGGGTTAGTTTAGGTAACCATAAAACTATACGTACTGATTCATACATTGACTTTTACACTGATGAGATATCATAGTGGTAGTGCTATTTAGAAATAATATCAAGAAGCAAATGACTAGTCTCTTTCATAGATAGAAGTCACTTTCAAAGATTTAGAAATTACAAAATTTTCCTTTATCTTTTAGTTTGCAAACACATAAGTACCTATTTTATTCTTTTATTCTCTCTCTGCCCATAATTTGGTATCAGAGCATTACGATCAAAGTTAGTTAGAAAAATTAATTATTTAGTTAGTTTTATGCAGAAACATTGTAAGTGTTTAGTTAGTGAAGCTAGTATAAAAGAAATTTTAGATAGGTTACAAGGAATAGAATCTAAGTTAGAAAAGGATGTCAATAAGAAAGATAATTTAGATTACTTAAAAGAATTAAATTCGGATATATTAAAAAGAATAGTTAAACTAGAAGAAAATAATCATCAAATTTTAGAATATTTAAAAAAGATAGATATTAGACCCTCAGGAGAAGATAAGCCTACATTAGAAATATTTTCAGAAATTCAGAAAATTTCTATTGAGCTTTTAGAAGAAATTAAGTGCATAGTACTTGGATGACGACTATAGACAAAGATTATACAGTAGCATTAGCAAAAACTGCAACATTACAAGAACCTCTTGAAGGATTAACAACTCAGATAGCTACTTCACATTCTGATCAGGTTATTATTAAACAAAATAATACTATTTTAGAGTTACTCATAACAACAAATAGAAAGTTAGAAATTTTAACAGAACAATTAATAGATATAGAAAAACGATTGTCAATCTTAGAAAGAGCTAAATTACCAGAACCTCAAGACATCTCTAAATTAATAGAAAGAGTAGACATTCTCAGCCTAAAAGATAGACCAACTAAAAAGAAAGCTATAGGTAATAATTTTTATTAAAATGGCAAGCACTAGTAAAAGTAGTGATAAAATTAGTGGAAATATCTTACAACAGATATAGGCAAAAAGCCAGATAATATATAGATAAGATTAGAAACTATTATAGATGTAGATAGCTAGATAGAAGCCTTTAGGAATAATAAGTTAGAACTTATAAAGCCAAAAATACCATACGGAAGAAATCATATCCTTAGTAGTACACAGTGATATAGACATTATAGAGAAGAATATATATGTGTCGTAAATGAAACAGATAAAGTTTTGTTAGATTTAATAAGTGAAGAATCATATAAGAAGATAATTAAAAAGAGATTATGCAGTAGGCTTAATAGTTATAGGAATAAAAGGATTAGCTAGAAAAGAACTAGGAACAAAAGTTTTGGTATGCATAATAGATACAAGACATACAGATAACGGTCAAGCAATAATAGGAAGTATGGAAATAGATATGAATCAAAATAAAGCAGTAGTCTATTGTGTACTAGATTTTCTTATAGATACAGAAAATTTTCATAAGCATATCAAGATAGGTATTAAAACCAAAGGCTATAATATGATTAGACAAAATAATTTATTAGTATGCATAGGTTTTCTAGGAAAACTTAGCAACACTAGTAATACTCAATACAAGTTAAAAGTAGATCAAGCAGTAGAAATACTAGGAAGTAAAGGTATTCAGACCATACAAGGAAAAAATATGATCCAGAAGACTTAGCAGGATTAGAATGGGAAGTAGATTTCTTGACAAACCTAGTTTTGTACCAAGAGAAAATAAGATCTATATTAGGCAAGATGGAAAAGCTAGTCTAAAATTTAGTAATTATAGATATCAAGATTTAGGAAATGGAGATAATGAGACAGAAGAAATTCATAATAATATGGCAACAGAGGTAAATGACACCTTGAATCTTATAAAAGAGAAATTTGATTGGAAAGACAGTGATATAAATAGATTAAATTTTATTCTAGAAACAAAAGAACCAATAAAAGATTTCACTTATGTAGATTATGAATTATTAGAAGGATATTGGGATAGTAAATATCCAATAGAAGAACCAGAATTATCTATAGAAGAACATTGTCTCAAGCTAGATAGTTTGTTCAGTAGAGAAAGAAAACTCGAGTATATGTTTGGAGATACTCCTTTAACAGAAGTATTTTTAAAATTAGATCCTAGAAGCCCTTATTATGTAGCACCCGAAACTATAAATATGGCAGAAGAAACCAATAGTAGTGGTAGAAATGTTACACCAGTTAGTATTTATACCTTCCAGCCAGAACCAAATAGAAGTGTAGAATATCCATATGGAGCATATCCAATGAACAAAAGTACTATAGAACCCAAGAAAATAGGAGAAGAAGATAAACAAATAATAGAAAGGACTTATGGTAAAAGGATACAACCAGATAAAAATATAATATTACTACCTCCAGTTAAATCAGGACTACTGTTAACAATAGCAAATTTTGACCCACAACAGTGGAAGGAAGTCATAGATCAATGGGAACAGTCAGCAATAAGAGCAGTAATAGAGATTTCAATAGACTATACCAATGAAGATATGTGGTCATATATGGAAACCTTCTTAGGAGAAACCGCCGAAAATCTCTATGAAGCCTGGAAAAGAGATTACCCAAGAGAATTAGCAGATAGAATTAATTTAGGACCAAACCCTTATAATTTTACCAGCCTAATAAAAGAAATAATTATAGGAGTAGATCCACATAGAAGTTCTACATGGTATCAAGATGTAGCAATAGGTCAGTTAGAACAATTACAAATTAAAAAATGGAAATATATATAGTGCCTTTCGTAACAAGTTATGTAAATTTAGCTTGTAGGACAGGAAGAGGATTTGATTATGAAATATCAGATAAATTCCTTAGAAAGTTACCAGAAGCTTTAGGAGTAGAAATTAGAGAAAGGTTTAACAGAGAATATCCAGGAATGACAGGACTAGCAACCAGAGTACAATTTATATTCCAAGTATTAAGGGGAAAATGTACAACTAGACAGATACAACAAGAAGTAAAGAAAATATATAGAGGAGTTTGTTCTGTAATATACACAACCCCTCAGTATGGATTTGCAGAAAAGAAAAAATATAAAAAGAAAAGATATAATAATAAAACATTTGAGAAATTTAAGAAACTATATAAAGAATATAAAAAGAAATATAAATTTAGAAAATCTAAATTTAATAAACAAAACAAGCAAGATAGGCAGAAAAATTTTAAACCTAAAAAATATGTTAAGAAAAGAAATTATTCTAAAAAATGTAAATGCTTTATATGCGAAAGCGAGGAACAATTAGCAAATAGACATCCCAATAGAAGAAATAACAAGGAAAGAGCAAATATAGCTGATGAAATAGGTTATGATATTGAATATGTAGAAAGCCATATAGATGTAGAAGATAATGAAAGTATTTATTCTATAGTTGCAGATTCAAAAGAAGAATATAATTTTAATATTAATGAATAACGTAACAGTTCAGAAAATAGTAGCTCAGAAGATGAACTTCCATTTTTAGAGAAATTATCTATATTTATGTTAGCTGAAAAAGAGGAAGAAAATAAATGCAAACATAATTTTGAAAATTTTGCCGGATTTGATAGTACTCCATGTAAATTATGTAGAAGATATCCTAGTAGAGAAAATAGGTTTAAATGTCATACTTGTAAGCTAGAAGTTTCTATTCAATGTTTAGATAAAAAAATTAGGAATAAAAAGTCACCAATGATTAGACAAAAGGTGCCTGTACAAGAAACATTAATATCAGAAAATATTGAAGTTCAAAGATTAGCATTATGAATAGAAAAATTAGAATTTGAAAAACAAAGAGAAATAATCAAATTAAAAGATACAGTAAAAGAATTAGAAAGTAAGTTAAAACCAGCTCATAAGAAAATAGAAAAAATAGAGAAACAAGCTACAAAACAAATAATTCTTGTAAGTGATATAGTACCAACAAATAGTTTGATACAAGTTCCATGTACTATTATATATAGTGCAGAAAAACAGATAGAAACTTTAGCAATGATAGACACAGGAGCTAGTAAAAGTCATATAGATAGATTATTAGTACTACAGAATAGTCAGATAAGATTTTTAACAGAAACTTATATGTTACCTCAAGTATGGATATCTGATATACAACACAAGTATAAGTTTATTTCAGGATTAAATTTTCTTTTTAAGTTTACAAGGTGGACTTTTCCTTTCAAAACATTATGTACAATTCTTTAAAAGGACAGTTAGTATACCTACACAACACTTAATTGATTACAATCAGAGTGCTTTAGCGAAGCGTGGTGGACCTTGTACAGAACAAATAGCTAGTTTTAATAAGCGTCAGTTTTTAGAAGAAATTAGACCAAAGAACCCTACTATTGAAGAATTTGAGGAATCATGTAATAACATAGAAGAAGATTTCTTATGTGAGGAAAATTTAGAAGAATTAGACTATAGTATAGAGTTAGACCAATTATTAGATCCAGAATTTTGTCTTAATAATGTAGAAAAGAGAAAAGGCAAAAAGAATAATAAAGAAAAATTAGAAGAATTAGTAAGATTAACAGAAACAACTCAAATATTAGGAGAAGATCCTATAAAATATTGGGAAAGAAATAAGACCTCAGCACATTTAGATATAAAGAATCCAGATTATATCATTAGAGGATAAAAAATACCTTACAGCCCATTAGATAGAGAAGAATTTGATTAACAAATTGCAGAATTATTAAAATTAGGAGTAATAAAGAATTCTAATAGTAAATATAGAAGCCCAGCGTTTATGGTCAGAAATCATGCAGAAATAGTTAGAGGGAAGGCTAGAATGGTAATTAATTATAAGAGATTGAATGATAATATTAATATAGATGGATATGATATACCAAGTAAAGATCAATTAATCAATTATATTCAGCAAGCTAACATCTTTTCTACATTTGATTGTAAATCAAGATTTTGGCAGATAATGTTAGACGAAGATAGCAGGCCCTGGACAGCATTTACATGTCCCCAAGGACACTTTGAATGGATAGTAATGCCATTTGGACTTAATGTAGCACCTAGTATATTAAGAGGAAAATGGATAATATATTTTAAAAATATAATTCTTTTGTTTTAATTTATATAGATGATATACTTGTATTTAGTAAGACTTTAGAAGAACATTATGATCACCTTTGCAAAGTTTTTCAACTTTTCATAGATAATGGTTTAATAATAAGTAAAAAGAAAATGGAGTTATGTAAAGAGTATATAGAATATTTGGGGGTAAGAATAGGAAAAGGAAAAGTTAGTCTACAGCCTCACATATCTTAAAAGATTTTAGAATTCCCAGACAAAATAGAAGACACTAAGATGTTACAATCATTTTTTGGAACTTTAAATTATGCTAGACCTTTTATAAAAGACCTTAGTAAAATAATAGGACCTCTATACAACAAAACAACACCAACAGGTCAAAAGTATTTTAATCAGCAAGATAAAGAGTTGGTAAAAAGGATAAAAGAAATATGTAGAAATTTACCAGAACTGCAACTACCTCTAGAGTCAGACTACATTATAGTAGAAACCGACGCAAGTAATTTAGGATGGGGAGAAATATTGCTTAGCAAGCCTAATGAATGCTCCCCAAAGTCTGAAGAAAAAATATGTAGATATGCATCATGAAAATATAAAGAAAAGGGAAATTTAGCAAGCATAGACACAGAAATTTTAGGAGTAATTAATGCTTTGAATAACTTCAGATTATTCTTAAATAAACCCTTTACTATTAGAACTGATATAGTAAAATTTTATACTAAGTTAAATGAGAAAAAGGTAAGCACTAGAAGATGGTTAAATTTGATATATTGTATAACAGGAAATGGATATCAGGTAAAGTTTGAACACATAAAAGGAAAAGACAATAGTTTAGCTGATAAGCTTAGTAGATTGGTCTATACTAATGTGTGTTTTGATGTTTCAGATGGCGTATCTAGGAAACAAGATGAATTTCGGGAATATTGCTTTGCCAGTCTTTCCGAAAGGTTCTTTGAAGTTTAGACCATTCAGCTATATAGACAGCCTAGACGAGACTCAACAGTGTTTATTAGATAATCTATGGAACACTCGTGGGGACGATCGTAAGCATTTAGACAGCTTAAATGCATTAAGCATATATCTGCATCAGAAAAATGAGGGCAACCTCACAAAAAGATTTTCATTTTTTGTAGTAATTTTAGGAAGAGTACCTAGAATATATTCACATTGCCAGATGTTTTACAACAAATCCAAGGTTTTCCAAGACCTCAGTTTAAAGGTTTTTACTCTTTTGAAGAAGCACATGCATATGTATCAATGCATCTTAGACAGCCAATATTTGTCAGCATGCATACTAGACAGATAATGGACACATCATCAATAATAGATGCATCTACCAGCTCTAGTGATCTAAAATTGTGTGAACATTGTGAAACAATGACTCGAAATTTTAGATTACTTAATGATAAATGTAGACATCAAAATGAAGAGATTAATCCGTTAAAAGATTCTCTTAGTCAGCTAAGATTTTCAAAAAATCAAATCCATGAAGATTTTTTTAAAAATTTAGGACTTATAACAGATCTAAAAGATAGCATATCAGCCTTAAAATCTGAAAGGGTAAATCTCAAGCGTGAGCTCGACTCGCTGAAAGGGAAAATGAAGATGAAGGCCATAGCAGCCCCACTGGCGTATGGTGATAATCAGTTTGCCCCACTGGCAAATGAAGAAAATGAAAGATGAGTGACTTGTGAGCAGAAACTTGAGTCAGTCATACCAAAGCAGGTAATTGTTTTGGATTCATTTCCTCCAGAAATCAAGTAGAAGATCAGATTAATGGCTCAGCAGTCTGGTGAAAAATATTAGCAATTTATTTTCAGAAGGTTTTAGACATATCAGCTAATCCTCCAGAAGGACTAACCATAACCTATAGTACCTTTTATAGCGGCAAACATATTTGTTCTAAGAAACCAGAGGATTGCCCCCCATATCCACTAGAAAGACACCACTGTTCTCACCAACTTATATTCTCAATACGCTTAGTAAATATAGATATGGAAGTATACAAGCCATTAGAAGTCAACTACAAGGGTCAAACCAAGCTCTTAACCGTTGAAACCTTCCTTGATTATGGATTTCTTAGAGAGCTTTTAATTAATGAGCCAGAGCAAAAAAATAGCTTAGGGAGAAAATTAGCTATCTGTGCAAGTCAAATCTTTTGCAACTATGGTAGCAGAAAGATTCGTATTTTAGCAGAGTCAACTATACCAAAATGGACCAAAGTTGGAAGCCTCATTCCAGCCAAGCGTGAGTTTATCATCCATGGAGAAAGGCCAACATATCCACAGTTTGAGTTAACTCCAAATGATGAGCCATGGCATTCCAAATTAATCACTATAGAGCCAGACAAATAGCCACAGAGCTTGCAGGAACTAAATCAGATTTTTTCGGTCCACTTAGCCTCATAGCAGAAGACGAAAATCAAAAAATTAGAAGTTCAATGAATCTACCAGAGATCAAGTTCTTGTTCGATATAGAGCTAGAAGAGTTACAAGGATTACATAATGAATACGCAGACTATGATGTTATTAGTAATTGTGACCAAGAAATGTGGAGGACATTAGTAGAGTATGATGGTGAAGAACTAATGGAAGACTAGAAGACCACGTAGCAACATTCTAGAAGATTTAGCAAAAACGTCATCCATGACGTCAACAGAAGACAACATCACTTATTTCCATCAATAATGGAACACTACCAGACGAATCAGGGACAACAGCAAACAGTTGAAGGACATGAGGATGCAGACCCATGATCATGCGGTGTCCACTCGATGCTTTGTAACCGGATCTCTTTTGATAGCCAGTTCTCAGCCATCTCACTTTTTATTTCATGTCAATTTGAGTTTCATTTTTTTTAATTTCGCGAGGCCTATATAAGGCTCATTAGTATATTATTTTGGACACGGTTCTTTGGCATTGCAATCCAGATGTGCAATCAAGAACTACTCTCAAGCCTTGTAATCATCCTTAAGCATTGTAAGTAATATTTTATGCAATAAAATAGCAGTTTGTTTCTTTTATGCAGTAGTTATTATTTCTTTGTAAAGTCTTTATAATAATTTAAGGGAACCCTGAAAGGGAACACCCCATGATCAATATATTTTAAACATAGTATAGAATATAACTAAAAGTGTTCTTTTCTTTCTCGAAATCAGAGGAGGAAATTTTGAATGAATTGTTGAAACTTGTGGACCTTGTGGAGTCATGTGGGCATAGGCGTTTCACCCGTTTTTAACCAAGGGATAGGCGTTGTTGGGTTTGAGCCGTAGCTGTTGACTTGTAGGTTTAAAGGTTGAGATATAGTAGTAGGAGTTGCCTCCAGAGAAATTGAGTAAGAAGGAATAATTATGGTTATATTTGTATACTATAATTGAGATATATACCTAAAAGGGATCATTGGTGGTTAGTACTGAGTAGGATAAGACAACTAGATAAACAAACGTTACTTTTCTTGCCTATGAACAAAGAACAAGCCATAAGATTCAGGATAGACAAAGTAGATCAGAGATTAAATATTATAGAAAAAGAACAATTAGTATTATAGAAGTACTAAACTTCAAAATTAAATTTTATGCCATTAGATAAATTTACCTGTGAAACTCTTCTTAATTGCAGCATAGAAATATTTCACGAATATTGTAGACAGACAAATAATATAGGACGTTTGCATATTATTACAGCCCATATTTTACTTGCCATAAATCTAGATACCACCGATAGTAATACAAGAGAATTTTATAGGGCTAAGTTAACTATTTCAGAAAACCATCTACAACATATTGGAGAAATTAATAATATTTGGTAGATTAATCTATTTTCTACACTACAAAGTTTAGATTAGTCAGTGACCCGGATAGAGTAGAGAGGAAACTAAAATCTAGGATAACAATTGTAATATTTTAAAACTAGAAGGGAAACTTTGTAATAAAAACATAAAATAGGGCAACTTTTGAGTAGTCACTATCATCTACCTATTTGACAATATTTTTACCTTGCCACTGTAGGATCATTGCAAGAGTCATTACATACAACAAGACTCTTTAGGTAATTCACAATCTTCATTCAATTACTGCTCAAGTACAAGCATGAGTCTTTTTGGGCCTCAAAAGTCAAAAGTTGGTTTCTTAATTTGCTCCATGTTTTGGACTTCCTTGGTGCTCAAGTCCAAAAAGTTTTTTATACCATTTTGCTTCCACCAGAAGAAAGAGAGGAATAGAATTGGGATGGGGCATATTGCAAGGAGAAACATATATATATATATATATATATATATATATATATATATATAGAGAGAGAGAGAGAGAGAGAGAGAGAGAGAGAGAGAGAGAGAGAGAGAGGAGAGATGGCAGAAATATCTAAATTTTATTTTTAATCTAATTTTATTTTTGTTGTTGTTGGATAACTCGATAAATTCTTGAAGACATGCAGTGGAAGATCGTCGCATTACATCAATCGCTTCAAAAATTATTACTGCATTGATGCTACTGGAATAGGTCTAAATCCTTTTAATCTAATTTATAGTTACTCTAATGTTTGTTAGTTATTTATGGAAGTAATTTCGTTGCCACTTAATGTTGAGTTTGATTTGAGTCTGTGGTAATGAAAGGAAGACGTATAAAAGGTTGATATGTGAGCTTTGTAATAATCGCACACATCAACCTAGCTATTCGAGAGTCTCAAATGTCAAAAAAAAAAAAATAGGGCTTCTAAAGAGGTTAGGAAGAAAATGAAATAATGCCTTTAAGAGAATTTTATTTTAAAATATTGACAGTGCCATGGTAGGTAAAGGTGTGTGGAGCGTTGAGCTCTAGGACGTAAGAGTGCATTTAAGTGAACTTTTGCTCCTCTCTACTCTCAATTACTGTACCTCCAAAGTCGGCTTGTAGATTAGACGGACCTCGTTCTTTATGTTTAGGAATAAGGTTAACAATGATCACGCGTTTTCGTGCAAAGCACGAGGACTAACAGCTAGTCGCATATAAAGAATGTGGGCAGCCGCGCCCGAAGAGAGCATACGTAAGTCATGACGCAACTCTGTGCCACATGCACTTTTCCATTCCTCTAGTAATTAAATACCGTAAAAACAATGTGCAAAAGTCCAAATCAATTGGCTTTTAAGTCAAAATTATATCAAAAGAGAGCACATATTCATACCTCAATGGCTCAATTGTCGTCTCTGATATACAGAACAAGTTTTGAAAGATCAAAAAATCAATCATGTCTACACCTAATTGTGCCAAATCTGCACATATTCTGGTGTATCCATTCCCAACGTCAGGCCATATTATCCCTCTCCTCGACCTCACCAGCCTGTTACTCACCCGCGGCCTCACCGTCACCGTATTGCTCTCCGCCAATCACCTCCCTCTCCTCGAACCACTCCTGTCAACCCACGCCTCCACCACCATCCAACCCTTGATTCTCTCTCCACCAGAACAAAACCCCTCTTCACTATCTGCAGGAATCGTCTCCCAAATACGCCGCGACGCCGAACTCTACCCTCCAATTCTCCACTGGTTCAAGTCCCACCCTTCTCCCCCTGTGGCCATCCTATCTGATTTCTTCCTTGGTTGGACCCACAACCTCGCAGCCGATCTCGGCATCCCACGTCTTGTCTTCTGGCCCTCCGGTGCTTTTACTGCCTCCGTTGAGAATCACATGTGGCGTGACCTACCCAAGATTGGCAAACCGACCGATGAGAATTTTACGATTTCGTTTCCACAAATTCCGAATTCTCCGACGTACCCTAGATGGCAGATAACCGGTCTCTTTCGAGCTTTCAAGGAAGGGGACTTAGATTATGAATTTTTCAGAGATGGAATGGCGGCCAACACCAAGAGTTGGGGACTCGTCTTCAACTCGTTCACTGAGTTAGAGCGGGATTACATCGATCATTTGAAGCGTGATTTGGGTCACAATCGGGTTTGGGCTGTTGGTCCATTACTGCCTCCTCTTGATGATGTAGCTGGGCCGGCTAATCGTGGTGGGTCCAGTTCGGCTCCAACTCACGAGTTGATGGCGTGGCTTGACTCGAAACCGGATGACTCCGTGGTTTATATTTGCTTCGGTAGCATAGTTTTTCTGACGAGTAAGCAAGTGGAGGTTTTAGCGGCTGCGATCGAGTGCAGCGGGGTGCATTTTATTTGGTGTGTGAAGGCTGGTAAAGGAAACGTGGAGGGTGATGCTGCTTTCATTCCAGATGGATTTGAGGATCATGTGGGTGGAAGGGGTTTAGTAATCAGGGGGTGGGCCCCGCAGGTGGCGATACTAAGGCACCGAGCCGTGGGTGTGTTTGTGACTCACTGCGGGTGGAACTCGACGTTGGAAGGACTAGCCGCGGGGGTATTGATGCTGACGTGGCCGAGGGATGCGGACCAGTTCAACAATGCCAAGCTGCTGGTGGACCAACTTGATGTGGCGATTCGAGCTTGCGAAGGAGGAGAGCAAAACGTTCCAAAACTAGATGAGTTGACTGGGTTGTTGGCCGAGTCCGTGACTGGGAATCGGGTTGAGAGAGACGGGGTTGTGCGGCTGCGCGAGGCGGCCTGGAATGCTGTTAATGGAGGAAGCTCAACTAGAGATTTGAATGAGTTGGTCAAGGAACTCAACTCACTCCCCTTGATGAGGAGTGCTGTGACTAGTGACTAGCTAATTTTCATCAGTTTTTTGTTTATGTAAAATTTCATGTATACCTAATTACTATGTCATGGTTTAACCGGTTCAACTCCGATTGACCCGCGTTGAAATGGTGACCCATCCGTCCACCTAGTCTCATTTCTGTATACTTTAATTTTCGATTTTCAAAACATTGTTGTTGTGGTACGAAGACTTCTCGTCGTCATACAAAGGAAAAAAAAAATAGTGACTCATATGCACTCGTATTCTTGCTCACATGTTGTGCTTCCTTTTTTCCTTTTTCTTCTAAAAGGAAATGTAATAGTACAAAACATTATGTATGTTTCAAAAAGGGTTAATAATCTACTTACCCCTTAAACTATTCAATTTTTAGTTAAATTCCCCTCCAAACTACCAATTGAATTTGTTTGCCTCTTCAACTATGTAAATGTTGGTCACCTCATTCAATCCCTCACTTTCCACCCAATTCATGGTCGGAAAACTTAACAAAAACCCCAACTGGTGTTTTTGAAGGGTATTTACGTCTCTCACCTAACAATATATGTGTATGTGTATGTAATTCCATCTTCTTCCCCAAAAATTAGTCCCCATTCTCCCACGAATAGACCTCTTGATCTCTTGATAGCAGAAGATGGATTCAACACGAACTAACAGCAAATGGAACTGATTTCCAATGGACTTGGGACGAACTTCTCCACTCAGGTGGAGTAGCCCGGCCCCATGGTTACATTCATGAATCATGGACAAGGATGAATACAGATGCATGATTGTCCTTGGTCCAACAAATAGAAAACAGGAAACTGATTTTGCATTATTTCATACCCAACAAGATGTTGGGTCATCACCAGAGCCTTTCTCTCTCTAAAACATTTCCTTCTCCACCACGCCTCCTAACCAAACTCTGCAGTAGCCGCCGTCTTGAGGGGAGGCCGGGGTGCCCCTCGCGGGATTTTATGTAGCCGGTCTCCCCTCCCCTTTTCTTCTCCCTAGTTTATTAGTCAGAAATAAGCATCTCAGAGCCTCCTTTCGTGCCGTCGCTGTCCTCTCTCCACCGCTGCTTTCCTCCCTCCGCCGCCGCATGGGCTGGGCTTTCCTCGATGGTTCCGATCTGCCTTGTCTTCTCCGATGGCCTTGATGGCTTTGCTCCGGTGAAACCCCACCGGATCTATCCTCATGCATGAATATACCCCATTTTTTCCTCAGCCGGCGGCCCCCCCTTTTCTGCTCTTCCCCTCCTCGTCCGTTTGGCTGGCTCCTCTCCTGACCCGATCGGCCCCCCTTTTTCCGTTTCCCCTTCCCCGTCCGATCGGGTGTTCTTTTCTTTCTCTCTCCTTTTCGATCGAATTCGGGCCCCCCCTTCTTGTTTTCCCCTTCCTCGCCGGATTTGATCTCCATGTCTGTTCGGATATATTCATGCTTTTATTTATTTGTTTTCGGGGTTTGTGTTTGGGTCTGTTTGTTGTTGCAGATCTGTTTCAAGGAGCTTCCAGTCACTGAGCCTTTGTTTTGTTATCTCCCCGCTAGCGGGCCGGTCCATAGAGCTAAGTGGATGAGTCGCCCGGTCCATAGAGCATTGGATGACACTTGTCCGAGCCAGCCTCCGATTATGCTTGTCTGAAGCCCGTTTTTTGTTTACCACAGGGCCAGTCCATAGATGGTTGAGCTGACAGGTCCATAGAGCTTCGCATGCTGCTTGTCCGAAGCCCGCCCTGTTAAAGCTTGTCCATAGTCTGTTTTGGCAGGGTGTTCTTTTGTCTGTGCAGTGATTGGCGCTGTGTGGGGATGGCGGTGATAGTCTTCCTTTTTGGGCAGCTGTTCTGCGTGATGATGGAGGCTGTCTTTGATGGATGGTGTTTTGTTTAGTTGTGTTGTTTTTGTCTAATTGTTGTAACTGTTTGATGTATCCGTGTTTCTGTTGTGTAGGCCGAAACTTTGTCGTGACAGCTTAGCTTTGCAAAGGTCTCCGCCTATCGCCGGCGGCAGTTTGTACTGGTGATTTCATAGATATTAAATTTTCTCTCTATTTCTCAAAAGAAAAAAAAAATAGAAAACAGTCAATCTTGATTAGAATGTAATTATGGATAACTCAAATGTAACTCAAATTACCATGAGAAAAAAAAAAATCAGGTCTTTAGAGGAGAGTTAATGTTTATTGGGTTTGGCAAACAGGGTCAGCCTTGGGGTTTCACAATGCATCCAGTCGTTTTTGTCTCTCTTTGATCGATTCCTTTGGAGTTCTCAAGATCGATTCATTTGGTCTCTTTGTCTCTCTTTAATTGAGTAGGTTGACGGCTTAGAAATTAAGGCTGCTGATTTACCCCCAAATACAGGATTGAGTGGGTGTGGGTTGAAAAGTCTATTTTACCTTTCAGTTTTTTTTTTTATTTGATCGGCAAAAGAATAATGTATATAAGGGAAGAAGAACAAAGGAACAAGAAATAAGAAAATCATCCAACCCCACAAGAAACAAGAAAATCAGAAGTCAAACATGACCAAGATATGAACATAAACATCATGAAAAAATAGCTACGAAACTCTGATGCTTGAGTTAGAATCACCCTTACTTGAATCTTGTATTGCTTATCCTTCCACCTTGTACTATCTTCTTGTTAATACAAAGGGCTTTAGGCACTTTTAGCTTTCGAATACCATGAAGACTTCTTTTGATATCCTCCACAAAATAGTCACGGAGATCAAAACAAACCTTGGTCCAAATTGCTATTTTAGTCTTTATAGTCTCCACCAGCTCTGCTATATTCATCACTTTTGCTCTGAATATAATATGATTTCTTTCTAGTCACAGTGGCCAAATTACAGCATAAAAACTAATTTCCCAGCATCCCTTTTCCACACTTCTGTACTTATTATTGAACCACCAACACAACAGTTCATACAAGCTGGAAGGACAGTTGGTAGCAAATTAAGATGGTTAGAGTTTTTTCCTACTTTTTTTCGTTAATTTGGATGGATTTGACCAATTGACTTATGTTTACATAGTTGAAGGGGCAAGTAAATTCAATTGGTAGTTTAAGGGGGAATTATCTAAAAATTGAATAGTTTAAGGGGCAAATAAATTATTAACCCGTTTCAAAAACATCTCAGCACATATCAAAATAACCAACTTAAGCTCCATTTTACTTGCAAAGACTTATGTGAATTTTAAAAAATCCTAACTCTATCAAACAAGAAAACATCTCAAATCACCAAAATAAAGCTACTAGCTGGCATTGCATACATACTAGCATTTGCATCATAGTCCTATGTAACGTGATGCCTTTGAATTTGCCATCATTATATAGCTTCAAACATATAAAACAAATAGAATGTAGCAAAGCGTACTATGCAAACTTCTCCTAAAGGAAATTTTCAATTGAGGGATCAGTAATTCAGTATTTCTTGTACACCTAACCTTCATAACTCAAAGCAATTAATTAAGGTCTCAAAACCAATTAAGTGTGATGGATGATTTGTCATTGACATCCACCATTTAGGGTTTCAAAACAGCAGACATTAGAGTTTGCACTCATCCAATAAAACAAAAAATTTCCAACCATTGACATGTCAAATTAGGGTTTCAATTATCAAAAACTAATATATGAATCGTATTCCAGAATTCGAAATCATGTTATGAATTTCAAGAATTGTAACTGGCAAGTTAGTTAGGTAGTTAGCGTAGCTGAGCTGGCAACTCATTAACTGCCTTCTTGTAACTCTTAACTGTTTTGATTTGTATTTCTATTAGGGTAGTTACAGACGTATAAGAGAGGGAGAGGAGTCCTTTAGAAGAAATTGATTGTTTTTTTTGTAATTCTCTACTGGTTGGAATAAGAGAACATTTCTCTCTCTTTCCATTTCAATTCCTTTCTTCTTCCTACACATTTCATTGGTATCAGAGCTCGCCATTCCTTGGCCTGTGAGTGAACCATTGCAATGGTAGAAGGAACTAGAAGTCAAGATTTCAAGAAATTAGAAAACGCTATTCGAGCGATAATGGTAACAAAGTAAGATTAGCCATTTTGCATTTAGAAGATAAAGCACTGCAGTGGTATCAATGGTTTGAAAAAACCCATTGCATAGTCAGTTGGGAGACACTAAAACAAGGAATTACATCTTGATTTAGGCTTGATGTCTATGAGGATGCCGTGGGTGAGTTGACTAAACTAAAACAAACAACCACTGTCAAAGAATATCAAGAACAATTTGAGATTTTGGCTAACAAAACCCAAAACTTACCAGAGAGTTTTTTCACCAGTTGTTTCATCAGTGGGTTGAAGGAGGAGATAAAATCCCATGCATGTATTAATGTTTAGGCCTACAACCACCACTCAGGCCATTGGATTGGCCAAACTACAAGAATACAGCATTAAGGCTATTGCCAAGAAAAATAGACAGAGTCTAAGAAGTGGGGAAAATGTTGTGTCTAGGCAACCAAAATCTGCTCCATATTTAGGGTTTACTAAGAGGGAATTACCAAAGGAGTTAGAGGAGAAGAAGGCTAAGGGCATGTGTTTCAAGTGTAATGAGAGGTACACTTGGGGGCAGCAATGTAAGAGAAAGCAGCTATATGCAATTGATGATGGGGAACAAGAGGATTCTGATCAAGAAGTGTCACAGGAGGAGGCAAATGCGGAGGTTTAGGAGCAAGAAGGTGATCTACAAATTTTCATCAATGCTCGAATTGGTTCAGTTTCATATAGGACCATGAGAGTACATCGTTTTGTTAAAAGGCAGAAGGTGGTTATCCTGATTGATATTGGGAGTACACAATTTCCTCAACGAAGAAGTAGTGAAGAGGGTAGGTGTGGAAAACACTATAACACATCCCTTGACTATGTTTGTAGCTGATGGTACTAAACTGGTGAGCACTACAGCATGTAAAGGGTTTAAATGGGAGATGCAAGGTGTCACTTTTCAGACTGACATTAGGGTATTACCACTCAAAGGCTGTGATATGGTACTGGGTAGCCAGTGGTTGGCCACCTTAGGGCCAGTAAAACGAGACTTTAAAAACCTAAGTATGGATTTTACCCTGAATAATAGAGACATGTGTTGAGAGGAGGCAAACAAGGGGAAGTTAAGGTGGTGAATACAGAACAGATGAAGAAGTTGTTGCAGAAGTGGAGCAATTCAAGGGAGACCAGCAATCCAGAAGTGGAGCAATTATTGTCTAAATTTGAAGCAGTCTTCCAAGAGCCAAAAGAGCTACCACCTTCAAGGATTCAGGATCACCATATTCTTTTGAAGTCAGGAGAGGAACCCCCCAATATCAGACCATATAGGTACCCCTATTTCAAGAAAACTAAAATTGAAAAATAGGTTAAACATATGCTTCAATCTGCGGTAATACAGTCCAGTGTGAGTCCTTTTTCTGCACCTATTTTATTAGTGAAAAAGAAAGATGGAACATGGCGTATGTGTGTGGATTATAGGGCCTTGAACAAGGTAACTATAAAGGACAAATTCCCTATACCAACTATTGATGAGTTGCTAGATGAATTATGTGGAGCTACATATTTCTCATAGTTAGACCTAAGGGTTGGTTATCATCAAATCATGGTCTTCCCTCCTGATGTTCCTAAGACAGCATTTAGAACCCATGAAGGGCACTACAAATTTCTTGTAATGTCCTTTGGATTAACTAATGCACCATCCACTTTTCAGAGCCTTATGAATGAGGTGTTCAGAGAGCATTTAAGAGACTTTATTTTGGTTTTCTTTGATGATATACTGGTGTATAGCAAGACTTGGGAAGACCATTTATTGCATTTGGAACTCACTCTGCAACTCCTTAAGAAACACCAATTGTTTGCAAAAAGGTCTAAGTGTGTTTTTGCTAAACAGGAAGTAGAGTACTTAGGAGATTTAGTCTCTGATAAAGGGGTATATGCAGAGGCTACCAAGAACTCAGCCATGATTAATTGGCCAGTGCCTGCAACAATCAAACAACTCAGAGGATTCTTGGGTCTCACAGGCTATTATAGAAGATTTGATAGCAACTATGGCAAGATTTCAGCCCCACTGAACCAGTTTCTTAAAAAGGATTCATTTCAATGAACTTCAGAAGCCACTGCAGCTTTTCATGAGCTTAGGCTTTCCATGGCTACATTACCAGTCTTGGCCCTTCCTAACTATTCCAAGTCGTTTGTAGTGGAAACTGATGCCTCATGTAAAGGACTAGGAGCTGTACTCATGCAAGAGGGACACCCAATTGCTTTTTGGAGCAAGGGTTTATCAGAGAAGAACCAGGCATTGTCAACTTATGAGAAGGAGTTGATGGCAGTTGTGTTGGTAGTCCTCAAATGGAGGCACTACCTGCTGGGAGTACATTTCCTCATAAGAACTGACCACCAAAGCCTCAAGTACTTGTTAGAGCAAAGGGTAGCTACCCCTTTCCAACAGAAGTGGATTACCAAGTTACTTGGGTATGATTATGAGATTGTGTATAGGACTGGCCAAGGAAATAAAGCTGATGATGCCCTATCTAGAAAAGATGAATTCTTCTTAGAAGCTGCCACATTGCATGCCTTCATCTCTGTGGACACTACCTGGTTGCCTAAGGTTCAACTCAGTTAGAATTATGATCCTAACATACAACAACTAATCATAGAATTGACTCAAGGAGGTGTATCTCATGCATATGGGTTACTCTTGGGCACATGAGGTCCTTACCTACCAAGGGTGTCTAGTGGTGGGAAACTCCTCAGATCTCAGGACTCAGATTATTGCAGCTTACCATAACTCAACAGTAGGGGGTCACTCTGGAATTGACAAGACCACCAGAAGAATTCAGAGGACTTTCTATTGGAAGGTTCTCAAACAGGACTAACAATATTATATTTCAGAATGCACTGTGTGTCAGAGGTTCAAAGGTGAGCATATGCACACCTCAGGGCTGCTACAACCATTGCCAATGCCAGAGAGGGTGTGGTCAAACATCTTTATGGACTATATAGAAGGGCTTCCCAGGTCTCAAGGGAAATCTACCATCTTTGAGGTGGTTGATAGACTGTCAAAATATGCCCATTTTATGGCTTTGTCACGCCCCTCTACTGCCAAAGATGTAGCTCAACTATTCTTGGATAATGTCTACATGGCCAGCCAACCACAACTGTTTCAGACAGAGATGCCATTTTCACTAGTTTGTTTTGGCAGGAACTATTCAAACTAATGGGGACTAAAACTTTGTCTTAGTACATGTTACCATCCTCAGTTAGATGGCCAAACTGAAATTGTAAACTATCTGAGGTGCATGTGTGGGGATTGTCCAAAACAGTGGGCCAATTGGCTCTCTCTTGCTGAATGGTGGTATAACTCTTCTTATCACACTGCTATCAAAACTACCCCTTTTTATGCAGTCTATGGGTAGAACCCTCCAAACCGTAACTTCATGAATTTGGGATCTACCACAGTTGCAGCTATTGAAAATTGGGCCAGGGAAAGGGCTTCTATTTTGAGGATGCTTAAGGAGAACGTACAACAAGCCCAACACAGGATGAAGTTCTATGCTGACAAACTAAGATTAGAGAGGGAATTTAAGGAAGGGGATTGGGTATACCTCAGACTACAACCATACAACAGTCTTTTTTAGCTCTGCAAAGGAACATGAAGTTGTCCCCAAGGTTTTATGGGCCTTTCCAAGTTGTGTCAAGGGTGGGGAAAGTTGCTTATAAGCTAAAGCTACCAGACACAGCTCAACTCCATCCTGTTTTCCATGTCTCACTACTCAAAAAGAAGATTGGACAACATGTTGTAGCTAATCCTGCTCTACCTCCAGTTAGTGATGAAGGTACCTTACAAATGGAGCCAGTTGCTGTGCTGGATAGGCGTATGGTTAAGAGGAATAACCAAGCTGTGGTCCAATGGCTGGTGCACTGGTCCAAAACTTTTCCTGAGGATGCCACCTGGATTGATTATGAAGAATTTCACTCCAAATTTCCAGAATTTCAGCCTTGAGGTCAAGTCTCTTTGAAGGGGGAGGGAATGTTATGAATTTCGAGAATTGTAACTGCCAAGTTAGTTAGGTAGTTAGCGTAGCTAAGCTGGCAACTCATTAACTGCCTTCTTGTAACTCTTAACTGTTTTGATTTGTATTTCTGTTAGGGTAGTTACAGACGTATAAGAGAGGGAGAAGAGTCCTTTGGAAGGCATTGATTGTTTTTCTGTCTACTGGTTGGAATAAGAGAACATTTCTCTCTCTTTCCATTTCAAGTCCCTTCTTCTTCCTATACATTTCACAATCCAATGTTTCCGAAATACAAAATTGAAAATGCGTTGCAGGAGACGATATTCGAATACATATAGGAGAGAGATGGTGTCGGTCCTTAGTCGTGGCAGATGTATTCGCGGTCCTTAGTCGTCGTGGAACTGAATCGATTTCCCTCGTCATGGTGCTAATGCTGCTACTGGTAATGAATGTGATCAGACACGAGAGGTAGAGGGAGGGACACCAGCGGGAGAGACGCAGGTCGTGGTAGTGATCGCGGTGGTGGTGATGGGTGGGTACTGGTATTAGGCGTCATAGGGTGGAGGAGAGAGGGAGGGAGGGAGAGAGATTAAAGTTTTTTGGGTTTCATTTTTTTTCTTTTTGGTTAAGGTATGGGTATTTTAGGAATAAATATTGTGTTCAGGCCTGTTTTTGCTAAGAGGGGGAATTTGGGAAATGTCTTGTTTTTTTTTTTTTTTACAGGTTTTGTTAGTCATTTTGTTGAAGTAAAATTTAGGGTGGGTTGCCTTTAGCAATGTGATGTATTTAGCAAATGAAGGGTTACAAATAGACTCAGCCAAAAAGGATTGAAGAATTTTCCCCAGAAATTGTTGAGTTGTTGTTTGTAGGGGAGAGGCTGTTAGTCATATGTATCTGGCTGATGAAAAATTATAGAAAGCCTCAATATTAGGGGTAACTCAAAATTTAAGTGTAATTTTGTTCACAAATTTATTGAGTGGGTGTACAATATTGATCACTTTGTGTAAATTGAGACTCACTTAAACTCATTTATTTTGTAGAATTATAGAAGGCCCCGATATTATTCGTTTGTTAAGTGGGTGTGTACTAACAAATAATCGTTACGAGACTCCTTATGAGTTCAGATTGCGCATGTTCAAGAAATTTGTTTTGCGTACGTATTGTCTGATTATGATCGAGAAATTTGGATATCTTTATATGGCTACAAAACCATCACACTTTTTTTGCAGCACAATCAACCCATGTTTCATGCCCCCGAACAAATTCTTAAAATTTTACCACGGAAATATAAGATTTGAACTTTGACATCTAGACTTAGAACCCTTAAAAATGATATCTATGAAATCGACAACGTTCACTACACACCCTCTAAGATAACGATCATATCTGGACCGTTAAGGGGTTTCGCAAGAAAAATGAGATAAATCTATGAGACGTTGTGTACTACTTCGCTTCCATTATTCTTTTTTCCTTTTTGTTTGTCATATGTTTTCAGCCTGCAAAAAAGAACTTATTTTCTGAGCAGCAACAAATGAGTGGGGCACGGGAGCTGACAATTGAAACAAAAAAAAAGAGCATATATAATGAACAACAGAATAATGTATATCACCAACATGTTTTAGAACAAACAGACATCTCTGCAAAGCCGTGATGAGTGGCTAGTTGTACACTCTAGTGAGGAATTTTCTCCAACTTGTAGGGGGGCAAAATTGTCAAAAAGCAACTAAACTAAACTTAAGGTGCTTTATTTTCATTAACCAATGGCTCAAAATTATTGATTGGAGGCTTATGAGGAGGGTTATCATAAATTGCTCCAGAGTAGTCCTTGTTCATTAGATTTACGGTCCCAGTACTAGTGGCCTCATGACCAAGTAACTTGTGCGACTGAAACTCTTGAAATGAATCCAAAGATTCTTTTGAGACCTGGGCCACTGACTTTGAGGAAAATACTGATCTGCCCCTCACTGTATCAGCCTCAGAAACTTGGGTCCGCCTTTGGTTGGTTTTGCGGAGTTCAACTGAGCCCTTACCAGAAGTTCCAACGTACTTTGAGCCCGGTGGCTTTGGCTTAAACATTCTTGTGTCAATCTGTGAAAAACGGTATACAAATCGCTAAGTGCTTATAAGTTAGGAGAGAAGACTTCGTCTAGTCCAGTTTGTTGTGCGATATCGATTGTTGGGCATTTCAATTATGTCCCGCCCACCAATTCTTTATGGGACAACTTAGGAATTCTAATTGAAATGTCTTGAATTTGGATAAAAAAAATACATACACAGAACAGGACCGAAGATAGAATTCTTATATTATATTGGTAGTCAGGGTGAATATAAAAATATTTGGGATGCCCTAATATAACAGAACATAATATTTCATATTTTCTATCATTTGAAATAACCCATAACATGCAGGGCTTATCACATTTTATTTTTATTTTTATTTTGAAAAAAGTTGGAGAGGATCTTGTCCAATTTATAATCTAGGAATTTATTCAACTGAAAATTGAGAGAGAGAGAAGAGTGAGATACCTGATAATTCATAGGCTCATGTGCGATTTCGAGGGGATTCTTCGGCACATGCAAAGTCCTTCCTGCATCCAAAACAAACAAACACTCAAATTGAACCATAAAACCCCATATTGTGCTTCATTTAGTCTTGTTTTATTCCGGTCAATGGCTATGCACAACATATGCACATAACCCCAAACGCTAGTCCGGTTTGTTGGCGGATTTGCTCTCCACACAACTCAGTAGGACTCGATTGTTGGAGTCAGACTGCAAGGAAGTAACATGCTGTGAATCCCGGCATGGATGACTTACCTTTGACCAAGCCGGAGAAGCAATTAGTCGAGGTGCGCCAAAGCTAGCCTGGACACCCGAGACCATCAAAAGAAAAAGAAAAAAACATAGCCCCAATAGACCGCAATCTATTTTATAAACCATGTATTCAATTGGCCACAAGACAAATACTATTCCGGTCAGTTGGTGAGTTTGCTTTCCACACAACTCAGTAGGACTTGATTGTTGGAGTCAAGCTGCAAGAAAGTAACATGCTGTGAATCCCAACATGGATGACTTACCTTTGACCGAACCGGATAAATGATTAGTCGAGGTGCACCGAAGCTGGCCTGGACACCCAAGACCATCAAAAGAAAAAGAAAAAAACATAGCCCCAATAGACCGCAATCTATTTTATCAACCAAGCATTCAATTGGCCACAAGACAAATACACCAGAAAATAAATCAAAACTTTGTTGAACCTTAGTGTCAAAATTTGGTCAATAGACCATTGAAGTTTCTCTCCCGTACATACAAGTATATATAATACTCCCGCACTTGTTTCACAGAGAAAAATAAAATAAAAAAGAACAGAGGAGGACGAAATGTTACACAGAAAAAGGAAGAACTACAAAATTTGTCAGTTGTTCTTAGGAGGGTGGGGTCTGGGCACATTATAATCAGCACTGAAAGCCATAAATCCTTCCCTTTCCACTTTCACAGTAGTAGTACTAGTACTTGTGGCACCCAATTTACAATTTCCAACAAAGCAGTTTGCACCTGAATTCGTTGGAGCTATTAATCCTTTCATGCCTTCCTCTGCTTTCTCCATCATTTTCCTTCCTCCCAGTTTTCCATTGTTGCCTCCGGCTGCATTTCGCATGCCATCAAAATTTTCCTGTAACACGTTTCTTTCGCTAATTAGGAATGGCCATTACAATTTCACGATTTTGTGGTACGTGTAGTGGCAATACTTTTGTACTGCAAGTGATGGCCGCGCAGGGATGTTTTGATTAATTTCAAATGAAAGGCCTAGAAAAAGCTCCCGAATCACATAGTATAACACTGATGTAACAATTTTGACAGAAGCAGTGAGATACGCGATATATAGTTGTTTCTCCCGTTTTCGAAAAAATTAAAGGTGCACGCGGTTGACGCAAGCGTGCTAGGACTTGTGGACACCCAATATGTAAATAGGCGTGAGCGCCTTGATCTGACTTCGTAAGTAGCGATTGTGTGTGACCCAAATGGTAAGGCCACAAATAGGCTTGTGATTTGCCGCGGTGCGAGAACTTAATCTGCCATGTGTCCCACTTCGTGCATGCCCATTTCACATGTTGGACTTAAAATTGATCGAAAGGTTGTCACATATCTCATGATTTGTCCTTCCTTCCAATAGTAGCAGCAGTCGTTCACATAGGGAAAATGGAACTGCAAACATTTACCAACTCCTTGTATGCTGGGAATGGAGATAATGGGGCCAATGGGCCATATTACTTGGTATTAGACCTTATGGAAAATTATCCCAAGGATCGCGATCCATAATTTCCACCATAGCTATCAACTTAGACTTTAGCCACGACCATCTCCCTACTAAACCTGGGCCAGCCGTCTGGATTCTTCACGAATAACCAAATTAGGCCCAACTTCATAGTTGATAAAAATAAATTGGACCTTATTCTTGATATAACAAAATTAATGTAGCCCACTAATTCAAGCCAACTTAGCCCAATTTGGCCCATTTGGGTTCTAATTTTTTAAGAAAATTCACAATATAGTATTTTCAGAATTACGACAACATGTCGCGATAGGCGAATGAATTGGGTCCACCCATTTCAATTATTGATAGAATTCTTGGTACTCCTCAATGAAGTCATATAATTTGTGTTACAAATTGATTTTCTTAAGTTTTCTATAGAACCAGAATGAAGTAGTCAATGTAAATATTCTGCCTTCATTACTCATGAAATTGAACAAACAATATGCTTGAGAATTCTACCTTTTCAAAAGTTGAAGGACTCACTCCTGAAGCCAAGAAAGCATTTCCACCTTTCACTACCATTAGCATTTCTTCCTGACCTGTGAGACGTATAGGAAACCATTTCTTAGACTATTAATTTAAGTAAAACTAGCTAGAAATACTAAGAGGTTTGACAGAGAGAAAAGGAAATTACCTTTGTGGGTATGTGCTAGAGAGTCTTTTAGAGCTAGGAAAATGACCACAAGTCCAAGTACAAAGTTATTAGACCTTGTTTCCACCATTTTCGCTTTTTCTTTCTTCCTTTTGATAGACTTGGTTGTTCAAAGAGAATGTGAAGCACCAGAAGGGATTTATAGACACAGTCCAATCTCCAAACTCAAGTCAAAGCTAATTAAGTAGTGCTTTAAAATTCACCTTTTCACATTTTCTTTTAAAACATATGTAAATATACTATTAATGGTTATTGTTTTTTTGTACTTGGGGAACTCAAAAGTGGAAACCAGTTTTCAAAGTTGAAAATGGTTTTCTTCTTGGTTGGCTTCTTCACAATGTTAGGGAAAAGGCATATGATAGCGTGGAATGAAAGATACGGGTGTTTTGAGACTGTCTACCGCCATGCATGCAACGAGGTGAATTTGTTTTGGTGGGGTACACAAAATCCAAGGGTGTTAATATGTATTTTAGTAATATTCAAAGGGGAGTCCAGTCCCAATATACTATATAAATAACTATATGGGGCAATGTAGTTGATTTTCTTAGCGTTGGTGGCTATAGCTACGACATTGATATCTGAATTTCAGGAAAAAAAAAATCTCAAGTAGAAGTATTACTGTTTGTGAATTATGTCCAGTTATATAGTTTCCTCTTACAGCTTAATATTTCCTCAAATAAAGTGGGTTAATAATTTAATGATGTAGTCGTAATATCACCACTGCAATATTTTGCAATATTGGTGTGCTAAGTCTCAATGACATTGTCAAATCTCATGTTGAATTTGGTACAAAATGCTATTTTTGCCACATCACTGTTTCATCATCCATGTTTACAATAGAGAGAGATAGGAGTAAATAGATAGGAGTAAAGACGTTCGTAAGAGTAGAAGGTAGATGTACAGTAATTTTTAAGAGTATTAAAGGTATATGCACAAAATATTTTTTTGCACAGAAGCAGCAAATTGTATATAGTCTATTTTATGACGCTACCCCATATGTATTACTATATAGTCATGGAATAGCCATTTTCTCAATAACCAGCGGAGTTGCGCTGTAAAAGTGCGAGTTGAGAAAGAAGCGAATCGCATGCAAGTAACAATTATACTACAATCATATCATATGCAATTTGGAAACATATTATACAAACACTGATCAGATAAATGCGTAGAACTCACATACAAACCGTAACACTTGTATTTTTGCAAAGCATATGTGGTTAATTATTAGTTTTCTCATGCTCCTTTTGGCACAGTTTCTTATAGTAGTGGAGGGCACTTTGGTGGAACTTAAATTACTTTGGTAGTGTGTTTTTTTGTGTGGAATGAGGACTCAATTTCAAAATCCCAAGCATTGGTTTCAGCTGACTACTGCTAGCTTTGACTGCTTAATTAATTTCTCAGGTTGCCTTTGCATGTGCTTCTCTACCGTGTATCAATCACCATTTACCACTTAATTAACAAAGACAAAATAGTACACTACTAAACTAGTTTTTTTACTTTCCCAAGGAACAAACCCGGACCGGAGGGAGCAAAAATGTGAAAGAAGCTTAAAATAAGGTCAAATTCCAATTGTCGAAGTGGGGCATGATCAACCTAGCTAGGTCAAGCTAGGGATTGAAGAACAAGAGCAAGTGGTCGTGCATTGAATCACTAAACAAATTCCAAGTATCAATGTAACTCTCCTTTATTAATGAAATCCACAGTAATTAGGGTCATTGATGCATGGTTGAGTGATTTGGCGATTTCTCCGACCTGTAATCAGATGGTTACCCTAGGTAACAGTGTCATGCATAATTAGGTCAGTTCCAGCATTGTCGAAAAGTGAAAATAATCTCGATTCGGGATGCTGTAGTGTGCGATGTATCGTGTTGTTTTAGGTGGCGAATTAGAGCACCGCATCACCCTGAAAAACTATGCCGTTTAGAGAACTAAATTGAAAAATAATTAAAACCCTTTTTGGAGGGGAGATGATTTTGTTTTATCCTAATCGTTGAAACACATGCACTTCCGAATCCTATCATCATTTTGAGAGGTTTTTTCTAATTTTCCTACTCAAAAGTGTTGTACCCAAAACTCGAAGTAAAGAATATAACCTAATTAACAAGAAAAACATGAGACAAGGATTTATGTGGTTCTCCTGCAAGCACGAAGCTCTAAAGACACATCCACGGGGAAAGAGCAAGAGGATTCACTACCAATAGAGAGAAATACAAAGAGCCAGCTACACCCGTAACTTTACTTGAAGCATCTAATAGATATCTAGGAACAAATCTCAATTAGAAACCATAACAGAGCATCAAAGTCTCACACACGAAAGAGACGACTCCAAACCCTAGATATCTATCCTAACTCAAGACTAAACCAATGGAACAACCAAGAAATCCTAACACACTACATAGAGTCCCATGCGGGCTCCCTCAAAGGAATTCACTCAAGAAGTCCAAACCCTAATAGCCCCAAAGACCTCTATTTATAAGACAATATAGAATATTAGGTTAAAACCTACAAAAACGCGCAGCCCAGTACATTCCATATGAAAGTTGGACCGGACCATCCGGATGGACTTAAATCCCATCTGGACTAAAATTTCTGCAACTTCAAAACAGTCCTCAAAACTAAAATCTGCCCTCCACAAACTTCTGTGCTTCTTCAAACGTATAAATTCAAGGCATATCTCCAACAATCTCCACCTTGACTTGAATTCCCTTAAAGCCAACAATATAGGCAATCCTCTCAACACTCGCTCTTCCCCCCAATGCCCTTCACGGGGCAGTCGCACACGGATAGATCACTAATGGCACCACCACACAAGGCTCAAGCATATCTGCTTGACCTTGCAAACACAACTAAGAAAGCTTAGCCGCAAGTGCCTCCAAATTAAGCCTCCATCTTCAAACGGGTACCGCTCATCCAATGCATCCCTCCAAGAATGCCCACGAAGATCCGCTTGAACATCACCCAGAGCTAAACACCAAAACAAACAACTATCTTCCACCAAGTGTGCACCCAATGCATCCATGACTGATGCCAAAGAAGACCTGCTCATAACTCCACATGGAGTTAACCGACTCTGTCGCAGAGCCCCATGACCCCACCACGGAACCTCATATGCCCTCTCGCATACTCCCAATAGTTGAATCCAAATTATTAATGGACCCGAATTTTCACGACAAAACCCAACATGAAACACCCCAAACGGCCTCCATAACGGTATCCAAAAGGAGCATAACTAAAAAATAATCCGAAACAACTCATCAATAGTCTTTCTCGGGCATACATCCTTCATACGAAATGCATAAAGGTACTGCTTCAAGTCCAAAATTCTCCCAAAACCACCTTCGCACATAAATCCTCGAAAACACCATCCTACGTTCCAACAGGCTTCTTCAACTTTCCCCAACAAAGCCTTGTGAGTTCCTTGTTGCACCAAACTTCTCAACTTCAAAACAAGTTGCCATCAAGATGCACCAATGCACAATCTACGCAGCAGAAAAATGAAAGCCTCGGATTGAACCCAAAGCTCTGATATCAGTTGTTGTGCCCAAAACTCGAAGTAAAGAATATAACCAAATTAACAAGAAAACACGAGACAAGAATTTACGTGGTTCTCCCCCCCCCCCCCAAAAGCACGAAGCTCTAGAGGTATGTCCACGGGGAAAAAGCAAGAGGATTCACTATCAATGGGGAGAAATACAAAGAGCCGGCTATACCTGTAACTCTACTTGAAGCATCGAATAGATATCTAGGAACAAATCTCTATTAGAAACCCTAATAGAGCATCAAAGTCTCACATACACGAAAGAGACGACTCTAAATCCTAGATATCTATCCCAACTCAAGACTAAACCAATGGGACAACCAAGAAATCCTAACACACTACAAAGAGCCCCATGCGGGCTCCCTCAAAGGGATTCACTCAAGAAGTCCAAACCCTAATAGCCCCCAGGGTCTCTATTTATAAGAAAAACACTGAATATTAGGTCAAAACCTACAAAAACGCGTAGCCCCGCGCATTCCGTACGGAAGTTGGACCGGACCTTCCAGACGGACTTAAATCCTGTCCGGACTAAAATTTCTGCAACTTCAAAACAGTCCCCAAAACTGAAATCTGTTCGCCACAAACTTCTGTGCTTCTTCAAACGTCTAAATTCAAGACATATCTCCAACAAAAGGATGTTGTTTTTGTGGGGTGGGGTGGTTGTCCAATTCATAACCAAAACTACATAAAATGATGTCGTTTTGGCCGTGCTCCTATAGTGTAGTGCATCCCCAAATATGCATATCTATTTGGTGATTATTTAAGACGCTTTATTAATAAAAAGTGAATTAATCATCTATCTATGTCTTTATATAACTAAAATTAGGAAAAATCAGGCATAACTACAATATACTTTATCTTTTTTTTTTTTTTTTTTGACAAAAGGTTATACTTTATGACATTTGTGGGAAGGACATCCAAAAATTTGACATTCATAGGAAGGCGCCAAAAAAAAACAAAAAAAAAACATAAGCCATCTCGTCCGCTGCTGAGTCTATTTCCTTTCTCGAACTACAAAGTTTAAATGAGACAAGTTATATTTTTCTTGTAGAGTACATCAATGAGTGCAATCATACTAGTACTAATATGCCGGATTCCATTAGAACTCCGTAAAATCAGTTATTGAATGTTCTAAAGGATTTTAACAGATAACAACATATATACTTTGGAAGATGAGTAGCATTATCCAGTAAAGAAAGCGTTAAAGATGGTTCTCAATTTTGAAGTGGGTAGCACATGGCACAAGCTTCATGCCAATAGGAAAATTACCCCAAAAAATAAAAAGGGGCTCTTTTCCCCACGTTTTCAGTAATTTTTTAGTGCTCTGTCATTTTTAACACATTCCTAATTTTTTTTCTGTACTTCTCGGTTTTTATTAGGTAAATAAGATTTTTTCTGTGTCTTTCACATTTCATTAAAGGAAGTTCTTTTTTGTACGAATTTTCTTTTATTATTCGCACTATAATTTTTAATTTATCGTCAAATTAATTTACTATGTGCTTCGATGTGTGAAAAATGAACTAATGAAGAGCTAAAATAACAAATTCACTCATGAAAAGAGACAAAAAAGAATACTCCGTATGATTTATACAAAGAGAACGACATTGAACAATGTTGGGCCGACGGTGTTGGGATTTTAATCTTCGACACGTCATTGATAGGGAAATGCTTAATTTGACCACTTAAAAAACTATTACCAATAAAGTTGACACATTAATGTTCCACACTTGTTTGATCATCTGCAATGCAAACATCAAATCCATGCTTTTAATCATCCCAAGTTCCCCACTGTCTCCTGGTTTCCCAACGACAAGGCTCTACTTACCAATGTCTTTGTCTTGTGCTTTATTTGAATATTTTCCTAATAGACAAATAGTCGGTGCTTTTAAAGGTTGAAACCAATTTCATGTCTCTGGTGGGAGACTGGAAGGATTAGCGTCCTGCATTTTCATATCCTTGGTTTCACTGTACGGGAAAGAGAAATCTTTGGGATTCTTACTTTTTGTTGATTACCAGTATATATGTCCACTATGTTATAGGGGACTGAGTTCCCATCCAGTCCCTTCCTTTTAGGTTCATTCCGGACAAAAAACAAAAAAATTTAATCGGAGTCATTCATTTTGTATAACTTGTCGAGAAAAATACCCGCGACAAATATCATGGTTTGATCGGAAATGGCTTTATATATTAACGAATCGCTTTTGTGTAAGGAAAAAGGAAAGAAAACGGTTTGAAACTTCAATTGTCTATTTTGTTCATTTTACAAACACAATTTGTTCCGATCAAAATGATTTTTCAAGTGGATATTCTTCTCGAGGAGGGAGTTATACAACATGAAAGATTTCGATTATTTTTTGGATCCAACATAATGGATGGGAACTCAGCCCGTGACTCCGTGTTGCAGAGGACTTTTAATGGTTCGAGAGCTTTTAGTTTTGGTATTTTCCAAACTTTGGGTTTCAAAAAAGGGAAAGTGGGTGTGGCTTTTGGACATGATCACGTGATCCACAGCCCTAATATTACATGTATTCTGGTAACCATATCAGTATTAAGTTAATTCCCTAATCCCTATGGTTATGTTATTGCACGTTGATCAACAGTGCAAGAGTCGGCAAGAAATAGTTGATGCATGCCTTGACGCCCAAGCCTGCAGCTCTGACAAAGTTGAATCTTCCTTTTTTTACCCCTTAACTCTCTAAGTTTTATTAAAAAAAATTTGAACGACAAAAAAGATTTATCAAGTAAAAGCTTTTTTTTTTTTTGACCCTTTTTAATTTTATTAATAAAATAATAGAAGTCACTAAAGGCATCATGATCAATGGTGGACGCAGGATTCCTTTCGCGGGGACCAAATCATATATATTCATAAATTAACATCAAAATATCATCCATATATATTAATAAAATAATTTTGAAGGGGCTTTTGGGTCCATCCCTGGTCATGGTGGCGGTGGCCATCACTCATTCTCATTCTCCCTTGACTCCATCATTCTCCCTTAGCTTCATCAGTGAGTCCGATAGTCGAAGTTGATAGCTCTTTAAATTAGGTTTATAAAGAATTAATGTGTACCTTGTAACGGTAATTTGGACCTGTAATTTACTTGTGCCATGTGTGTGGAATTATTTTTTTCCTTATCGTGTTTCACGTGATTTCCAAAAACTGTACCATGAGATCATAATTTTTTTTTTGTTTTTGTTTTAAACCACTGTTTCGTAATTTTATTTAACGATAATTGAGAAAAAAAACTCTTACAAAAAATGTCCTTTCGCGGACACTGGATCCACTTTGCTCACTATGGGATACCTAGATCCACTTTAGACACTTTTTTTTTTTTTTTTTTTAAATTGGTAAGGAATTTTTAGTGGGCCAAGAATTGGGTACCGCTTAAAATAGAGTTTATATTTACAATTGCAAGTGAATTTTTTTTTTTTTTAAACTAGGCGGCTTCATATCTCCATAACCTTCCCTCGATTCCTTGTGGTGACAAATCTTGTTCGGCAATTTAAGTTCAAATAATCACAATTCATTCCTTGACACACATCCGTAACTGTGGTTGGTGAGGCTTCTCCGTTTTTGGTCTTTCCCTATTTTTACATCCGAAAAAGATAGGGAAGGGCTGTTGTAACACCCCGATTTTCGGACACGTTAATTAAAACAAGAGATCTAAAAAATTCATTAATAATAGGGTTTTCTTAATAAGCAGCGGAATAACATAAATAGAAAAGTACTTTAGTCTGATACAATAAGGAACAGTACTTGTCGGAAAGTTAAATTACATTTGTCCAACACAAAAGTATGATTACAAAGCCTTCTACAGTTCTAGGTTGAGGTCCCACTCCCCCTAAGTTCCCTGATTGGCTACAGGGTCTTGATACTTGTTGCAATGTCTTCCACTTCCGTCTTCAGTACCTAACACGAAATGCCAGGGCACACAGCACTATGAGTTTTGACACTCAGTAGCTAACTCCTATCCACTAACCCTTACATTACAATTCATCAACAGTTCATATCAAGGAGTGCATAAATAAGTAACAAGCATCTGACTTCCTTATCTTCTTTTTAACTTAAGTGTTCTCATAGATTATGAACCTTAGGAACGTCCCTCCAATTCAAAACTGATATACACAATTCCTAGTGAACTTTTCAGCTGGCGAGGCTCTGGTTCCGTTGACCCAATAATTGAGACCTTTCAGTTGACCAGGCTTTGGCTCCGCTGACCAGGACTTAATTTCTTGGTGGACTTTTCGGTTGGTGAGGCTCTGGTTCCGCTGACCCGATAATTGGGACCTTTCGGCTGACCAAGCTTTGGCTCCGCTGACCACACTCAATTCCTAGTGGACTTTTTGATTGGCGAGACTCTGGTTCCGCTGACCCGATAATTGGGACCTTTCGGTTGACCAGGCTTTGGCTCCGCTGACCACACATTCTTCTTACTGTAATGACCCGAATTTTCGTAAATAAAAATTTCGTTTAATAATTCAATAATTTATTTTTATTTTCTATTAATTAATATATTTTCCGATTTAATTATTAATTAATACTTTAATTTGAACAACTAAAATTCTAGCCATGTATGCGAGCGTACGAGACCGAGTAACACACCCGTTACACTACCGTAGCACCCGGGGGCCGTGTTTAATACTCGGAACCACCCCAACCGCCACCTTTATATCTCCCAACTATTTTGGTACTTGTCAATTGCCCACCATCCTATACCTTGGAACTTGGTATTTGACCAAGTTAGAGAGAGAGAGAGAGAGAGAGAGTGAGTGTGTGCATGCATGTGAGCAAGTACTCTTGCACATGCAAGAGTAAATGCTTGTACACTTGAGCAAGCAAAATGGATGATTGAGGGAAGCTTCCTAAGCTAAGATTTTGTACCCAAAACTAGTTAGAATAAGCCTTGCTATTTTAGGAGTAACTTATGCATACCCACACAATACATGTATAAGAACACATTCTACACAACCTAGGCCTATCTATACTAGACCTTGGACTCCAAGGTTGCATGAAACATGCTTCCATGTTTTAGGGAAGAATATTCCCCCTACTATTAACCCACTAAGGCTACCCCATAGTCATAACTCTCATGTACATGCATATTGTGTATATTAGCTCCTAAATAAACCCCATAACAAAGATGATCATGCAAAAACCTACACAACAAGAGGCATATTTCCCCCCACTATAGTCTTCCACATTGGTTTCCATACATCTTCCCATATTTGCTTAACTTGCAAGCATAGAACCCTAGAACCTAGCCTAAAACCTAGAGAGCAAGTTGTGTACTTCCCATGTGCCAATTCAAAGCACCACATTTACTCCCCCCATATGAGTAGTTCGGCCAACACAAGGGATGTGTACCGAAAATTTCAAGAGAAGAGGGAGAGGTCACTTTGCTATAAATAGGCCACCCTTTTTGTTCCTTGCGACCACTTTGCACTTTCTCTATTTGTTTGTCTCTCTTATTCCCAACAAACTACCAACTTCCACCACCACTTAGTCAACTTATTTAGGCACTAATTAACTTCTTACTAAGTTAATTAGTAAGAAAATTAGGAAGATTAAGTAGCCTCTACACCAAGGGATAGCTTATCGGCTTCTGGTTTACACCTGGAAATCAGGGTAGTTTACTAAACTAACCTTCTATTTAGCCATTTCTAGTTTCATTATGATGTTCTAATTAGTTTTCTAAGTATGGTTTTGAAGCTTGATTGGGTTAATTAATGCATGTATTAAGCTACTAAGCAAGTTACTTAGTGTTCAAGAAAGAGGATTTCATGTTGAAAGATCAACAAGGATGTTCATTAGGTTCTAATTAGAATGGTTCTTCATGAAATTAGAAGTGTGATTAGCAAAGATTTAGTGATTAGAAGTTGGATTAATGAGATTAAGGTGATTAGAAGTTGATTAGAAGAGATTAGAAAATGTGTATTACACTAGACAAGGTTCTAGCATTATTTTGTTGATATTTCTTGGAAGAACTAGTTAATCTTAGTTGATTAAATTATTGGTTGTTGTTTAAGATAATTCTTCCTTATTAAGTAGATCAACTTTATTTAGTGAAGGATTTGTTTCTTACTAGAAAGAAATATTTATTGTTGTATGAAATTATTTTTGTAAAGGTACGGAGATTTTACCAAATAAAAAAATGAGTGATAGTTGTAATAAATTTTCTTTTAGAAAATTTTTACAAACTAAATTAGAGAGTGTATATTTATAGTGGAGAGAAAAAGATTTCTAGAGTTGAGTAAATTTTTCTAGAAGGAAATTTGTGATTTTATTAGATATGGAAAAGATGTTTTTTTAAGAAGAAAGTTTTCTAGAAATATAAAGAGTATATTTTTGGAAAGACAAAATATATTTTTAGAAAGTGCATAACTAATAGAGTTAAATTTTTGGCAAGAAATTTCTAGAAAAGAAGTGTGTTTAAATTATTTTAGAGAGAGCAAGTTGACTTATTTTCTTTTAGAGAGAAATTGGAAAATATTATTGAGAAAGTTGGTGTATTAAAGTGCATGATTTTTATGGAGGAAATTTTATTGGAAAATATTATTTTTGGAGACAGTTGGTGCATTAAAACGTATGATTTTATGTGGGAAATATTCTTTTGGAAAAATATAAATGTTAGAAAGGAAATTTATGGAATATTGCATGGGCATGATTTTGAGCATGTGACACTGAGCACGTACACAGTACGTTATGACACCGGACATGAAAAATTGAATAGCTGTTGATGAGAAAATAGAGATGAGAATGAAAATGGGTTTTTGGAAAAAGAGAAATAAACTTTTCGAGAAAAATGAAATTAAAGGAAATGAAATGAGATGAATTTGTTACCACCTCAAGTTCGCGAAGAGAACTTGGAGGAATGGTTTTGATGCGGTAGTGCAGCGAGAGTGCCACTTCCAGTTCGCGAAGAGAACTTGGATGATTGGGCTAAGCGTGCATAACACACGGTGAACGGACATTGCAAACAGGCTGTTAAGTTCGGTGATGCAAGGCGGCCGGGACTGTGTCGTGTGAGTCGCGGGGTGGATGGACTGTGTAAACAGGCTGTTAAGTTCAGTGATGCACGACGACCGGGGCCTCAAGCGGAAAGGTTGGTACCGTCAGCTGAAATGAGGCATAAACGGACCAATAACTTTCAAGTGATGGGAGATATATGAAATTTGAAGAAGAATGCTGAAAAAGGCACTGATACGAGGAAACTGATTTTTGGGAAAAACTAATGGTAAATGAGATAAGTTTTGAGAACTGATTGAGAGACTGTTTTGAGCAAATGACACGAGACACTGATTTGAGATACTAAAATGAGATACGATTATCTGCGCATGTTTACTCTGATCTGCATAGACACGCATGATGCATTGCATGATTTACTGTTCACAAGTATCATATCCTGTTTATGAACTTATTGTTCTAGAATTGTTACTTAGAAGTTTAGCATAGTGAACTAATGGGCCTTGCTCATGGTGTTGCACTTGTGTAACCCTGACATAATATCATGACGTTGCCTGTGTGACTCGGACGTATTATGTCAGATTATCTAGATGGACAGGACCAATACCGTGGAGACCAGTCCTATGGAACAAGCAGTGCTGCCGAAATGGGGAATGACCCGGCGCAGGGATAGACGAAGACCTAGAACCACCCCGGTTATTATTTATATAGTGTTTGAGGACATTATTATTTGTATTAAAGTTTAAGGATTAAACTTATTTATGGTTTGTAACAATTATTAACGTGCCCAAATTTTGGGGGCGTTACACTTACTTTCCGGTTTCTTTTAACTTAGAAATGTCTATGTGATCTACTACGTAAGTACAACCCCGAAACCAATTTTTTCAATCTACAATTCAACAATAGATCACCTTAAGTTTACAGTAGTCAATAGAGAATAAAATGAGACCTCAATCAATAACATTCAAATAATTCACGTATCACAAAATTTATCCTTTATCAAGCCTAATGAAATTTAACTCCAAGTTTATCAATTAAATCAATAGAATACATCAAAACAAACATCAATATTATTAACTTTAATTATGAAAACAAAATAAATCGTATTGGACATGAGTAATCAGCCAAATAACATAACCATGCACATCATCACTTGTTAAACAAATCAAATTTAACTATCATCAGGCCTTATGGCCATAATTGGTTTGGTGGGTTTCTCGACCCATTTTCATTTTTTCGTTTCGTTTCGTTCGGGCTCATTGCAAGCCCCAATATCAAGTCTAAGGCTACTAAATATACTTAGGGTTAATGGATAAGAGGTTTCTACCTTGATCCGGACGAAAAGCTCGGTCGTGGAATCCAGTAGAGTTTTTTTGTTGACGAAGAAAAATCCAATTTCAAACAAAAACTTTGAGCTTTTCTACCGGGTTCAAACCTCAACCGTTTCACATGATTCTTGTGAAGGAACCTAAACCCGAAATCCGCTTTAACAACGAGAATTATGGCGATTTGTGAAAGGTCAGTGAGCTGTCTGGAAATTTACCCGAGATTTTTACTGAACTTTGGATGGCTATATCTCACTTAAAACTCAACTGATTTGGTGATTCTTGTGTCTAAATACAAGAGCTTCAAACCCTCTATAACGTTGGTGAAGAAATGTAAACTTAAAAGCGATTGGAACAAGGAGCAAAATGAAGATTTACAGAAGGGCAGAGAGCTGTCTGGAAATAGAAACAACGTATTCCAACAGAATTTTGGGCAAGGATATTGGGGTCATTTCTAAACCATTTTGGGTGATTCTTATATCGAAATCGAAGTACTCGACGTCCTCTACAACTTTCATTTAGAAGTCGAATACTAAAAATGAAACTTTGAGAAAATTGGTTGTAAAAAGGGGTACGTGATATGGACGCAAATGAAAATGGTGGTGGTGATCTCTCTCTTCTTTTTTCTCTTCTTCTCCATCTTTCTTCTTCTTTTCCAGAATCTCTAGTAATGAGGAGGGGAATGGGTGATGGGTTTATAGAGGGAAAAGGACATAGTGGTGGAGTCAGGGCCGGCCCAGGCCCAAGGCCCACAAGGCCTGGGCCTAGGGCACTCAAAAAACTTAGAAAATAAGGGGCACACTCATGATTTTCACTACTAGACTTGAGTAGGAGTCTTTTATGCCCAGTAGGAAAAAACTAACAAGCCCAGGAGGTTTGAAGGATTGGTTCATTAATTATATGGGATCCTCTAGTAGTGAGTTCCCCAAGTTAGGCAATGTGGGACTACTAGTTTCTACCAAAAACACAAGAAAAGCAAATAAACACTACTTTGAGAGTAGTCCCACATCGGAAAAAGTTATAAAAGGATTGCATTCCACTCTATTAATAGTCTACCTTTAAGCCACCTGTATATGTGCTGAGAGCTTTGACATGGCAATACAGATGTATGGAAACATTAAACACGTCCTCTACGTGACTGTTATATCTAATTTTCACAGATTAGCTCATTTCAAGATCTTTATTTCTAGTGTACTGATTTTGTTCTTGTAACAAAAACATTTTTTGTGGGGGCCATCTCTGCTCCTACAAAAATGATTCTGACCACTTGTTTTTTCAAGGGTTATTCTAAAAATCAGCTCAATCGGATATGGGGTGAGGATTTTTTTCCAACATTCGAAGTGTGTGTCATTTTTTTAGCGGCTATTTTTTGTGTTGTTGAACGGATGTGTGTGTATCAGTATATCATGTTCGACAATACTTTTTGAAAATCGACTCACTTTTTAGTAGCTTATTTTTCTAGTGAAACTTTATATTGTTTTGGTTTTCTTTGTATGGTGATTGTTGCTGAAAAAATTTTTAGGGCACAATTTTTAAATTAGCCCTAGGGCACTCAATACCCTAGGGCCGGCCCTGGGTGGAGTGTAGGGAAAGGTAGGGTGGAGTGCAATGGTGGTGTAAACCACATGGGGAAGTGAGGTGTTGATAGGAGGGTGATGGGAGAGGTAAATGGTAGAGGAGAGGTGAGGGAAAGGTCTGAAAAATCAGACCTTTGGGTGGTGTGTGGTGTTGGTTTTGATGGGTGAAGGTAATAGATGGAGTGTGGGAGTGGAGAGAGGATGTATATGGTCTTATAAATTTATGTGTATAAGTATATATGCATGAATAAAATGTGTGTGTGTGTGTGTGTATATCATATGTATGCATGTGTGTGTATATATAAGTATAATACTCATATATTAGTAGTGTAATGAAGTTAGGGTCCGAAACGTAGCTTAGATAAATCATCAAAACATAACTAGGAATAAATAATCACATTTAATAAACAAAATAAGTCGTAATAATTACAGTAAAAATATAACGACTTACTTCGAAAATAATAATAATAAAATAAAATGGATCGAAAATTCAGGCCATTACAGCTATAAGGGAGTGGAAAGGAGGAAGGTTGTGATAGGGGGAATGAGGCGATGAATTAAGTCCACAACACTACTACAGGGAAATGAGGCCAGGTACTATGTGCTGAAACAATATCCTTCCTATATAAAAAGGAAATCCTTTCATTCCATTTTTCGGCCTCTCTTTTCCTACCTATTTTGGCCTCCTTTGATTACGTTATTTACGATAGTGCCATTCTAAGCGTGTAAATGAGGTGGGCCCATCCTGTCATTGACGAAGAGGAAAGTTGCCTCTTCTGGACCATACGTTTGCCTCTTTTAAGCCTTTGAGTTTTTTCACACTTGTAGAGATTCCCACATTCATCTTCTTTGCTTCAAGATTTGGGCTTCTTATTTGCTTGTTGCGGCATGGCTCTGTATTGTTTCGTCTGCGTCTTTCAGGTTAGCGTGCTGATTTGATTTGGGCATTTTATCATCGGTTATTTGTTTCCGTCTTTCGTAGTATGTTTTGTGGTTGGTTTATTCAATCAACATGTTTAGATTTTGTATGTCGTGACATTTTTGGTCTCTTTTGCAAAGATAAAGACGAAAATCCAAGCAAAGTCTTGGCCTTGTCGGAATTGGGCTGGTAAAAGAACGTAATGCCATTCATTTTGTTGTGAGGTCCTGTGGTAACCTATGCCCTCGGGTAGGTGATTGTTTGAGTGAGTCAGTGTCTAGCAAGGTCGTAACACCTCTAGATGATTTGAGGTCCTGGGTCTGTGAATTCAAACGTTGTCCTAAGCAAGATCCTACGCTACATTGGCCCATTGAAGAGGCTATTGAATGCCTACCTTTGTTAGATTTGGCTCGATTTTTTGATGATATTGTTGAGGGAGGTGTTTGTGGTAGCTGCAATGTATCTTTATGATCGCAAATCATATTGTAACTATTTATTTCATTGGATTCTTAACGTTATTAATATGTATTTTGAGATTTGACGACATTAGTCATCTCTATATTGCAACATGTATTATCATGTTTCGGAAACTACTAATGTATCTGTTTTGTGTACTGGTGTTGGGTTCTATTAGGTAAAATGATTGTACTCTTGTTTTGGTGTTTTTGTTCTTTTATGAGATTGATTTGTTTATCTGACTGAATCATTTGTTTGTCCTCCGTTAATTTCTTAAGATAGACTCCAGAATGCCTCCAGTTACTCGGGATGTTGTTGTTTGTTCTTGTCCGTCCTTTGTTCAAATACGTACTGTATCGCACCCAAGACTTTTGAATATTCGAGGGTTTGATTATTTTTTGGTTGCTTCCAACGGTTACTCTATCTTGGTTGGGAGCTCTCAAGCCAAAAGTGATCATAATCTTGTATACCATGTTAGTAGGGATTTTGTCATGCGTTATTTGGGTATGTTTGAAATAGAAATGCGTTTAGAATGGAAGTGTTTTATGGATTTCAACATGTGGATGCAAAGTCTGCTTCATAAACAACCCGTATTTGTTCAGCCATGTGAACGTGCTCTAATGCAGCTGCCGCATACTTCTGGTGAAGTAAAAGGTGGTGGATAGTATTTACATGTTTTCAGTTTTTATTATTCACTATTATTGGACATAATAATCTTTGATATTGGAGTACGTGTCGAGATCCCCTGTTGCGCTGTTAGAATCATACAAACTGGGCCTTATATGAGCTTGGTAAGGTTATTTCTTGAGTTAAATAGGTGACTTGAATGGGATCTTGTTATGATTAAGTTATCTTGTAAATTGTTCCATTAGAATGCCGCAACTGAGGGAGTTGTGGCAATACACAGTGGTGCAAAAGTTACTTACGTGAAGTATTATAATGGCTAGTTCACACTAGGATGGAGTGAATTAGCTTTCCGTCGTAGCTTGCGCATGAACTTCATTATCTTGTTTGTATATATAGGCCATTTGGCACTTGGCATGTATCTGTTCAACGAGAGTGAAATGCAACAGCTTGGTGCACGTGGCTTTGGTGATCGGACGCAGCTTCATAACGTTGAGCCTGACTGGGCTCTCTGGTTGAAGTTGTGTGAAATTAGGAATGGTTAGTTACTTCTTTACTCATTATGTTTGTCAGTACGGGTTTTTCACTTGCTGATACGTTTGTGATAGTGGTTTTCAAGACTTCATTTGCCCCATCCTTAATGAGGAAGTTTGATAGAGGCCTGAGATTCTATAGGGTTTTGATCGGAGTTGATTTGGAGACTACGGTAATGTGTTTCATCTTATGGTAGACCCCTAATTGTTAAAAGTTGTTCATGTTGCTGATATTAAATTGTAATTTCGAATGTAGCCTTTGCCTAGAGAATTCACTAATCACCTTGAAAGATTTGGGATATGTGAAGTCAGCTTAATTACGGGCTCACGGCGCTAGTTTGTTGACTGCAACGTGGACCACTTCTCGAGGCAAGGATGACATGACTTTGTTACTGAACATGCACTAGAAGACTATGACCTTTTTATCTTTTTGCTAGATAAAGATGTTGATGTTGAAGTATATAGGAGAATGTTCTCCTAAGGGATCCCTTATTTAAATTTGGTGCGGACCTCACCTTTCCGGATCAAATTTTGATGATCCAAACCGCTCAATGTTTTTAAAATGCATTTTTAAGGGCTTACGCGAAGATTCGGCAAAAAAAAAATACCCGGAAGGGCTTGATCCAAACAGTTTTCGGTAAAACTGTACATATGTACAGTTTTACCGAAAACTGTTTGGATCAAGCCCTTCCGGGTATTTTTTTTTGAAGATTTCCCGCGTGGACCTTGGAAAACGCATTTTAAAAACATTGAGTGGTTCGGATAGTCAAAATTTGATCCGGAAGGTTGAAAAAAGGCTAGGTCCGCACCAAATTTTTAATAAGGGATCCCTTAGGAGACCGGCTTCCTGGTGTTTGGAAATGACAAAGTTGAGAAGGTTTGTGCTTGGTATTTGTAGGCGTAAGGGTGATTTAATAGCAGCGTGACTGAAGAATTAAACCTAGGAACTCTATAGCTGATGTATTTTTGTGTAGTTTTATTTTGAAGGGGCTGTAGCATATATTACCCTTTTAAGTATATAATTTTGGTTTGGATGTTATATTGGACTTGTTAGTGTATGTTTATTAGTCTGGTGAGTTCTAGGATTTTGGAACGAATGTTACGTGGTTATTAGAGGTACCTTTATGTTATCGCGTGTAGCTATCGGACCTTGGGTGGTGTGTACGAATTCTACTATGCTTAGTAATTCTCAGTTACGTAACTTCTTTGTTTTGCGGGATGCATAAACATTTGTAGTCTCATTGTGAATTTGCTTCACAGTTATGTTTGTGTTAGTTAATGGCACTTCCGTAGAGACAAAGAATTATGGATCTAACGATTAAGGGAGTATTGGTTATGGGAAAGCTTAATTGTGGTAGTGACAAAATAGAATATGGGTTCTTTAATGTTGGTTGGCCATTGTCTCCATGTGAATTTATGATTTGCAAGGGGAACAAAGTTCCCGAGATCATTAAAGTCCTTCAACAAGTAATTTAGGTCTGTCAATTTATAGAGTCATCAACAAAGTCACTATCCATTATTTGTATGAAAAGTCAATACATTGGTCTATTTTGTAATTATTCTACATATTCTACCGCCAACTACATTATTATTCTAAGTTAATATATGAAAGGGGCCTTCCGTGTGTGAATGGAGATATGCGGTCTAGGACAATTACCCATCGTAACTACATGCTCATTGATGCCTATATTAGTGTGATTCTTTGTTTAAAAAAAAAAAAAAACCATGCTTTCTTCAAGTTTCTTATTTTATTGCAGACATTAAGTAAGGTATGTGCATTGTTAATGCCTCGTTTATATTTTCATGCTGCGAATGCTTATATTGTTTTACATTATACCAATTGCTTTGCACATTCCTCTTAGCTACATACTCCCTCCGTGCCTCTTTAAATGATCATCACTATAGGAATACATGGAATTCCAAACTTCTAAAAAATATCTTTCTTTATAGAATTCTTAAATTTCTATTATGCCAAATTAAAATGCTCATCGAGTATTTTAATTCGGTGCCAAAAACAATTATAAATATTTTACGGGAGTACATCTTTTAACGTACAAAAAAATACACGTTTCCCAAATGTATCATTTCAAAAGGGACAGAGGGAGTATCTGATTACTTGTTGAATACAAGTGTCTGATTACTTGATCCCACGTATATTCTCTTTACTGCTTGTTTACCTCTTTATTGCTTGTTTACTTCAGATATAATGTAAATTTTTCTTCTGCATCTGGTGCATGTATAAATAGTTACAATAGATGTTTAACATTTGTTGTAGATAACTTTGCTTAGTAACAAACACAAAAAGAAGCCCCCTTTGACACAAGAGAAAAAGAACAATATGAATGCCCATAGAAGACATATATATGCTAAAAAGAAAATAATCATGCAAGACAGCTTAGCATCCAAGTTGATCGTGTTTGGAGTGGTACCACGATCTACTATCCAGATAATATTTGCGATCTAACTTTTGGAGCTTTTGATTCATCACTGTTAGGAAACAACTGTCTTCAACTTACGAAATAGGTAATTGTTAAATACCACAATCGTCATTATTTTTAGGATTCCAAAATAGTCCATTTTAATAAATCTAACACATTATGTTGGCTCAACTTCAAGTGTAACAGCTCAACATGACGGTGTTGCTATCGATCCACCATTTGTTGCGAGCCATGTTTATAGAGAACGCAAGATAAGGCAGCAACCTCTTCAGCTTCCCAATGTCACCCCTTGTCAATATTGTAATGCTAAGAGGTTTCCTTATGAACCTAAAGGCTTTTGTTTTTGCAAAGGAGAAGTCCAAATCTACGAAAACCAAATGCCTAATGAACTCATCATGCTTTATAATTCAACTAATACACAATCAAAGGATTTTTTATAAAATGTTAGGGCCTATAATAACGCTTTTTCATTCACTTCCTTCGGTGTAACCTTAGATCCTGAGTGCACCATCAACCATACGAGGATTTACACTTTCCGAGCTCATGGCCAGGTGTACTATCATATCAAAGGTCTCTACCCAACAAATGAACCTCCAGCCTTTTTACAGCTTTATTTTTTGATACTGAACATGAACCTAATAACTGGATAGACTACCCTACTAATCTTCCAAAACCTATATTATAGAAAAACTAATTGACATATTGAAACCCAACCCTACTCTACTTTTTTTCGTAGCTTAAGGGAGATCCCAAACTTAGAAACCCATCAGATACAACTACGAGCTGATCTCAAGTGGCAGCAATTTTGGAGAGAAAACGAGCGCAGCCCCGTGATAAAAGAGAGGGACACTATTGTCCATATGCATGACGGCCATAGTCAACAAATACCTTTCTACTTTGGCTATTATGATCCTCTATAATATCCTCTTTTATTCCCTCTAGGCAACCCTGGTTGGCACCAAGGAATAAAGAAAATGTCGAGGCATCAACGTTCAAATTATCCAATCCCTCAATCTTTTACGTCACCTACGGTTACGACTTTTGTCCAGTAGCTTATAGCCGATGAAGCATCCAGAACTAATACGCTCCTCGTTTGGACAGCCCAATTAGATACACTTACGTGTGAATATTTACTTATTTCCACATACTTCAGATTTTGAGGAGAATTGCAGAAGGGAGGATATGGTCCCATCAAGGGAGTTCTACGTCTATCGGTTCCAAATACGTCCCAATACAAATTCAAGCTTGTTGCATTTTGGAAGGCTGCTCCAACAATTTACCGTTGATATGTACGTTAAATTTGAAAGTTCACTCTTGGATTACTTTAGAAAGAATCAAACCGAGATTAGAGTAGAATTATATCAAGGGATAGTTGATAGTATAGCTCAAGGTGAGATGTGCAGGGTGCAAAAGTGGGGAAATGTATTATCCTGCCCGGATAATTCATAGGGGGGCCTAGAGATACGCGCAAACGGTATTTGGATGCGATGGCTTTAGTAGAACATTATGGGAAACCAAATATTTTTTTGACTATGACATGCAAACCTAAATAGGTCGAGATACGTGACGAGTTGAAACCGCATGAGTTGGCTCAAAACTGACCAGATTTGGTTACGAGAGCTTTCAGAAGCAAGATTGAACAATTAAAGAGAGAAGTTTTTAAGAAGGAACTCGTTGGACCAGTAGCAGCATACACTCATTGATGCAAACAGAGGAGTATCAAACAAATTCTCTCAAACTTTGTATTTCATAAACACTCTGAGAAATTACACACTTTTCTCACACACTTGATCACTCGTATTTGTGTACTAGAACAATCAGATCACAAACCTATTTATAGGCTTAACATGATAAAAGGACAAACACAAGATAAGCTCACACTTACTGCAAATCACAAAACGAATTACGGAAACTCAAAAGTCTTTGCACATGACTGTGAATAGTACCCCACGTTTTTGTTTAGGGCTGCTAAGAACCCACTTGGTTCTCTCAAGTTTATCTTTTTCCTTCATCCTCCCTTAACCTTGAGTCTGGGGGTTTCTTCATTCCAAGCATTGTCTTCATTTTGATGAAGGCTTCATGCTTGAAGGGCTTCGTGAAAATATTAGCAGCTTGATCATATGTTTGGCAAGAAACTAGCTCCACTTCTTTTGCTTTCACATGCTCTCTGATGAAATGGTAGCATGTGTCGATATGCTTGCTTCTTTCATGACGCACCGAGTTCTTTGCTAGTGCGATTGCGGAGCGGTTGTCAACATAGATCTCCGTGGGATTTTCTTGAGAAATTCCCAAGTGATTCAGCATATTCCGGACCCATATAGCATGACAAATAGCTGAGCTGGCTGCTACATACTCAGCTTCACAAGATGATAGTGTCACTATCGCTTGTTTCTTCGATGACCATGTGAAGGCTGTATCTCCGAGAAAGAAAGTAAATCCGGTAGTGCTCTTTCTTTCATCCAAGTCTCTTCCCCAATCACTATCTGAATAGCCGCACAGTTTGAAGTTTTCAGTAGTTGTGTAAAATAGTCCATCATTGACCATACCCTTGACATAGCGTAAAATCTGCTTGGCTGCATTCAGATGAGATTGGTCAGGTATCTCCATGTATCGGCTGATAAGACCAACACCATATATAGTATGTCTGGTCTTGTGCACGTTAGGTAGCGAAGGCTTCCTACCAGACTCTTGAAATATGTCGGATCAACATTACCGACCTCGCTCTTCCTGAGTTCCACTCTACTTTCAACTGGAGTAGTCACTGGATTACTTTTCTCCATGCCAAAACGCTTGAGGATGCTTTTGGCGTATCCAGCTTGAGAGATAAAAATGCCGTCATCTCCCTGCATCACTTCGATTCCAAGAAAGTGTGCCATCAGTCCGATATCTGTAATCTCAAACTCTCGGACCATACTCTGTTTGAAAGAATCAAACATAGCTGGATTGTTGCCTGTGAAAATCAAGTCATCAACATACAGGCATATATACAGTAAGCTTCCATCAGCTTCCTTCTTCATATAGAGTGCATGCTTGTAAGGGCACTTCTCGAATCCATTCTTCTGGAAGTATGCATCGATCCTTGTGTTCCATGTACGAGGCGTTTGTTTCAATCCATATAGCGCCTTCTTCAACTTGTCATAGTGTCCCTTCTTCACATATCCAGGTGGCTGCTCCACATAGATTTCTTCCTCCAGAAATCCATTGAGAATAGCAGTCTTGACATCTAATTGGTAGATCTTCCATCTGTGCTGAGCAGCTAATGAGATCATCATCCTGATTGTTTCCATCCTGGCAACAGGGGCAAAGACTTCGCCATAGTCTATGCCTTCCCTTTGTTTGTAGCCTTTATCTACGAGCCTGGCCTTGTATCTCTGAACTTCTCCTTGGGCATTCTTCTTTGCTTTGTAGACCCATTTCACTCCAATGGTCTTAGAGCCTTCTGGAAGATTTGTCAGCTCCCAGGTTTTGTTCTTCTCTATGGATTGAATCTCTTCATCCATAGCCTTCCTCCATTTGCCTTCTAGGTTAGCCTCATTGAAGCTAACTGGATCACAAGTCGTTTGCAGATAGAACATTGTGAAGTCTGCATCCAACGGATCAGTGTTACGATATAGATCATCCAGGCTTCATGTTCCTCTAGGCCTCATATCAGAAAATTCTTCTGTAGTTGGTGAGGATGGTTCACCTCTTTGTGGTGAAGGGAAACAACGAGACGGCGATGACTGCTCTTCTGATCTCCTAGGTACCTCCCTGGTCTGTACCTGTTCTTCATCTTCAACAGTCAACTCCATATTCCTGGTAGCTTCTGTCTGATCCCAACTCCAGGATTCATTTTCCTTGAAAATGACATCTCTGCTGTATATCACCTTCTGAGTGACGGGATTGTATAGCTTGTATCCCATCGTCCAGTCATCGTATCCAATAAGGGTACACTTCACTCCTTTGTCTTCCAGTTTGGTTCTATTTGCCTCTGGAACTTTTGCGTAGGCAATACAACCAAACACTCTGAGATGGGCCACACCTGGCTTGTAAGTAGTCCATGCTTCTTGCGGTGTCTTTGACTTCAGACTCCTCGTAGGACATCTGTTGAGTAGATAGACTGCACATTGAACTGCTTCAGCCCAAAATCTCTTGGGCAGATTTTTATCCTTTAGCATGCTCTTTGCCATGTCGAGGATGGTGCGATTCTTCCTTTCAGATACACCATTTAGTTGAGGAGTATAGGCTGGTGTACACTGGTGTCTAATTCCTTGCTGCCTAAAGAATCCGTCAAACTGATCTCCAGTGTATTCTCCACCTTGGTCTGACCGCAACATTTTGATGTAGTAGCCGCTTTCTTTCTCCACAAGAGCTTTGAAGTCTATGAACTTCTCAAATACTTCTGACTTCCGTTTGAGAAAGTATACCCACATCTTCCTGCTATAGTCGTTGGTGAACGTGAGGAAGTATCTGTTCTGTCCGTTTGAGATTGGCTTCAACGGACCACACACATCTGTGTGTACTAGCTCAAGCGGCATGCTTGCTCATCAATCAACTTGCTTTCCAAAACTGTTGTGATGTTGTTTGCCAAGAATACAGTTTTCACATACCTCATTTGGATGTTGGATATGAGGTAAGCCTTTGACCATCTTCTTATTTGCCAACATCTTCAAGCTTTCAAAGTTGAGATGTCCATATCTGAGATGCCATATCCAGTCATTGTCGTTGATAATGGCATTGAGACACTTCGGCGTATCATGAAGAACAGTAAATGGAAACATCCTGTTCTTCGCCATCTTTACTTGAGTAACCAACTTCCTTCGAGCATCTGTGATCGTCAGCTGCATATCCTTCAAGCTAATTTGATAGCCTTTCTCCAGGAGTTGTCCAAGACTAAGTATATTAGTTTTCATGTCTGGAACATAGTAGACATTGGAGATAAATGCATGATCTCCATTCTTCCGTCTGATCACAATATTTCCTCTCCCTTGAACTGGGACCTTGGAGAGGTCGCCAAAAGAGATATCTCCCTGAACCTTTTCATCAAGTTCAGTAAATAACTGCCTTGAGCCAGTCATATGATTACTGGCTCCGGAATCAAGAAACCATGTACCTTGATCCTGTTCGGTGGAACTGTGCGCCATGAGACTCATTGAATCTCCTCCTGTTGGCTCCTTGTTTGCATAGTTGGCTGTTTCGCCAACTTGATTTGATGCTGGCCTTCCTCTACATTCTTTCATGTAGTGACCATACTTTTAGCAGTTGTAACATTAAACGTTGCCTTTGTCAATGTTCGGTCAGTTGTTGTAACCACCTCTTTTTCCTTGTCCTCCGCCTCTGTTGCTGATTTGTTGTCCACGACCACCTCCTTTTGGAGCATGATTCTGATTCCCTCCTTTGGAAAATCCTTTGCCTCCTTTACCTCTGGAATTTGAACTTCCAGAGCCTCTTCCATGAGAACCATAGCCTCGTCCTCTCTGGGATGTCCCCCCTTGCTTGTGCCTGTCTTCGTTGAGAGATAACTTCATCTGTAGAGCCTGCTCCAGGGCTCTATCATCATCTCTGTGCAACTTCTGTTCATGGTCTTGTAGCGAGCCCACAAGTTCTTCGAAAGACATGGTTGTTACGTCTTTAAGTTCTTCCAGCGTAACAATAATGAAGTTGAATCTTGGATCCAGCGATCGGAGGATTTTCTCGATGACTCTCGTATCTGTGAGAGCTTCTCCATTTCTTCTCATCTGGTTTGCAATCGTCATGATTCGACCATAATACTCAGAAATAGATTCTGAGCGTTTCATTCGTAAAGACTCGAATTCACCTCGTAGAGATTGAAGGCGAATCCTCTTTACTTTGTCGACACCTTTGTCTGTTTTCTACAGCGTCTCCCAAATTTCTTTGGAAGATGTAGCGGAAGCAATGATCTCGAACGTCATCTCATCAAGTCCTTGGTAGATGATGGACCTGGCTTTGCAATCCTTCTTTTGCTCGGCATGGAGCGTTGTTTTCTGTTCCTCCTTCAAAGCTGCTTTTGCTTCTTTTGAGGCAGGTTCCTTGTACCCGTTTTCAACTATCTCCATGACTTCTTGAGCACCCAGTAGTGCTCTCATTTGGATGGACCAATTTTCATAATTGTCCTTGGTGAGCTTTGGAATAAATGCTGGTGCAGTTCCGTTGGCCATCTCATCTTGAAATATTTAAATCACCGGTCTTTGAGCTGAAATTTGAAAATTTCAGACACCACAATTGAACCTGAAATGATCCAAAAGTGATTAATTTTGATGTCCTTTAATTTCTCCAACTGCTCCAAAGAGAAAAATTAGATAGAATGGACTCCACTGACTTGAAAGGCACGACCCCACTTTTGAAATCAAGTTGGCTTGTCTCCTTGATCAATAATCACCACCCTTGATTTAAAAAATTGCTTCTAGAGGCTTTGAAATGTACACGCCTGGTGAGACTTAAATTCAATGGCCCACTTGAAAGCCACACCAAATTGGACTATAGTGTTTTTTTTCTCTTGGAACTTGGATTCCTCTACTGCCTTGCCTTAAAGGTTGATCCAAAATCAACAATAAAGACCCTTGTTTCTATTGTCGGTGAACAAAACAAGGAATTCCTTTATTGCAAGGCAGATCTAACAGCATAAGATAAGACCAATTTCTTTGCTGATTGAAACCAAAGACAAAGAAACAGTGTCTTTCTTTCCTTTTTTTCGGTGAAACCAAAGACAAATGTATTGGTTTTTCTATCTACTCCGGATGAAATTTCAGGCTGTGCGTTGTAGCGTAAGGCACACCGTAGATGAAGATGGACGGCGTGTGGGTGCGTAGGTGAGAGTAGTTCGCCACTCTCCAACTTTTGGGTTTTGAAAGAAACGGAGGTTGTTCAATTTCGTCACCGGATTATTGTTTCCGGCTGAGACAAAATCAGCACTGAAAAATTTTATTTTGAGGGAGCTAATTTCTGGATGAAAATAGCAGTAGCACACCAAAGGTATTTTTTTTTTTCTGAGAGAATTTTTGGGATGGGCCTGAGCTCTGATACCACTGATGCAAACAGAGGAGTATCAAACAAATTCTCTCAAACTTTGTATTTCATAAACACTCTGAGAAATTACACACTTTTCTCACACACTTGATCACTCGCATTTGCATACTAGAACAATCTGATCACAAACCTATTTATAGGCTTAACATGATAAAAGGACAAATACAAGATAAGCTCACACTTAATGCAAATCACAAAACGAATTACGAAAACTCAAAAGTCTTTGCACATGACTGTGAATAGTACCCCACGTTTTTGTTTAGGGCTACTAAGAATACTAACTTAGGCATCGGAGGGCCTTTGCCGACCAGAGGCAAAGGTGCTCTAACCCTCTTTATGTCTTGCAGATTCAGGGTTGGGTTAAGGAAGCACGTGATCCAGGGCTACGTGGATTTAATCCCCGTACAATTGGCGCCTTCTGTGGGAAACGCTAACGAAAAGCTCTCTTCTTCGCAAACAAAGACCAATAATGGTGATTTCAGAGCCAGTTTTATGTACCCCGCGAAGAAAGGATATGGAGGACGATGCCAGAACCATCCTAGTGCACACTACGAGAAAGGGTGCAAGGGTGGACAAGACTCCGGTGGTTCTTAACGCACCTTAGAAGAAGCCCGCAGCTAGAAGATTCAATATAGGGTGTATTCTTGAGATTCCAAAGTTCAGGGATACACGCCTGATAAACTATGACTCTCCAATAACCGGCGAGCGGCGGAGACGCTCGAAGTCACCACCAAGAGGTGGGGAAGCCTCCATCCGACGTGAACGGAGGAGGAGCCCACCGAGGAAGGACGACCATAGGCAAGCAAGGGGTCACGAACAAGAGGACAGCCTCGATAGAAAAGAAGGCAGAGGAGTTGGCTAGTGAAGTCACTCGACGAGAGCGAGAGATTCATGACCTAAAAAGGCAGCTTCAAGAAAAAGAAAAAGACCTACGCTCACGAATGAGATCCGTGCAGTTTATGAAAGAAAGGAGTCATCGTCGTAACGACGTCTACTCTGACCGAATAGCCTCTCCACGAAAAAGGAGAGAAAGAAGCGTTTCCGTTGAAAAGAAAGAAAGAAGGAAACATGCTAGAGACAGATATGAGAGATCTGGTTCCAATGAGCATATTCCTGAACAATATGCGAGAAGGAGAGAGACTGGCCGAGCTAAAGAAAGCCCTAACACTGCACGAAAAGCAGCTAAGGAAGCCCTAGGCCAAATCTCGAAATCACCTCTGGCTCACTGGATCTGAGCAGAAAAGACTCCGAGCAGGGTTAAACACTCGGCATTTATCCCATACGAGACCAGCACGAATCCTGTGGCCCATATTCAGCATTACCAGCAAGCCATGTTCATGCATGAGCAAGATGACGCTCTGCTGTGCAAAATGTTCCCATCCAGTTTGGGAAAGGTGGCCCTAAGTTGGTACCACAAACTCCCAGAGGGGTCAATCTTGTGCTGGGCTCAACTAGCTGAAGAGTTTACTGCCCGGTTTCTCACAAGCCGAGCGGCCCCAAAAACCTTTGATGCATTAACCTCTATGAGACAGAGGGACGATGAGACCTTACGACAGTACTCCAAACGATATTAGGAAACTTTCAACGAGATTGAAAACTGTAGTGAAGAATATGTTCTGGCAACATTCAAAACAAGCCTACCTATGCACAGCAAGCTACGAGAATCGCTTATCATGCATCCAGTGAAAACTGTGGCCTAACTCATGGAAAGAGTTCAGGAGCACGCACGGGTAGAGGATGACATCCTGCAGGCTGGAGGAAAGATTGTGGCTGGACAACCTCAACTTCCAGAAAAGAAAACGATGGAATCAAGGGTATACAAGAAGGAGTACACAACAGGACGGAAGGACTACATTCAGCAGAAGAAGGACAAACTGATTCGGACCCCAAATCGTACTTTAGCATCATGACTACTTTCAACGTCCTGATCTACAAGATGCTGTACAGGATCAAGAATGAGCCTTGGTTCAAAAGGCCCCCAAAGATGAATGGGAGTCCGGAGAAGAGGAGGGCCACCAATCAGCACTGCAGTTATCACAGAGATTGGGGACACATGACTGAAGACTGTGTGGAGTACAAAAAGTTCCTAGATGAAAAAGTGGCGGAAGGCCATTTTAAAGAATTCATGGCCGATAACAAGAATGATGCCGAGCTGATAGAAGAGTTGGACTACGAGAAAGGTCCAAAAGGAACAATTCACATGATACATGGATTGGTGGCCCCATATACTAACAACGAAATAAGGCACATTCGAAGGGTGAACGGCCAGGTGAAACAGGTTATGAAGCTCGGCACGAAAAGGCCGAGAGCTGAGGGAGTAATTAAGGCCCCAATCACCTTCACTGATGACGATCTGGATGGGGTATCAGTGCCCCATAATGATGCATTAGTAATTGCCCTACGGATAGGGGATTACGACGTGGAGAAAATCCTTGTGGACCAGGGAGCCAGCACAGAAATCATGTACTACCATACTTTCAAGAAGATGGAACTCTCACCGAGTTCGTTGCAGAAATGTTTAGTCTCGTTGGTTGGCTTCAGTGCACAGACAGTATGGCCTATGGGAAAGGTCACGTTGCCTGTCAGAGCAGGATCGGTTGCTCTTAAAACTGATTTCTTAGTAGTGGACCTGCCGTCCTCTTATAACGTGATTATAGGTAGAACTTGGATGCACAAGATGAAAGCCATCCCATCTACCTACCACTAGAAAATCAAGTATCCAGGGGCCGATGGCATAGAATGCATTAGGGGAAACCAAAAGGTAGCCGACCTGTGTTTCAACATGGTGCTGAAAAAATCCCCGAAGCAGAGCTAGTGCAGACGGTTGAAGTTCCAGATCAGCCGACCTTGGAGGACGTCGAAGGTGACCCCACTAAGAAGATGGTGGAAGGGTTAAAAAAGATACATATTCTAGAAGATGATGTAGAAAGATACTTCTTGGTCGGAAAAACTCTTATCGAATAGGAGGAACGGGATTTGGTAGCCTTTCTAAAGGACCACATAGATGTTTTTGCATGGACTCCCCAGGAGATGCCTGGGATAGATCCAGAAGTAATCTGCCACCATTTAAACATGGATCCTCAGCACAAACCAGTTATACAGAAGGCAAGAAGGTCGGCACTGCAGCACGCCAACGCTGTGATTGAAGAAGTAGACCGCCTACTAGAAGCGGATGCCATACGAGAGGTGAGCTATCCTGATTGGCTAGCCAACACGGTTGTGGTCAAGAAGAAAAACGGGACATGGAGAGTTTGTGTGGATTTCACTAGCCTCAACAAAGCATGCCCGAAGGACAGCTTTCCACTCCCCAGGATCGATCAGCTAGTAGACGCCACATCAGGCTATGAAAGGATGAGCTTCCTTGACGCGTATCGAGGGTACCATCAAATAGCAATGCATAAGCCAGACCAGGAGAAAACATCATTCATCTCACCAAGGGGACTCTACTGTTACAAGGTTATGCCATTTGGGCTAAGGAATGCTGGAGCAACCTACCAGAGGTTAGTTACTAAGATGTTTAAAGAACAGCTTGGCGAAACCATGGAAGTCTACATCGACGACATGGTGGTAAAAAGCAAGTTGAAACCTGATCATCTTGCCGACCTTAAGGTAACTTTCAATATTCTGAGAGAATACAAATTAAAGCTAAACGCCTCCAAGTGTGCCTTTGGAGTCAGCTCGGGAAAATTTCTAGGACACCTGGTGACTAAGAGGGGAATTGAGGCTAACCCAGATTAGATCACAGCTCTGCAGAACCTTCAAAGCCCAAAAACCACAAAGGAGGTCCAAAGGCTGACAGGGATGGCAACAGCTCTTAACCGTTTCATCAGTAAGTCCTCAGACCGTTGCAGACCATTCTTTCAACTTCTGAAGAAGAGAGAAGGATATGAGTGGGGAGCCGAGCAAGAACAGGCTTTCCAAGAGTTGAAAATTTACTTGTCATCACCACCCTTACTCTCTACTCCAGAAGCTAGGGAGCGGTTGATATTGTATCTAGCAGTATCCGATCATGTAGTCAGCTCGGTCCTCCTACGAGTAAAGGGGATAGAGAAGGCTCCGGTCTACTTTGTGAGCAAAACATTGTTAGATGCTGAGACACATTACCTACCGCTGGAAAAATTGGTATACGCTCTCGTTATAGCTTCAAGGAAACTGCCTCACTATTTTTTACAACATCCCATCACTGTGTTCACTGAATATCTAAGTGGTCCATTGAGCTAAGCCAGTTTGACCTTGATTATCAGCCTATGACAGCAATAAAAGGGCAAGTCTTAGCTGATTTTGTAGCTGAGTTCACTCCAATAGTGGCTCCACCACCACCGGCTCTCCACGAGAAGGAACAATTCCATCCTACCGAGCAGACAACGAGAATGGGCGATCTGGATCCAGACGAATGGAGGCTCTACGTCGATGGGTCAGCTTGCAATAAAGGATCAGGAGCGGGCATGGTGCTATTCTCTTCAGAAGGTTTGGTACTGGAGCAAGCACTACGGCTGGGGTTTAGTGCCACTAACAACGTAGCAGAATATGAAGCCTTGCTCGCTGGATTAAGGAGTGCCTTGGAACTCAAGGTCAACAAATTAAGAGTATTTTGTGACTCACAACTAGTTGTTAATAAACTTTCTGGAGAGTATGCTACGAAGAGTAAAAAGATGGCTGCGTACTCAGAAGTAGCCAAGGATTTACTTGACAAATTTGACAGAGTTCACATACAGCAAATCAGCTCGGGCCAGAATGCACACGCAGACTCACTAGCTTGTTTAGAGTCAGCAATCAAAACATAGTACCGCCGCACGGTGGTTGTGGACTATTTAAGCGAGCCAAGCGTTGGCTAAGCAGTAGAAATTGTGATGGAGATAGAGTTTGGGCCGAGCTGGATGGACCCAATAATGGTATACCTGCGAGATGGAGCCTTGCCAGAAGACAAGCGGGAAGCTCACAAGATCAAGACCAAGTCAGTACGTTTCTGGCTCTCTCCAGAAGGTAACCTTTATAGAAAATCTTTTCTTGGTCGATATTTATTGTGTGTACACCCAACTCTTGTCCAAAAATTCCCCCATGAGATCCATGCTGGAACTTGTGGAGGACACACGGGAGGAAGATCCATAGCCCACCGAGCAATATCACAGGGATATTGGTGGCCTTATATGCAAGAGGATGCAAAGGCTTTTGTGAAAAAGTGTGAGAAATGTCAAAAGTATTCCCCTCTCATCCGAGCTCCAGCAGAGGATCTATTGCCTCTGACCAGCCCATGGCCATTTGCCCAATGGGGACTGGACATCGTGGGTCCTCTCCCCATGGCAACAGGGAAACGAAAATTTTTGCTCATTGGAACGGACTACTTCACTAAATGGATAGAAGGGGAAGCTCTAGCCAAGATTACGGAGGCTATGGTAGAGAGGTTTGTTTGGAACAAAATCATCACACGATTTGGAGTACCATACTCCATCATCTCAGACAATGGGTCCCAGTTTGGCAAAAAGTTCAAGGCATTTTGTGCCCAATACGGCATCAGAAACTACTATTCAACACCAGCTTACCCACAAAGCAACGGGCAAGCAGAAGCTTCAAATAAGACTATCCTTAAAAGTCTTAAGAAAAGGTTAGAGAGTAAAAAGGGAAAGTGGCCAGATGAGTTGCCAGCTGTACTCTGGGCATACAGGACCACCCCACGACGGTCTACGGGAGAAACGCCGTACTCCCTTGCTTATGGGACAGAGGCAGTAATTCCACTGGAGGTTGGCCTGTCGACCATCCGCACCACTCTTGTGGAGTTGGGTGGCAACGACAAAGCCTTGGCCAAGCAGCTTGATCTCGCCGAGGAGAAAAGAGAGCTTGCACTTATTACACTAGCAGCATACCAAGAGCAGCTACGAAGAAGCTACAATAAGAAAGTGCAGCCAAGAGAATTCAAGATTGGGGATCTAGTCCTGAGGAAAGTCTTGGCCAACACCAAGGTATCCACTGATGGGAAGCTGGGGCCGAACTGGGAGGGCCCATACAAGATTGTGGGGATCGCTAGAATTGGGGCTTATCGTTTGACCGACTTGGATGGAAACCCAGTACCACGACCATGGAACGTCCAGAATCTGAGAAAGTTCTACCAGTAATTTGTTTATGTGATTACCAGTGCAATCACATCTTTTTTAGGTGAATGCGAGAAAATTCACACTTGTTTTTTATATGCCTAGTTGGGATTACGAACAAAATCACCAACAAAAGTTCCTTTATTTTTATTCCAAGCATAAATAAGATTTCATTTTTCTTTCTTATTGTGATATTGCTTAATACGAACCAAAATTTGTCTTAAATTTGGATTCCTATTGGGGAGCAGAGAGTGTGTATATTCCAACCGTGTGAGTAAAACTCTAAGTATGAAGAAACTTAGATTTGCAACGAATATTGCAACAAATTTCTAAGTATGAAAACACTTAGATTTGCAATGAATATTGCAATAAACCCCTAAGTACGAAGCAACTTAGGATGTGCAACGAATATTGCACCAAATTTCTAAGTATGAAAAAACTTAGCTGTGCAACGAATATTGCAACAAATTTCTAAGGCCCAGTTTTCCAAAAGATTTTAGCACCCAGGTGCTAAAATCATAATATTTTAAATCAAAAAATGAAGTGGTTTCATGTATCGATTTTTTATTTTTTTTACACCAAATTAAAGTACACCTCGAGTAGTTTAATTTGGTGCCAAAAAAATTGAAAAACGATACACGGAACCACTTCATTTTTTGATTTGAAATATCATGATTTTAGCACCTATGTGCTAAAATCTTTTGGAAAACTGGACCTCAGTACAAAACAACTTAGATATGCAACTAATATAGCAGCAAATTCCTAAGTATGAAACCACTTAGCATGCAACGACATTTTGCAGAGAACCCTAAGTACGAACATACTCAGCGGAAATACCATAGCACTTAAAAAGTAAAATCAATGTATCGGGCCACACACGGCTGAAAAAAACCACGCAGGGTCACGAATAGGAGTCCAGATGATAACAGAACAGAATTGATAAACAGGCATCAAGCCTCTTCACCGTGCTGACCAGCATCGGTGGCAGGATTGGGGTCAAGGTTGTCACCTGCAAGGCCTTCAGTAGCACCATCCCCTAAGATAGTAAGATCAGTGATGGTTTTGTCTGTCGGAGTTAGCTCGGTAGTGGACTCAGGCTGAGCTTCAGAGTGGGGTTGAGCTCCAACATCAGGATGGTTTGGGAGGCTGATGCCTCACTGGGAAGTTCCATATCAGTCCAGTGAGGGGAGGACGGATCCACCCCGAGCTTGGTAAGGCATCTCTGCCAAGTCGCGCTCCAGACAGCATCCTGCACTGCTGGCATTTGTGCTCTGTAGTTGTCTGTGATCACGACAACAGCACGGTCATATTCAGCTTCTGCCTTGGCCTCTGCAATCACAAGATGTTGACGAAGTTCGCGCTCGACCTCAGCAGTCTTCCTTTTGAGTTCAGTAATCTCTCCTTTCAAACCCTCCACTTCCACCCGAGCTTCCTTCAATGATTGGGCATGCTGAGCGCTCTCCCGTTCGGCTTTTTCGGCCCTCTTCTGCTCTTTTTTAAGGTCCTTCTCAACATCTTTCACTCGGTCGAAACCGGCAGCGACTTTCTGCATGATCTGCAGAAGGAGGAGTCAGATTTAAACAAACAAAAACACAATAAAGCAATTACTAAACCTTTGTACCTTGGCACTTGATTGGAAGATTGACTTCATGAGAGTGTCATACGAACTACTCTTTTCTCTCTCCATGTCGAGCGAAAGGAGAGCCGCTCTAGACACACTGAACGCCACCTCGGTGGAAGAAATTTTGTCAGTTGAGGACAGAGGGGTACCATCAGGACGTGCCAGAGTAGGCTCCCATGGCAGCACCAGTGGAGGAGAGTCAGCGAGGCGTTGATTAGAGCTTGAATCTCCGGTCCTCCTCCTCTGAGGGGGAGGTTGAGTATTGTGAGGGCTCTCTGCTGGCCTCTTGTCCCTTTAATGATCGGGGTGAGAGGCGGCAGGTGCTTGAGAGGTGTTCGCAGCAGGAATGGTAGGGGGGTACGAGATTCCCGTCCGCCAAGGTTCAGCACGTCCAGTAGGTTGATGGGTTGGACCGGCATCTCTTCTCGAACCGGAGAAGGGGAGTAGCCTGGCGAATCGTTTGAGTTCACAAGGAGGGCGGCTTGCTCGGTCAGGGATCGGATGATTGCACGGTGGTCAAACCCACCTATTCCTTCCTCTTCCTCTTCTTCTTCTTCTTCCGTTATCACCCGTCCGGATATGCTTGCTTCTTGGTCGGTGCGGGTGAGAATCAGGATTGCAGTAAGGATCTCGGGAATATGGGCAAAAGTTACCTACTGTTGGAGGTCCCTCGGGGCTTGAGGCCGCGCTGATCTCCTTATAGCTCGGCCCCTGCGAGATCAGGTATTCCTTCGTTCAGCAGGTGGGCGTGCGGCGGTCAACGGAGCAGCTGGGGGCCAGGGGTGTCTCGATCTTGGCTCGCCGACCCTTCTGATACCACCCCAATACGTTGGGGTGTAGTCTAGTAACAAGTGAGCTGCACGATCGAGACCAACGGGCGTGGGCTCGAATCCGTTGAAGTACAGGGCTCGGGCAATGTCCTCGCGATGGAGATTGCCGTGGATTAGACGGCCATCGTGATTAAGGTTACTCGCTGCAAAACAACACAAAAAGAAATATGATCAGCTACAGTTTCCAAAAGAACGACAAATAAAGGAAGAATACAGGTGTAAAGTACTAACGTGGTTTGCCTGCGGCTGTGGGGCAGATGAAGCCAATAGTGCTCCCCTCAGCATCCCTCGGCTCCCAATTGCCGGTGACTACGAGATAGTCATCCGCTTCACCCTTTGAGGAGTTGGGCAGATCGGTGATGAGCTTCTGCTCGGGGTCCCTAGCCTTGAAGTAATAATTGTTATCTGATGTAGGGACCACGCTATATAGGTAATGTAGGTCCCACTAGTTCAGGTGAAGGCCGAGTAGCCTGTTTAGGGCAACGATGCCCATAACCACCCTAACAAAATTGGGGCACAGCTGCATTGGATTGAGTCTACATCTGCTGCCTACTTCTCAGAAGAACGGGTGTAGGGGGAGCCTAAGGCCTCCCTCGACTATAAAAATTACGGGTATATGGATTTTTGTCTCATCCTGACCCTCCTCTTTTCCGTCATTATTATTGTTTAACCGGAATCGTACATCGGTGGGGATTTCGTATTTCCTACGGAATTCCGCCGTTTTCTCAGGGGTACTCAGAAGTGCCCTATGCCTACCCATGACTAACTGAGTTAGGGTTTCATAGTTGAAACCCAGAAGAGAGAAAGTAGGAAGATGATGAACAGGAAAATCAAGAAAACCTAAGAAGGCGAACGCATGGTGGAAATCTAAGGATGGGAAAGAAGATACTTACGTGAAGAAGTATGAGCCTAAAAGAGGGTATTTGACGGAGAACGGGGGCGGAGCGACGGAAGTGTGAGCTCTGAAAACGGCAAAAATGGCGGATGAAAAGTCTTCTTTCTCTCTCTTTCTCTTTTGCCTCTGGAAAGCTAGGAAAATGAAGTAGGAGGAGAGAGGTTTTCCGAGACTTGAAGGGTTTTAGGGGGGAAAAGTGATCATTATCCCACTCGAAATCCCATAGAAAGTGGGGTGTGACGCGTCCGAAACGTCAGCAGAGCCGTCTTTTAGGCTTATCTGGTGACCAACAGGTCACTTCGCATTTAATGCGAAAACAACCCTGCTCCCCACGTGAAGGGGAGGCGTGTAGAAGATACATCAGGAACCGTTGAAGCTCTGCACACCACTGATGAATGGCAGCAATGGCAGAGCTGGGGAGCAATTGGAGTGGGTAAAATCTGATTACCCTATTACTAGGCATAGCACGTGCCTGTGGCAGTCACCACGAAAGGATGGGTAGCTCGGCACCACATGGGGAGTCCGTGAGCCCTGTGTCGAGCTGTATTGATCACGAATGAGGTCAGAATAATAAGTGTGGACTAAATAAATCAGGATGCCCTAGCTCGGCGTGAGGCGCAAAGGATGACTCTGATATGGCCGAGCTAGGAAGGCTACGAATATAGCTTTAACAACACTCTAGAAAACATAAGTTCATCTCGGCCTAATAAGCCGGGCTATGTACGGGTTACTCCGAGCTACGTGGAAGCTCGGCATCGCCACGAATGGGGCGGTGAGACATTCCAGAATAATCTATGGCGGTTCCTTATGAGACAAGGAGCAATCCCGTAAAATAGGGGATTGATATGGGAAATCCTAACGTGATTAGGAGTATACCTCATATAGGAAAGATTCTTATATGGAAAGGAAGACTCCTGCTAGATGAGATCTAGCAGGATATGGAGACTCGCCCCTAAAAGGAAAGTCTTATTGGGAAAAGGATTCCTAAAGAGAATAGGAAATAAGGGCATGAGATGTCAAATATGAAGGACATCTACACCTATAAATACAAAAAAAAAACTATGACAAAAGGTACGCTGTGAAACCCATTTCATATGCATTGTGGTTTGAATTCTCCAGTACGTGATACTAACTTAGGCATCAGAGGGCCTTTGCCGACGAGAGGCAAAGGTGCTCTAACCCTCTTTCTGTCTTGCAGATTCAGGGCTGGGTTAAGGAAGCACGTGATCCAGGGCTACGTGGATTTTATCCCTGTACAGATATGTTAATTTTGCGTCAAGCTTTTGTGGAATATTGATTCGTCTCGACGTGAGGAATTGAAAAAGCAATAAAATTATGACTTTTACCCAATTTTTTTGAATAATATTCAAGAAAACTGTCTTTTCACTTTTTTTTTTTTTGATGTTTTCCAAAAGGGAAATATTTAGATAATATTTATATTTTTTTTTTTACTTTTTCGATTATTCACATCAAAAGATACAATATAGTTGTGCACTTCTCATCGTTCCCATAAGATTTTTATAATGTAAGCCTATATTCCCACCTCTAAATTTTCCAAATTGTGGTTGTGTGGCTATCTTTTTACCTCTTATCACATCAGTGGGCTGAAAAAGAAACTACGATGATAGGCTATTAGGAAGTGGTTATGCTTTTTTGTTAAAAAAAAATTATCTTACCTTGGGCTAGCTGGCCCTTCCCATATCTACTATAGCTTCCAATATTTTCTGATTTTGTGCAATATTTTCGCCAACTAGGTGTTGCCCATAAAAGAAATATATAAATGACAGGTATGCATACTACTAAAATAGATGTTTGATGTAATGCGTTACGTAGTAGATTGGAACCTTGAAAATTTAGTCACTAGAGTGGTGTTTCCCACCCATGTCCTATAGTGAAATTTCCCATAAAAGTTAGAACTTATTTTGGTTATTAAAATTACTTTTGTTTCTCATTAGATAGCAACTAAATTGTTGAAAACCAATTTTCTCTCGCGTACTCATTTTGCTATATTAATGAGTTTCTACTACAGTATTTTTCGTATTTTTAGTATTGCTGTAGTCAAAAGTAGGCGTAGTTTCCGCTAATAATATCATGCATAGTATATTTGTGTTGTATGGGATAAAAATGACTTATAAATGGAATGCATGCATGTAGCGAAAAGTAGCGAAAATATTAAAAATATCAAGAATATCAAAAATATCGCAGTGAAAGGTCCTCAAAGCTGTATACACCTGAACTTGGAGAATCGAGAAACTTTCGTTTTGACATGCATTTCCTAAAATAAAGTTTGGAGTTTATGTAAAGGATTATTATCCTATCTTAAAATTAACGATAAACAAGTGTACAACAAAAAGGTATGCATTAGTCGAACGACAAATAACGAGCTTAATAATATAACTATTTGCATAGTTCGATATCTCTACGTGTCTTTAAACAAAAACGTAGAAGTGCACCTATACTGTACCACTTGTTCTCTTCTAACTAGAACAGGAAGTAGACGAACAGATAGTTGTGAGCAAATAAGTGCCCTACAAGATGATCCAAGGCTTGGCTGACTTTCATTATTGATGTGACAACTTGAAGACAAGAAACATGCACCTTTGATTTTCCCATCTAGCCAACTTTTATGTTTGTTTTGAGTCACTTGGTTTATTTTTTCATCCTTATTTACTTTTTTCGTGTTTGTTAGTTTTGTATCGACTTTTTATGCATTATTGATTTGTCTAGATGAGAAACATGGGAAAAGTAAAAAATGAAACTTCAAGCTTAAATTTATTTGAATAAAGACCCAAAAAAAAAAAAGTACAAATGCAAATCTCTACAAATGTTTCGGTTTTATTAAAAAATTTGGGAGTTCTAATCATAATCATTTACCTTTTTTGATTCCTCACGCCAATATGAACAAATAATAATAGAAACTCGATGAAAAATTAACAAACCCTCCACACAAAAAAAAAAAGACGAAAAAATAAGTCAAAGTAACTTTTTAGACCATAACACACCTTAGTGAGCACATGTCAGTTTCTATATATACTTCTTAGCATACAAGTGTATCCTATATCAACTCTAAATATATTATATCCTATATCTAGAGAGTAAGTTTGCTTGTCTTTTGTGTTCTTTGTAACATACAACGCCAGTACGTACGTAGGTAACGTAGCGATGATTTAAATCTTGAAGTAGTATAGATTATAGCCGTTCGTTAGGAACACTTTAGCATGATTTATGAAATGTGAAACTATATTATCATGCGTTTACACTAGAATCAAAAGCATTACGTTATGTTTAGAATTACCATTTTCCTTCTTCTCCTTTCAGATTCTGTCACGATATATGCCTATTATCACACCATTTGTTAGAGTGGCCTGTGAAAAATATGGCAGCCAAGAAAACTACACAACAGGTGTTTTCAAGATTCTTAGCAGTTCTAACCACCCCGAAATCGCAGCATATGAAGTTCGAAAACCTGCAAGACTAATAGTTTACAAACCCGCAGCTGATTTCCTTAAGAAACTTAGATCATTTCGTCTTGGACAAATGATAGAGTGGACTAATAAAAATGATCTACACGCTTATTTCGAAAAGATCTACCTCGCGTCCTTTCTGAAGACAAGTACAATAAGTAAGTTATTTATTTACATTTTACAATAAAGATGGTATGTTGTTAAATAAGAAATGCCTTTCATTTATGGTTGGTACGAGCATGAGCTCTAATACTTGTTCTGAATTAACATCATTAATTTAGATCTTGTTGGGGGGGGGGGGTTCTACAAGC
>CM037158.1:25460617-25478117 GCA_020921065.1 Vaccinium darrowii | reverse complement strand
TCCCGTGGATTCGAGCCTACCAAGTTCACCTCAGATACCATAGCTGAGAAGTTCATGTCAGAACTACCTCCCGAGGCTTTTGCAATATGCGCTTGTGGATGAGGTGGCTTCTTGCATTCAGATGCTTTATGGCCAAACTTGTCACAATTGAAGCATTTCCCTTGGAACTTCTCCTTTGGCTTCTTAGCGGCACCACCCTTTGGTCCCATATGGACACTTTTGCCCTTCTGCTTATCAGACCGCTTGTCATGTTGGTTCTTTCTCACACCACTTGAGGAAGGACGACCATGCTCCACCATGTTGGCCTTTGCCATTTCGGCCTGCTTGGCAGCCTTCTCTCTAGCTCGATTTCCTTCCGTGACATTGAGCTTGTAGAAGACAGTCTCCAATGTCATCTCCTTGTTCTTGAACATGAGATAACTCTTGAACTCCTTCCAAGTTCCTGGAAGCTTGTGGATGATAGCAGCTACCAAAGACGGCTCAGCCAACAACATCCCTTCTGCTTTGATTTCATTGATCAACATCTGGAGCTCTTGGACCTGTTCAGTCACAGACCTTTCATCTTTCATAGTATAATCAAGGAAGCGGCCCACCACGAATTTTTTCGGCCCAGCCCCCTCAATCTTGTACTTTTTGTCCAAGGACTTCCACAGTTCCTTGGCTGACTCTGCCTCATTGAACACAGAGTACAACGAGTCATCAAGAGCATTCAAGACATAGTTCTTGGCCAGATAATCAGCATTCTTCCACTGATCCAAAGCTTGTCGCTTCTGGTTGCCCGTCTCATCTTCAGCAACAACTGGGGCATCCTCAGACAAGCACCCAGCAAGATGGAGAGTGGTCAGATAGAACTTCATCTTCTATTGCCACCTCTTGAAATCAACCCCTGGACCAAACTTCCCAGGCTTATCAACATGGGACATCGGTATCGAGGGGACTCCATGCAAAGGAGTAGCAGCACTCGAGCTTCCCGCATTTGGAGTCTCATTGCTCTTTCCAATTGTCATCTTAACCGGAGAAATGACAAACCACAAATTAGTGAAACTATTTTGACAATCATGACAATAAGTATAGATTAGCAATCTAAACTTAGCAACCAAACATGGTCTTGCACCCACAACGCACAAGCGTACCCTGGGGGTCCCAGGGGGCTTGCCCCCTGGTGGGGGTTCTAGGGGGCCGTGCCCCCTGGCGGGGTTCCTAGGGACAGCGCCCCTAGGTAGGAGTTCGAGGGCAGCGTGTCACGCCCTCAAATTTAACAAACCAAATATTAATTAAATCCACGTGGAGAAGTCAAAGTCTCATCGTTTCCATTAGAGAAGTCAAAATCAAATATTACATTCCCACAAGAATAGCCCATAAGTCCAACCAAATATAACCAAATCCCAAAGTATGAATGTGGAATCTAAGAGTTATTACATTAATCAAAGAGTCAAAAGATAACCATATGGAAGTTACAAAACCATCTTTCCAAAAATAAAATACAAAGATGGGAAAATAACTTCATGCATGAATGTGCTCCAATGTCATGCAATCACACTCCAAGCATCCACCTCATGCTCCATGCCGTGTACCTGAAAATTGATTGGTTGAGCTCACTAGCCCAGTAGGAAAACTATTCTACCACCGCTAGGTGTATAAACATGATACATGCATAATGGATGAGTATGGGCATGGACACGACCAATGTACAAGGTTAACAATGAACGGAAGGCTATCAAATGACCACGAAATAACTAAAATGTATCCGAGTGTCCAAGACGTGTCACAGTGTTCCAAAACAATTACAAGTATCCAAAGAGTTACCAAAATCTTCATTTTCGCATGTCAAAGCCAAATTTTCACCCAATGAGCCAAATTCATCAAAACCGGTATTTCATCTGAAAATGTTCATCCATTTTAATAGGGAAGTATCCCTCTGCCGGATTTCATGGGCTCCGTGCACCCCTGCCGGATTTCATGGGCTCCGTACACCCCTGCCGGATTTCATGGGCTCCGTACACCCCTGCCGGATTTCGCGGGCTCCGTGCACCGATGGCTAGGGACACCAAACGGGTGATCCCTAGAGTTCATTTTATTCAATAATATCAAATTCAAAACCATTTATTTCCCAAAAGTTCCCAAAAATCCCATTTGTTCCAAATGTTCACCATTTTCTCCAAAATGTGTCAACCGGCGCGTGTCCGATACGTCAAACATAAAATTAGTTAATTCACGTGTCCAAGGGTTAATTTTATGAATTCGAAGTGGATTCGGTGTTCAAAATGCTGTTGTAGGGCCAATGTACGGAGATATGGACGATTGGGGACCAAACGGGCATCGAAGGGTGGCCCGAAAACACCCCAAAACAGGGGACAGAATCTGGAAAACAGGGGCAGCAGCTTGCTGTCCAGAAACAATCAGATTTTCACCCTTGTGGGTGTGGAATTTCAACCCAAATGCAATTGTGTAGTGTTAGGCCAAAAATTGAATATGTAGAGTGATTAATAGACATCAAAGGAGTGCTAAACAACCAACAATAGCATCAATCAAGGGCTCAATCCATAGATCACAAAATCAAGTTCAAATAAACTCACTATGGAAGAAATTCAAGAAATAGATGGAATTTGAGAACAAGGAGCAAGTATATGCTATACATCATCTAAATACAACTAGAGAGAGAAGAATTTGTCTTCCTACCTCAAGATTTGAGCTCCAAATGAGTGGGTAAATGAAAACCCTAGCTTCCAACTTGCTCCACCTGAAATGTGTGCTTTCGGTGCGAAATCAATGCAACCCAAGCTTCAAAATGCGTGGAGGAGGTGATTTTAGGTGGGGTTTATGAAGGGGACTTGAGGTTTAGTGGATTTGTGGAGCTTGGAGCTTGCAAGAATGGAGAGAGAGAGAGGGGGTCAGCAGCAGTGGCAGAGAAGGAGGGCTGATTTTTTGTAAAAAATGCCAACTTAAATGTCTCATATACTCTCACTCTATTACACTTACACCCCTAAACTTTCTAATGTATCTTAAACACACCCAAGTGCATTCTTCCACTACATATTGACCTCTTTTAATCAAATTTCAATTCCTCACATTTACCCAACATTATTCCGGGAAAAATATGTAAAACTACGGGTCCTTACACAGCGCCCTCGATGGGGTTCCACAATTCACTGCTTAAGCGATCAAGGCAATTCATCTTCTGTCTCTGCCAAGTATACCAATCCTTGTGCCAAGTTACTACACTGGCCATGTACTAAGGCTGAGTAATTAACCTTCCACTGGTTATATTACTACAGGCAGAGCACACGCTTAGCCCGAACAAGCCCAACCACTGGCTGTTCTCAAACCCAACACAAGGACTGCTATTGCAAAGCAGAGATCCAGAGGACTATGGCTAAGCAACATCACTGCTTAAGCAGAGTAGGTTGCTCCAGAAGCCAAACAATCCACTGATCACAAGTTGCTGGCCAAGCAATGTCAAGGCTTAAGCCAAGTAGGTTGCTCCAGAGGCCTATCAAGCTTGACAGATCAAGGCCAGTTGCGCACAACTGCCTAAAGCCGTGGCTTAATCAGTGAAGTTCAATCACGCACGATTGACTTAGGCCGTAACCTCTGATTTTTGAATCTATTTCCCACGAGTAATCTGGTCAGATTACTATATGATCTCAACGAGATACCACCAATCCTGTCTCTACTTCGATTCTGTTCTTGCAACTCAAAAGTCAGTACCAAAACAGAATTGTTTTTCTGAAATTCGATTGCCAATCGATAAGAAAATCTTTGTTAAGCTTGTTGGAAAAAATACAGTGGTAATCCGAATTCAAAAGAACAATTCCTCGGATATATAATACATGAACAGAATACAACGAAACAGAAATACATGAACAGAAATAAACTTGACAAAAACTAAAAAGAAATACAGAATTGAAATTGAGATACAAACAGTGGAGTGAAAAAGCCGAGTCGTGTGTAACACACTCTCCTTAACAAAGATTCGCCGCCTACCGTAGGTGTTGTAGGTTGAACCGACGTCTTCGTCCCAGGATACAACGGCAAGAACCACGGCCAACAGAACACCACTGTTGACTGCCTTGGCGAACTGAAACAGCGTCTACCTCTCTCTCACAAAGACGAATTTCTGGAGTATTTGTGGTGCTCGAATTTCTGATCATTAAACTAAAAGGCAGAGCTATCAATTTATAGCTGTAGGAGGAGCTGAGAACTTCAATTCGATACGAACTCAAATTCTGCCAATGAATTATGCAATCCAATTCTGATTCTGAAACCCCTGCCCTTAATCCTAATTTGAATGGGACTACAATTCTGCCATTTATTTCCATATTCATGAGGGAGTTACCCAGCGATAATTGCATAACGTGTTGAATCCGTGGGGTGTTCTCGGTTGCCCCGGGAGACCCTCCGAGTGCCCCGGTTTCATTCACAAAATTCCAACAGACATGACCAAGGTAAACTATTGCACTACAAAACTAATTTTTTAGTCTGAGTTTTACATTGTTCACTTAGTTTGATAAATAAAGCCACAATTATCACAGGTGTTTTGATAAATAAAGCCGCAATTATCACAGGTGTTTGCCCAAAGAATGCGGATGCTGCTTCAAGTTGTTGACGACGACCGAATTGTCTTCAAGTTCGGAAATGGCAAATGGACGATAATTATAAGCAATCATGAGATGCACCTTGTGACCTTCGGAGCGTTTGAAAACGCTTTGGCACTAAACTTTTATGACTTTGCATTCATGTCTCTTTCAAGGAGTATGGAAGCGAACGTTGTGATCTTTACCCAGGATGGGACTAAACGAATTTACGAGTGGCTTTGTTATGAAAATGTCATGGATTTCATTTGGTTATATTATACGTCAAGTAATGTAATATTCCTTAGTGTAATGCATGTGTGTAAGTTCTGCTTGGACAAACTAGAATCCATTCCAAAACTCGGCTGGTTGGAGGCATTACTACGCTCCCACGTATTAGTATTATGCACTTTCGTTCTGATTTTAACTGTTAAGAGAATGTTTATGCTATGAAAGTTGTACTCTCTTTTTAAAGCTTCCATTTTGTTGAAGTTTTTCCTTTTTGGAATGTAGTCTACAAATACCAATATGTTCAGCGCCGATGTACTCTAATAAATCAACAACGAATAGGTAATCTTGATCCTCAACCTTAGTTACAAATCTATAGGTTTGGAATCGAAATGTTCTTCAAGGAAAAATAAACTAGATGGGATGAAACAAAAACAAAATGGAAACGTAAATGTAAATAGCACTACAACAAAAATGATAAACCGTGACGAAATTCTGGTGACGAAATTAATTTTTGTCTCCTATATGACTATTTTTGTCTCCTATATGACTATTTTGAGGCAAAATTAATTTTGTCTCCTATATGACTATTTTGGTGACGAAAATATTTCTTTCGTCACTAATATGTTCCCTCCACATCTTTTTGGTGACGAAAATATTTCTTTCATCACTAATATGTTCCCTGCACATCTTTTTGGTGACGCAAATAGTTCTTTCGTCACTAATATGTTCCCTCCACATATTTTTTTCGTCACCCATTTACTCTATTTTTTTTGGCGGGCCCGAAAGTGTATCTTGAGGGAAATGAAACTATAGAAGAGGAATTGTTTTGTCACCAAATCTATGGGCCCAACCCAACCATAGTTAAATTTCTAACTCTGAATAAGTTAGCTTCCTAAATTTCATCAGCCGTTACTAGAAACAGGACTATAGCGACGGTTTTATTAACCGTTAGTAGATTAACTTTACTCCACCAAAACTAATTTTCCTTATTTATTTAATCATTTTCTCGTAAAAATTTGCCTCAATCGGGTTTAGAAAGCTTCTTAATTATCGAGACACAATTTCATTAACAAAAAAAAAAAATTTGTCTGATCAATTGTGTAGCGATAGCTCCCTCGTTTTTAATAAAATTCTTCTTTGCCGATCAAAAAAAAATTGTGCCGCGATAGCTGATTAACTTTATTTTTTGTATGAAATTAATTATGTACTCTTTAATATGTAAAAGATAGATGGTTTCGATTGAAAAAAATTACTCAAGTGTGGGGTCGAGTCTTGCAATCTAAAAAAATGACCCGACAAACTTCGATTTTGGTGACAATGACGAGATGTGAAATGCCAACGGTTTAAATCGACACTTATAAATATGGAATTTGTAATTACATTTAAAATATATATGTTAAATGTAATTTATAACAAACTATTAAACCAAATTAAAAAAACTGATTTGTATAGTATAAACAAGATTAAAAAAAGAAAATTTATAAAAAGGATTATGTTAAAAAAGAAAATTTATTAAAAATATGATATTAGTAGGTGTTTGTATAATGGGTGTTCAAATGGGGAGCATAAAACAATGAGAACAAAAAAAACTTATTTTTATAGTATAAAATGGATTTTAAAAAAAATTATTAAAAGGCGTTTGTTAAAAAAGAAAATTTTTTCTTTCAAAAAGAAAATATATATATTAAAAAAAATATTAGTTGGTGTTTGTATAATGGGTGTTCAAATGGGGAGTGTAAAACAATCGGAATAAAAAAAAAATTGAAAGTATAAACTCGATTAAAAAATTTATTAAAAAGGCTTTTGTTAAAAAAGAAAATTTTGTGTTAAAAAATAAAAAAAATTATTAAAGTAGTGATATTAGTAGGTGTTTGTATAATCGGTGTTCAAATGGGGAGCATAAAACAATGGGAATAAAAAAAAATTATTTGTATAGTATAAACTCGATTAAAAAATTTATTAAAAGGCTTTTGTTAAAAAAGAAAATTTTTTGTGTTAAAAAATTAAAAAAATTATGGAGTTTGTAGATTAATTTTACTCCACCAAAACTAATTTTCCTTATTTATTTAGCTTCAATTTTGGTGACAATGACGACATGTGAAATGCAAACGGTTTGATGCTTGTAAATATGGAGTTTGTAATTACATTTAAAATATATATGTTAAATGTAATTTATAACAAACTATTAAACTAGATTAAAAAAACAGATTTGTATAGTATAAACAAGATTAAAAAAAGAAAATTTATAAAAAGGCTTATGTTAAAAAGAAAATTTATTAAAAATATGATATTAGTAGGTGTTTGTATAATGGGTGTTCAAATGGGGAGCATAAAACAATGGGAATAAAAAAAAACTTATTTTTATAGTATAAACTGGATTTAAAAAAATTATTAAAAGACGTTTGTTAAAAAAGAAAAATTTTTCTTTCAAAAAGAAAATATATATATTTAAAAATATATTAGTTGGTGTTTGTATAATGGGTGTTCAAATGGAGAGTGTAAAACAATCGGAATAAAAAAAAATATTTGTATAGTATAAACTCGATTAAAAAATTTATTAAAAGGCTTTTGTTAAAAAAGAAAATTTTTTATTTTTAAAAAATTTAAAAAATTATGGAGTTTGTAGATTAATTTTACTCCACCAAAACTAATTTTCCTTATTTTTTTAGCTTCGATTTTGGTGACAATGACGAGATGTGAAATGCAAGCGGTTTGACGCTTGTAAATATGGAGTTTGTAATTACATTTAAAATGTATATGTTAAATGTAATTTATAACAAACTATTAAACTAGATTAAAAAAAACAGATTTGTATAGTATAAACAAGATTAAAAAAAGAAAATTTATAAAAAGGCTTATGTTAAAAAGAAAATTTATTAAAAATATGATATTAGTAGGTGTTTGTATAATGGGTGTTCAAATGGGGAGGATAAAACAATGGGAATAAAAAAAAAGTTATTTTTATAGTATAAACTGGATTTAAAAAAAATTATTAAAAGACGTTTGTTAAAAAAGAAAATTTTTTCTTTCAAAAAGAAAATATATATATTTAAAAATATATTAGTTGGTGTTTGTATAATGGGTGTTCAAATGGGGAGCGTAAAACAATCGGAATAAAAAAAAATTATTTGTATAGTATAAACTCGATTAAAAAATTTATTAAAAGGCTTTTTTTTTTTTTTTTTTTTTTGGGTAAATAAGCTTGAAAATAAAAGAGGCTAAGCGGATATACAGCCTACAAGGGGCATACCCCAGGGAGGACAAAGCAAAAGAAAGAAGCAGAACAAAACAAAACAAGAAAACTTCGAAGGCAGACTAGCCTAAGAAAGTGGGGAAGGCCAACTGGCTACATGGGAATGAGGAGCCTATGGAAATGGGACAACCCCCCATTAAGATTAGAAGGTTGCATGATCAACCCACATATATGAATCAATCATGAACTTCGACATAATCAACGATGATCTATAAGAACGAATGACACAACGGGACATAGATCTAGAACTTTAGCTTCAAAGGGGACACATGAGAGCATATGATATTCTTGGCTTCATCGTAACCTTGATGACGTTCCAATGATGCAGAAGAAGCAGCCGCAGCAATGAGCACCTCACCCAGGATATCTGGAAATTTCAGGAAATTTCGGCAGCATCTCCTTTGTAATATGACAGTCCCAAGTGAGCAGTAACACTGCTAATACAAGAACAACGACCATACAGCAACACAAATGGTGGCAGCAAATCGATTCCATCTAGTGTAGGATATAAAGAGTGCAGACCAGGCAAGTGTAGGGAGGAAAGGCCCCCTCCCTGAAGGGACTATCACGAGCCATGGGACAGCCCCCCAAAGCTAGGCCAAAACAAAATCACAACAACGTGGATGCTGATCAGACACACAGCAGTCCACAGGTTCAATTCTGTAGCAAATTAGCAAGTGAGCAAGTAATGTATAGCAACAGATACGCAAACAAATATCCATAGCAACAACCCTTGCTATAGCATAATATGAGGTTTAAATGCAAGCAAGTAAGCATGTAGGTTGCAACAGCACTTGCAACCCATATAATCATCATTAAAGCTCAATGCAATCAAGGCGTAAAGCAATAAACAAGCATCGACAATAGTAACAATAGATTGCAGTAAACGTGGATTGCAACAGCTCTTGCAACCCAAATGACATCTATAAAGTACGATGCAATTATTACCATACTCACAAAGTACAATATGCACTGTGATGGCCGCAGCAGCAGCGAATAGGATGAAACTCTGTTCCTTGCTGCAGCAAATACAGGGGCAGCAGCAATAATTGCCATTGAGACTGCCCCCTCTGATTGAATCTGCCCCTGGAGACACTCCAATCCTTGATACGAGACACACCAAGCGGTGGCTAAACATTCCTCACTGCAGCAGCAAACAGATCCTGCAAAACAGATCATACAAAGGCAAAACATAATCAGCAGTATATGGCAAAACATAACCATGAGCATGCATGAGAGATTGTAATTAATCAATGAGCAAACGAGCTACACTCAAGGGTTATTGGGAATAACATACTCTAACACACATGCATTAAGTGTGAGTGCAAAATGGGATGTTCCAAGATGCACTCAAGGACATTGGACCAGGTGGTATTTTGTGGAGTGACAACAATCTATACCTAATCTCAGTGCATATCTTAGCCACCAATGAGGGCACACCATGCTGTAAACCTTGAAATTTCCTAAGATTCCTCTCCATCCAGATATGATAGAGGGAGACAGTGAAGGTCAATTTGGTCAAAGTGCTCTTGAGACCTTTTCCTTTGGCTGTAGAAACAAAATTGGCAAGATTAATGAGAGTTTGAGGCTGCCACATGAGCTGTGATTTAAGGGAAACAGAATCCCACACCTGTTTAGTGAATGGGCAGTTAAAGAATAAGTGGTCATTGGATTCCTCAGCAGAGCAGAAACTACAACAGGATGTGCTCTTAACACCAAACAGGACAAGTCGGTCCTCTGTGGATAATCTGTTTTGAATGGCAATCCAGCTGATCACACTACATCTGGGAATAAGCGAGGGAAACCACACACTATCACACCAACCAATAGTGGGAAATTTAGGTCTCAATTTCTCCCACAAAGAGGAAACGGTGAAGAGTCCATCATGAGTAAGTGTCCACCTGCAAGAGTCTGTAGGAGGAGGTATGGAGCTATTAAGGGTAGGGAGATGAGAACGGATCTCATTTACCTCCCTAAACAGAGTAATTGGGAAGTCCCATTGATAAGTGGCACCTATTATGGAGGACACCAGGGTATTATCAGGCAAGCCTGTGTCGTACATCACACGATGGCCAAAGTGCTCCATAAGAGGGCCGGAGGGGTGCCAATTGTCATACCATAGTGAGATGGAAGATCCGTCACCAACATGATATTAGTAGCTGTTTGCATAAGTATAAAATTTATAAAAGAAATGATATTAGTAGGGGTTTGTATAAGAATAATCCGGTTTGTATAGTATAAATATTAAAAAGGTGCGTATATAACACGATGGCTAGCCTGTCTCAGTTGATTCGCGCGCGCCTGCGCACAAGGGAGGTCTCCGGTTCGATTCACAGGAGGAGCAATTTCTCAAATTTTCAGCTGCCACGCGTGTCGACACGCAGGCCGCCACGCCAGCCGCCACGGAGGCGCCACATCAGCTGCCACGTAGGCGCCACGCCAACGGCCACGTAGGCACCACGTCAGCGGCCACGTAGGCACCACGTCAGCTGCCACGTAGGCGCCACGTCAGCAACCACATCAGCACCAAATCAGCGCCACTTCATCAATTTCTGTTACGGTTCTGTCACCCAATTTCTGTCACGGTTAGTGACGAAAAATTTCGTCACCAAAATTTAGTATAGGTGACGAAACAATAATTTCGTCACCCAATTTCTGTCACGGTTAGTGACAAAAAATTTCGTCACCAAAATTTAGTATAGGTGACGCCAGGTGACTTTCGGAGACAACCTATAGGTGACAAAACTATTTTTCGTCACCAAGACTATCAGAGACAAAAACCATGCTTTTTGTGACGATTTCATTCGTCTCCAATGACCAAATTTCTTGTAGTGTAGTCTTTGGTCATCCTAATTAGAATAACTATTAAAGGTATACAACTTAGTCTTAACAAAATTGACGTATTTGTTGTTTTGTTTGCAGGAAATAAAGCTCATGCAATTGGAGTATTATGTCGAGGGAAAGCTCAACTGAAATGGGTTGTGCATTGTACTATCTGGTAATTGGTGAAAGCTAAAAATTTAAACGCTCTCTTAAATTTAACTTGTTGGACCCCAACTTCTGTAAATGTATTTATGTCCTTGTTAATCCAGATTCATGGCTTGGAGGTCTATGTATGTTTAGAGATATGAAGGAGTACGGTGCTAAATAAAAAGCAAAGCATGGCTGGTAAATCCAATATTGCTGGACCAAAACCTTTGGCTACCAAATTTGGAAATGAATAGAAACGTCTTTGTTCTATGGAAAGACATTGTCCATGTTCAACAAAGAAATCCAACCACTTTTTCCAAATTTGTTGAGAATACCAGAATTTCTGTTAGGAATGGCACATCTATAAGATTTTGGACTAATGGTTGGGTCAATGGCAATTGTTTGTGTAATCTATATTCAAGACTGTTCAGCATTATCTCTATCAAAGATGAATCACTTGTTGATGTTCTGATAAGGAAAGAGGAGCAGTTTTCTTGGGAATTCCAATCCAGAAGAAGACTATTCATTCGGGAAGCTGAGGAGTTGGATGGTATGACTACTATGTTGGATGCTTTGCACATCAATACAAGTAATTACCCTGATCACTTGATTTGGAATGCTTGTAATTCCAAGACATATTTTGTTTCTTCAATGTACAAGTTTTCACTCTGCCAAGTCTCAATCACTGAATCATTGGGGAAGAAAACCTTCCATTAGATTTGGCATAATGCTACACCATATAGAATCCAATGCCTTGGCTGGATGGTTCAACTTGGAAAGATAAAAACTGGTGAGTTTCTCTTAAGAATTGGCATAATTCAATAGCATGATTAAGCTTTGGGCAAATTCTATGATGAGATTATTGAATCTTTAAATCATTCCCTTCTCTTATGCTTACCTATATGGAATGTGTGGTGTTCAATTCTGAGCTGGTGGGGCATTCAATGGGTGACTCCAAATTCTGTTTCAAACTTATTTAATTGCATGGTGGATAAGCTACAAACACAAATCTAAGGCTTCATTAATTTGGGATTGCATTCCTCCTGCCAACTTATGGTCCATCTGAAAAATGAGAAATCAATTCATATTGAGAACAAAGACCTTATCTGGGATGAAGTGGTTGATCTAATCAAGTTGAGGATTGCCTTATGGGCTAGAGCTAAATGGGAGCCTTCTGATTATTCCTTAAATGATTTCATCTATAGGCTGCCAAGTATCTTGACAGTCCTTTAAACCTTCTGTTAGCTCCTTTTTGTGTAATCTTGTTTTGGTTGGGCTATATCTGCTATCTATAATCTTGTTGGTTGGACTGTATCTTGTCTAGATACTTTAGCCTAGTTGATTTCTCGCCAACCTTGCTTTGTATTCTCTCTTCATATTACTAAATTTCCTTTTTTGCCGTTCAAAATTAAAAAGAAAACAAAATAAGAACAATAGTTAAATTAAGAGTATGGTTCTAATGATAATTCCTATTGTTAAAATTCGTTATAAGATGACGATTATCCCATTATATCTCTATTTGCAAATATGTAGAAGATATTGTCTATAAAATCTTATACCACATCTATCCATCTTCAACAAAGATATAGTTTGTCCTCTACAGAAAACAACTGATAAATATCTAATAAAAAGACAAATCTGACATGTGAGAGAAATTAATGAATCTTCTAGAGAACAACCAAAAAATAAATCTACAATCTAACTTACAACTCAAGAATGGAAACCAAAATCTCATTTAAAAAATTATCATTATTTGAAGTGTAATTGTAATAATTAGACTACATAATCTAGATGGTGTTGTTTGTTATTTACAACCCTCAGCATGCCTTGTTGTAGACACCCCAATTTTGACCCGGGAATAATCTTAAGCATTCCCGATGATGAGGAATAAGTCAAGAACAACAATTAAAGCTTGAACAAGAACTCCAATCTTCTAAGAACCTTCAAACACTCACCAAAATGGCCCAAAAACCCGAAACAAAGGAAGAAGCGTTGTTGGACCTGAGCACTTAGGTCAATCCACCTAAGCACTCAAATCCATCCACTTAAGCGATCAGATCATCCATGAACCGGAGCGCTCAGGTCAGTGAACCTGAGTGCTCAAGTACATGAACCTAAGTGCTCAAGTTCATGAACCTGAGCGCTCAGGTGGGACACGTTGGAGATTTCTACAACGTAGTTTCAAGAAGAAATTATGTGATTATCTGCAAATATGACATTTCTTAACCTCTGTATCACGTTTTGGGATGGCCAAATCAACCTAATTACCATCCTAGACCCCTAATTCAAATTAATCTTGCATTTTTACCCAAAATCCTTCTATAAAAACCCATCTTTCTTCTTTATTTTCTCTCTCTAGACTAAACCATTGATCATCAGACCTCTCTCCATCATCTCTCAGCCCTCCATCTCTGATTCAAGCCCAAACCATCCACATCCATGACCAAATACTCTATTTGTGGTTCAATTTTTGCCTAAACACCTTACAAACTTCACCAAAAACTCTCATTAAAGACCACCTACAGTCAGTTTAGTCTGAATCTAGAGCCATAGCACCCCAAAATCAAAACCTTATTCCATATTTCCTCAAAAATCCTTCAAAAACCTCATGAAAACCCTTGTTTCTAGCCTAAAAGCCCATGAAATATACCCAAACTTCACCCATCAGTTGAGTTTTTGTTAATCCACCCCCATCTTGGTTTCATTCCACTCCAAAAACTCATCCATAGGTCGTGTCCTTCCAAAATCAACCAAAAAGCCTTGTTTCAAGCTCAAAAAAAGGATAGAAATACCTTAGTATATGCTATTTTTGCTTCCTGAGGGAACCCAAAAGGTTTAGACAGGTTCCTCATACATGTTCTGGACTTATTTAGGGTTTAAAGTTCATAAAAATGGTTTTTTTTAAGTTTTTGGTTCAAATGGTCAGGTTTCATCTGAGCACTCAAGTTCCCTAACCTGAGCACTCAGGTCTATCAGAATGATCAAACCCTTTTTCTTCATACTTTTGTGTTTTAACGATTATGTTAACATATTATCATGTTTGATTCATTCTGATGGCTGTTGATGTTCAAATGGGGGCTACTTGAGCTCAAATCTATCTCACAAATGGTCCAAAACATGCTTTTGGAAGCAATTTTCTCTTGAAAATAGGGGTGAAGAGTGTGAAAACATGATGAACAAGGCAAAACAAGTCTATCTCTGAGAAAATGCCATGAATGAAAGTAAGAAAGTACTACGGTTGAAAACTCAAAGGTTCAGCTCAAACCACTTGAGCACTCAAATCAATCTATTTGAGTGCTCAAGTTCCCCCATCTGAGCACTCAGGTCCACCTAGGCCATCATCATTTGTCACACATATATCCTTGCTACTGGTTATATTACGTTTAAAGTTGCTTCTAAAGGCTCTTATGATCATTCTATCCCAAAATGGACTGGCTTGTGGGTTGATTTGTGCATGAAATGCGATGAAAATGGATTTTGAAAGCTCATTTGCCTCATAAAAAGGGATTATAAGTCTGAAAACATGATAAAACATGAGGAATGGATTCACTTTTGAAAAATGAAAGCAAAACAAGGTCATCAAAGAGGAAAACTCATTTGAGTAATCTGGCCACCTAAGCACTCAAGTCTGCCCACTTGAGCACTCAGGTTAGCCCATTTGAGTGCTCAGATCATGGCCAGTAAGCAGATCTATTTTGGTCCTAGCAATCTTTATTTATTGCATTCTATTCAATCTAGCTTTTGTTTATGGTTATCATATTGCATTTTAGTCTAATCATGGTTAGATTATCGCATAGCTCCATAATTCAATAGATATCACATGTTATTTTATACTTGTCTTTAGTTCATGTAAGCTCATGTTTTGCATATCTTGTATAAATCATGCATCTCAAAGAATCATACGCATCATCACTTTGTACACATTGCACAAGTATCCACTAGTTCACGTGCATTTCTATTTATGATCTCATTTACTCATTTTTCCATTCCCCTTCCCTTTTACTTGCTCAAAGTTGGGTAACAAACATTTTACAAATCTCACAAATGCTAAGTAGAGACCAACTCTCAGGTCGGGCTAGAGGGGTGCCATAAAACACTTCCCCTCTCTTAATCAAGCTCCTGAACTTAAGATATTATGGTGAAGACAGACTGGTTTTAAACCTTATCCAAAATAAGGCACGAGTCGTTCGAGTTCGGTTCTCGGGGACAATCCGCTAAAACCTAGGTGGCGACTCCGAATCGAATTCCTTGGAGGGGTGTCCACACTTGCCCACACTAAACGACAGTTGGAAATAAATCAAGCATCAAGGCCCATACGCAATCAATTAGGGGCAGCAATGGAACAAAGCCATTATATTGAACAAGAAACTGATCTATTGTATCCATGTTGAATCAATATCCTCCTGTCCGTATAAAGCATATTATTGGTCGCGTTTATGTTCTCAATCTTGTAGTCATGTTGACTACTTAGTTCAAAGACCCATGCAATATTACGAAGATATTCACGTCTGATTTCCACCATATTATTGGTCGCGTTATGAGTGTATCCTATATCTGCTCCTGGTATCATCTATCCAAAAAGTAAGCTAGCTTGTCTAATGTATTGTTCGGAACATACGGCATCAATTAACCATGCCTCCACATATCCTCAGAATATGAAACGGAAACAACTACAAGTTATGATGTTGTTAACCAATAATCAAGCACCATCTTCTACAACATTTACAAAGATCAGCCTTGTAAGGAATTAACCAAGCAACACAGATTCTTCAACATTTTTTTTTAAAATAAACATATAAGAAACTAATCAGTCCACAATTCTTTGCTCGTGTAAACTTGAACCTGGACAAAACCACAACCACATCGCACTAAACCACCACAAAAGCCTAGACAAAAACACAGGCACATCAAACCAAAATAGTCCTCGAAGAAAAACTCCCCAACGAAAAAGAAACATACTCCCTCCGCTCCATATTATTGGTCCCTTTTCACTATTTGGCACCTCTCAAAGAATTGCCTATAACTTTCAATATATACTTCTTTTTATATCCAATATAGATCTTATTTGATAGATCTCGATTTGATTTATAAAACAAAATTTTTTGCAATTATATAAAACATTATAAATTGTGAAATATAGATAATTTGTTAAGTGGCATGGCTGCCGAAAAGGGACCAATAATATGGAACAGAGGGAGTAATACTAATAACCACTGGCCGACAACTGTGCAAACACCAAAAGAAGAAATCCTCCTAATTAGAACCATTGCTCCCATCATCTTCTCAGTCACTTGAACGGCATTGAGCATCATCCACTGCGTTAGACCTATCGTCCAACGCGCTGATAAACTCATCTTCAGGAACACCCTCGTCCCTCTCCTCGCCACCCATCTGTCCAATTTCAATGTCATCCTTTAAACCATCAAACTCTCTGCGCAAAATACGTAGATCACGCTCTAGAGTGGTTATCCTTCCAACCGCTTCTTTGAATTGCTGCCACAAGAGATTTGTTACCCAAAATATTGCTAACAGTATCGCTCAAATAAAAAATGTTAAGTGAATGAGAAAAATTAATAGAGAAAGCAAATAAATAATTAATTTGTACAACACAAAATAAATGAGATAAGGGAGAGAGAAATCACACATAGATGTCTAGTGGTTCTGTCTGAGCTTTGTCCACTGCTCAGCCTAGTCCACTGGCCTAAGGAGTCGTTGTTTTACTAATCAAACAACCTTGGTGCCGATTAAACATTACAACCGCAATGCTAACTTTCCCGAGGAGTTAGCCGAACCGCTAGAGTTTATCTCCCAAACTCTAAAAATCACTCACAGAAAAAAGGCTAGTTCTGTTGTAGCCCACTGAGAATTATTGCTGACTCTCAATACAATAAGTGCAAGGAATTTGTAAAGTGGAACTCTCTCTGAAAGAGTGGATACAAAAATTTTGCTCTCAAACTCTCAAATTGATGATATGAAATTGAAGTGTGAAAGAGAATATTGCTCTATATTGATGGCTCTGAAATTGCTTGGTTATGCTTGATATCAATCTCTCTTGCAAAAGCCTCGCTTATATAGCTGAAAAATACTAACGTTGGAAAACTTGCCGTTGGGAAGAAAATCATGAGGCTGGACATATGATCTTCCATAAATGCAATATACAGACGTTAGGTAGAAAAACTTCCATCTATGTAATGTGCACGTTCAAAAGACCTTAAATGGGAAGATTAGAAATCAATATTCATGGAGACTTAAAGAACCAGATGTCCCATAAGGGAACCCACGCAAATTCATTGCATTCTCTCTGCTCGAAATTGGTAATTGGCCAATTGGTCTTTGACAAAGCATTGGGCTAGGAGAAGGAATAGAAACAGGAACAAATCAAGGGCCAATTATCATGGGGTGTTGTACCAAAGAATTTCAAAGTCAATCTTCAGTAATTGCAAAAGTATGAACATTCGGATTTAAGAGATTAATT
>CM037158.1:25248117-25455617 GCA_020921065.1 Vaccinium darrowii | reverse complement strand
TGATGAAACGGACCAATCATGACTACCCGAAACTTGTAAGAATGGCTTGAACTTGATTAAAATCAACCAAACACCACCCAAGCAATCAAAACAGCCCAAACCAACCCATGCATTGTTGAACCAAGCCAAACCATCAATCTGCCACCAAGAACCTTGAGCGCTCAAGCTCGAGGCCTTGAGCGCTCAAACCCCTGAGAAACACCTTGAGCACTCAAACTTGAGGGCTCAACTCTAATCCCAGTCAGGAATCTGCAGAGTATCTCATCATGAGATTTTCTGCATGGGAGCGTCTGGGGTGATCTTCTACGATCCTAATACGTATAATACACTCTAACACGACCCTAAAACTACACCTAAAACTACCCCGAACCCACTTTCAAATACAAACCCACTCTCTCTCTCTCTCTCTCTCTACATTTCCCTCCCACTCACCTCACAAAAACCAACCTCTACCCCTGGTTTTGGGGTTGCTGACTGAGATACACCAACTCATATACTCCAGCTCTCTAAAACATCCCTTCTCTCTCTCTCTCTACAAAACTACCCACCCACCATCCAAACCATTCACAAAAAAACACTCTTCAAATTCCAAATTCGTTCTTTGATCATCAATCAATCACATACATTGTCTCACACATCTATAATACCAACCAAAAATATCCAGAATCAATCACTACCAAGTCAAAAAATCAAGCTCAAGCCTTGATCGTTTCCAAAAAGGTAGTCAATATGTGAACTATCACATTATGGTTCTTCTGAGAGAGACCAGTAGGTCCAAGAAAGTCCTTTGTACTTGCCTTGGGTTTACAAGGTCCAAAATAAATGATCAAAACGTTTTCAAAATTTGCAGTTGCAGCAGGGCTTGAGCGCTCAAGCCAAATCCTTGAGCGCTCAAACCCCTTTCTGAGTCAGTCGTTGTTTTATGTTTTTGGGCTTTATACAAACCTTTGATCAACATAAAAAGGCCGTTGAGGTGTTTATTTCATTTTCCAAATGACTTTTTACATCTTAAATGTTCATGCATGTACACCTTTTTAGCCTTTTATGGTTTTAATGTGTATGAACCTTGTTTAAAAAGGGTAAGCAGTGACTAAATCATCTTTAATCACTCTTATTTAATACACTGGATGTCCTGAGAATCATCAAAAATCTATTTGGAGGTCAAAAATCAGAAAGCCATATGATGGATTGAGCGCTCAAGCTGTTCTTGGTTCATTTGTATGTTGATAGTTGTTTCGATGATGGATCATGGTCTATTTTATTCCTGGCGTGTGTGAAGTTGTCATTCCTGTATTTATGATCTGAATCCCTCTCTCTCTTCCATTTTCAAGTGTTTCCTTTGCTAATTTTGTGATGATCCTTTTGTTTCATCATTCTTTGAGAAATCAAACCCTTTTGTTTAAATCTGTTCATCTGTGAAAAGTGTTTACAAATGTTTGATCTCGCAAAGAATGAGAAGAGAAGTTGTAAAAAGGGTTAAAATCACAGAAACCAGAAACTGGTTTGAGCGCTCAATCCATGAGCCTTAAGCGCTCAAACTGGTTTCGAAGGTTGAGCGCTCAAGCTATCACCTTTGAGCGCTCAACCCCCATTCTGGGATCCAGATTACAAGTCAGATTATTAAGTCCCATGTTCATAATTTCCTGATGTCGTTGTATAGTTTCTGTTGTTATTTACTTCTGTAAATATTCGTAGTAGTTTTCTTTATTGTTATCATCATCACCTATGTAAATCATGCGCACGAGCATCCACTGTAAATTCATATCGTTTGTGTGTATATTTTTGTTATGTGATTCCCTTCCCCGGTTCCCTATTTACGTGGATAGAGTTGAATTTCAAACATTTTCAAAATCCCACAAAATGTTGAGTAGAGACCGGTTCACGGACCGGGCGAGAGGGGTGCCGTAAAACCCTTCCTCTCTCATAACCAAACCCCCGAATCCGAGAAATCTTTGGTTCTGCCATAACCAGTAAAATCTTTTTCAATGGGCAAATGAGTCATTTTTAATCGGTTTCTCGAGTTCGGACCTCAAATTCGGGTGGCGACTCTAACAATCACAATCTTTTCAAACGTAAAACCGAACCATTTCCGGTGGGTCGTCCACAACAACCAAGGAATGCCTCCTTTCTTGGAGACAGAAACCAAGGAACGCCTCCTTCCTTGGAGATAGAAACCAAGGAATGCCTCCTTCATTTGAGACAGAACAATAAACCCAAGGATTGCTTCCATCCATTGGAGATAGAAAATCTGGACATAGTGAAAACCATAGGAAATCATGCATGCAAACCAAATGAGAGTATGTGTGTAATACAAACAGTTGAATTGCTTAAACCAAATGCATGCAAAATTTAATCAATCCTCCACTTAGCTAACAATCTCTGAGATTGAGGTCCTTGAGGGAGATTACCTAAGGACAACAATCTGTATCTTACCATTGATAGGATTTTGCTAACCACACTCGGGCCTGAGCAAGATGCATTTTGGAATTTGCAAACATTCCTTTCAAGCCAAATCTGATAAAATGTAACAGTGAATATGAGCTTGGTGATCAGGTTTTTAAGTGATTTACCTCTGATATTTGAGAGTTGGTTGATCCAATTGGTCCAAGACCTTGAGGGCTAGTTCACATTGATGTGTGTAAGTATCTCAGCCCAAACTTGTGATGTGAAAGGGCAATTATAAAACAAATGGTCAAGGGACTCCATACTAGGGCAAAAGCTACAGCAGGACACTGTGATGGTACCAAACAAAACCAATCTGTCACCTGTATAAAGTCTGTTGAGAATAGCAAGCCAGGTAATCGCGCTACATTTTGGGATATGGGAACCAAATGCTTGCGTGCCAAGGAATCTTGGGATAGTGTGTCCTGAGTTCATCCCAAAGGGAAGAGATGGTGAAGTCACCATTAGAGTTAAGGATCCATTTGTAATGGTCCTCAAGTTCTTGGTTTGGACTGGGTAAGGAGCTGATAGTTTCCCTAATCTCATTGAGTTCTAGGTTTCGAGTGATGGGAACACACCATCTAGACTCTCTTATAATTGCACTCACTGTGGCAGATTTGGTGAGCCCAGGATCATAGATAACTCTAGGACCAAATCTAGGGGCAAGGGGTCTAAAAGGATGCCAATTGTCAAACCACAAAGAAGTGGATCTGCCATTACCAATAGCAATTTTAATGTGGGGTTGGACAAGGGGCCTAAGCTTGAGAAGTTTCCTCCAAACCCAAGATGGTGAACTAGGCATCTTAACTTCCCAAAAATTCCTCCCCTTGAGTAAGTAAGATTTGACCCATTGACACCACATAGATTATTCCCCACCAAAGATAAGGAACCATATGTGTTTGGCGATGGCAGCTTTATTCTAAATAAGAATAGATTTGAAACCAAGGCCACCTTCTTGCTTAGAGCAACACAAGTGCTCCCAAGAAGCTTTGGCCCCAGACTTTTTAAGATCAGGGCCAGACCACAAGAAAGATCGAAGTATGGATTCCACTTCTTTGATGACTTTTTTAGGAAGAATAAAAAGGGAAGACCAATATGTCTGCATTGAGAAAAGGACATTCTTAATTAGCTGGACCCTACCAGCATATGTTAGGTCCCTATTTGTCCATGTTTTAGTTCTTGAAGTGATTTATCAATCATGGATTTGCAATCAATGTACTTTAATTTGGTGGACAACAAGGGAGCCCTCAGGTATCTCACAGGCAAGGTGCCTTCCTTAAAACCTAACAATTGTAGGATCTCATTTCTGGTAGAGTGTTGAACACCAGAAAAGAATACACTACTTTTCCCAGGGCTAGGAGATAGTCCAGATAGTGATTCAAACTCACTTAAGGAGTCATGAATATGTTTGACTGAGTTTATATCACCTTTGCAAAAAAGCATAAAATCATCTGCAAAACATAGATTGATAATCTTGGGTTGATTGCATCGCCAATGAAATTTAAAAGTCAGGTTCATTGGACTTCTCCCTTAAGATGCAAGTGAGTACCTCCATCACAATTACAAAAAGGTAGGATGATAGTGGATCACCCTGTCTAAGGCCTCTTACACCCTTAAAGTTGCCAATAGCGTCACCATTAATATTCAATGAATAGTTAGCTGTGGTGACACAAGCTTTTAAGCATGTGATCATTTTGGGATGGAAATTCATGCAAATCAGAGTATCCCAAAGAAACTCCTATCTGACATTGTCATATGCTTTCATAATGTCTACTTTCATGGTACACTTGGGAGAGGAGGTGGACCTATGGTAACCTTGCATGATCTCCTGAGTGAGGAAGATATTATCTGCAATTCTCCTGCCCTTAACAAACCCAGACTGAACTGGATCAATAAGATCAGGGAGAACACTCTGAATTCTCCTAGCAAAAATCTTGGCAATGCATTTATAAATGACATTGCAGCAAGATATAGGTCTAAAGTCACCAACTTTGGAGGGATTAGGGACCTTGGGCACAAGAGCCACAATAGTGGCATTAGCTCTACTCAAGAGCTTACCGGACTTGATGAAATTTCTGATGGCTGCAGTAACCTCATGTCCAACTATATGCCAAGCCTTTTGAAAAAACCTAGCATTATAACCATCAGGGCCAGGGGCCTTATTAGGGTTGAGACCCATGAACATATCCTTAATCTCAGTGTTGGACACATCCTGGACCATGGATATACTTTGTTCAATGGTGAGTCTCTTAACAATGAGTTGATTGATCCTATCATACCCAGCATGGGGGGAATTGTGAGGTTTACCAAGTAAACCAAAGTAGAAGCTAACAAAGGCATCTTTGATTACTTTCATATCATGTGTGATGCTTGAATCACTTAAGACCAGACTTGTAATCTTACTCCTGTTCCTATTATTGTTGACTGACTTGAAGAAGAAGGAGGTGCATTGATCACCAAGCTTAAGCCATTGAATCCTGGACTTTTGTCTAGCTAAGCTCTCCTCAGCTCTAGAGAGAGTGAGAAATTGCTTGTAGACCATTTTTTCTTCCAATTGATTAGCAGTGTTTGTAGGGTCAGCACCAAGCTTGATCTGAAGAGTATCAAGTTGGTATTTAGTGGAAGAAACTCTACCAGAGATACCACTAAATTCTCTGTGATTCAACTCCTTAAGGTCAGCTTGTAACCTTTTGAGTTTTTCAGTAAGACTGTACATAGGATTCCCAATAATTATTTGCCTCCATACCTTTTGGACTGTGGGGAGAAAGGAAGGGTGATCTGCTAGGAAATCAAAGAACCTAAAAGGTCTCTTAGGAGGCCTTTTTTTTTTTTTTTGGGGGGGGGGGGGGGGGGGGGGGGGGTGAGTAACGTGCACAACTGCAGGTGAATGATTCAGAGATCCCTGGAGTAGGGAAAAAAACTGATGACAAGGACTCTGTCAAGTTTGGTGGAGATATGATGGGGAGGATCTTGCCTATTAGACCATGTAAATAAGCAACCTGTGTACCTCAGATCATCAACCTCACAAGAGTGGATGCATTTGTTAAGATCATCCATGGGAGGGGGGGGCAGAGGTGAGCCCCACCAACTTTTTCCAAAGGTTTCCTAACTGTATTAAAGTCTCCTAATGGGGGCATGGGTAGAGTTATGAGCATGCTTCCAATGAGTGCATGATCTTATTAATATTAGGTTCCTTAACCTTATGTTCAATCAAACCCATCAGAGATAAATCATTGTTTTTCAAAAAGAGTTTGGCTGCCTTTTGCTTGAGAGGATCATTTAATCCTCTCAAGTTCCAAAAACCAAAATGCAACTGAGATTGTGAACTAAGCATAGGAGTAATAGTATTAGAAAGCATAATAGAAATATAGTGGCAGAGTATAGAACGTAAGGATACTACCCAAAAGTATATGACAAAGCTCACTGCCCCTTAGAGGGGTCAGGTCTCCAAAATGTCCCCTTCTTTTTGTTTTTGTTCTTCTTGGTGTTGCTCCCTGCAGATTGAGGGCTGGAGGGGGTGAGAGAGTTTGTTGCAGCTTGGGTGAGAGGAGTTTGCTTAATATTGGGTGAATGGATTGGAACTTCAGGACCCTTTGTGGAGGTAAGAGCATCTGCCACGATCTCTTCACATTCCTTAGAAGAATCATCACCTTCACCAGTGTTGGATCGATCCAACAATTTTAGCCCCTTATCTTCTTTCAAAGTACCACTGGTTTTTGTTGGATTGTGTGGCTGTGAAAGAGTTTCAACAACTTTGGTTACGACATCCATTGCTGTACTACCTCCCTCATCCAATGCCATTTGGACCTGACATTGGACAGCTGGTGTACGGGGTAAAATCCACGTAACCCTGGATCACGTGCTTCCTTAAGTCAACCCTAAATCTGCAAGACAGAGAAAGGGTTAGAGCACCTTTGCCTCTCGTTGGCAAAGGGCCTCCGATGCCTTAGTTAGTATCACGTACTTTTGGTGCTTAAATCACAATGCGTATGAAAATAGGTTTCACAGCATACCTTTCGTCATGGTTATTCCCTCATATTTATAGGTGTAGATGTTCTTCATATTTAGGCATCTCGTGCCCCTGTTTCCTATTCTCTTTAGGAATCCTTTTCCTAATAGGACTTTCCTATATGGGGCGTACTCCTAATCACATTAGGATTTCCCATATTTGTCCCTTATCTCACGGGATTGCTTCCTTATCACATAAGGAACTGTTTTAGAATATTCTGGAATGTCTCACCGCCTTATCCGTGGTGGTGCCGTGCTTCCACGTAGCTCGGCATGACTCGTACATAACTCAGCTACTCACGCCGAGCTGAGTCCATGTATTCCAGAATGCTATTTAAGCTTTATCCGTAGCTCCCCCAGCTCGGCCGTACCAGGGGTATCCCCCTATGACTTACACCGAGCTGGCACATCCTGGTATATTAGTTCATTCCTGTCGTTCTGGCCTTACTCATGGCCAGGACAGCTCGGCACAGGGCTCACGAATACCCTATGTGGTGCCGAGCTTTTCACCCTTTCGTGGTGACTGCCATAAGCACGTGCCTATGCCTAGTAGTAGGGTAATCATAACTTACCCACTCCAGTTGGATCCTTGTTGGAAATTGTAACCCTATTTCCAACAGCTACAGCGTGTCTTTTCGCATTCAAAGAAAAGCATTCAAATCTAAGGACATTGTATCTCTTTGATTTTTTTTAAAAAAAAAAGGCCTTAAATACCCAATTCCTATTGAAAAAACCACCCAATAACAACATTGAAGACCCCTATAAAACCTTTAATCTCATAAATAGCCCAACAACTTTGAAAGTAGAGCTACAAATGAACCAAGTAAACTGCCAAAATCCAAAAGCACAATTCAATAATGGAACATTAAAAACCAACATCTAAGGATATAAAATATAAAGTAAAAATAAAATAACTTGTATAACTAAAATTTATATTCCCATACTATCTCACTTACCATCTTCGAACATAAAAAAATAAGCACTATCATATACAATTTTTCAAGATTTTAAGATACTTGACATTTTTCTGTAATGAACTACCATATTAATAGCTAAAGTAGTTAACAGCTTGATATATAGATGAAACATAAACAATAATAGTTTAACTGACAGTTAAAAGATCTAATCAAAAGAGAAAACAAACAATACAACCTAATAATAATAATGAGCACAAGACTCTGTGCATGTACAGAGGCGAAAACTAGTTGGCATGAATGAAATAGGTAGGCAAACTTGGCCGACCCAAATGTGAGGTGGTGATTGGGGACTATTGGCCTTTGGTGGGTATAAATAGAGTGAGTTTAATTTGAAACTTTGAATATGAAGTTTTGTAATAGACATTAAGGATTTACTCAAAAACCAGAAAAGAAGTTTGTGAAGGGTAATTTTCACTAGTAACACCTGGTTGAGGTTTACATAATGTATAGATTTAACCTATGAAAAATAACTCTCCCATTCTTGAGGTTTGCATTTATCTTTCACTTGTCCCCATCCGTTAGTTGACCGTCAAGTTTTTTTTTTTTTTTTTAAAAAAAACTCTTACGTTTCCGATAATACCATCAGTAACATTTGTAAAACCTCAAAATTTTCCCCCAATCACCTTATGTCGTCGTTCAGAAAAAAAGAAGAAGAAGGAGCTTTATCTTCATGCTCCGCTCTTGCCTCTTTCATTTCTATCAATAGCAAGTTCACTATCGTCATTCTATCAATTACAATTTCGCTATAGTCATTAATTGATTCTACTTTATATGCATAGCAGGTTTTAAATTATCTTCAAATTTTTTTAATCCATTATTTACTAGAATCTAAAAATTAGCGCATATAAATTTTTTTTCTTTCTTTTGTACATCTATAAGTCTTTCGGAATCACGTTTTTTATTTACCTCAACCATTAAATCCAAGGGAGTGTAAAATATTTTTTTGCCTATATACTAATCGTATAAAATAAATTGCATAGATGATTGCTTACGGAGATCATTGGCATTTTTTTATTTATTTTTTATTTTTTTACTTCAGAAATATATTAAACTAAACTAGGAAGGGTACAGAGTTCACCACATTCGTTCGATCCTTGAAACAATATTATAGAGCATAATGGAGCTTAGTCCAGAAATTGCCTAAGGCTTTAGGTTGTCCCTCAGTAGAAACTCTCTTATGGGGAGAGGGCTACTAGTTAGAATCTTGGGATCATCCTCTTGTTCAGAACTTGCATGAGCAAGGTGGTTAGCACATTAATTTGCTCCTCGGTACACATGGGTAAGAGAGGAGTTCGTTCCAGTAAGGATTGTCTTTGCATCACTGATTATGGTACTCAACAGATGATTAGCATTAAGTCCTTCATTGATGTGATTAACTGTTGGTCTGCTACAAGCGCATCCGACTTGATCTTCGCATTTGACATGCCTTTCTCTAGGATAATCGTTAAGGCCTTTGTGAAATTCCCCAAAACTCTGCTTCAGGACTTGAATCACTTGTTATCTTCCCATACTACCCCAAGCACCTTTTTCCTTGATCATCACGAAATAGACTTCAAAACCAGCAGCTCTATTGGAATCATACCAGTAACTATCCGTTTTTAGATTTAGCAATCCTCCATTTGTTAATATCCACTGTGTAAGTCTAGGTAGTCTGTGATCATTTGATAGAAAGTGATTTGAAACCATCATCAATCTCAAGCCCATGTGTACATATTGTTTTGGAACTAATTGCTGGGATGGGCATCAAGATTTTCAAAAAAAAAAATTGTTACCATCTTTCCAAATTTGCCAAAGGGTAGTTAAAAAACAATGTGTTCCAATGCAACTCTTAATCACACCTACTTTATTTATTTATTTATTTATTGAACGGGTAATCGCATCTACTTGTGTTCCTTTTTTTTTTTTTTTTTTTCAAGTGAAGAGTAATCCAATCTTTTGACAGGGCTTTCAAAAACATTTCTTATCAAATGCCTAGCAAGTCATGCTCTCTCTTCTTAAAGTAACAGTTCCATTCAAACAGAAATTCTAGCACTACTGGAAGATATTAAATGGTCTTTAGAACATAATTTCATTGCAACTTACACTTTTACTAATTGTTTTAATTCCGTCATGCAAATTGCTGGGAGATCTGAGACACCTTTTTGTTACACAACCTCAAGTTGGAGATGTCAAAGTTATCCTTTTATAGAATCTCGAAGGTTGTGCATAAAGATATTCAATGTGCTCACATCTTAACCAAGAGGGCTATGATTTTTTATTTTTTTTATCATCCAGCGGACATCCTCCTTTTATTAGAGGTAGGACTAATTTATCTTATAATTTGTTGCTTTATGGTTGTTTTGTACCTGTAAACTTCCTTTTATATTTATTGAGAACTAGCATGAACCCGTGCTATGCACGGTTGTACGCAACTATATGATTAATTTTTTACTATGAAATCTCTATAAACAATAAATGTTGTCTAGATGTTAAATTGATATTTAGTCAAGTTGGATATATTCAAAATATTCATTGAAAGGTAGATTGCATGAATATTGGAGATATTATTGTGTTAAGTTTGTTTACTTCAAAGGTTTGCCATATTACTACTCTTATCAACGTATGTGTGATATATTTGTGAGAATTTGAAATTCCTTAAAGAAAGTAACCAAGTTGCTACAGGTTGGAGTTTGATATATAGAGCATCCGCTCTTGCTAAACATATACCCATAAGAAATTACACCAGAAAAAACTTGTAACACACCAACCAATTCAAATCAACAAATATGTATGGCATAGCAGGAAAAAAAATTAACCAACCGTTTGAGTAGGAAAGTGATTTAAAGCCAAAAGTATACATAACATCTTACGTCAAACTACGATCATTGATTTTTTGATTCACTTGTGACCAACGCTTGTGAGTTTTATTAACTATCCAGGTGTTGAACCTATAAAGTCATGACCAAAAGCACATGTCCTTGCTTTGAAGAGAAGTCATTTATTACCAATTTAAAAGGGATGAAAAATGATAAAGATCTAAGATGTGTTGTGAACTAATCACTCAAGTGAATATTTCCAGAGGAAAAAAGCATTAACATAAAGTAATTATGGAAAGTATAGGAAGAATGTTGAGTAGATTTTGGAAACCTAATTGACTGTCCTATTAATTAAGGCAATAGGATCTTCTAATTGATTGTATAATTTATTCATACTGGGGAAGTTCCAATTCTGAATGACATTCGCTTTTCCTAATTAGGAATCCTTTCCGTGAATTAGCTCTTTATTTAAATTTGGATCATTCTCTTGAGAACTTTCATTTCAATGTTAAGAATGAGCTAATTCAAATTAAAATGTGGGATTGTGGTATTTTCTATCCCTTCCATTGTAAAAGTTTCCAAAAGTATGAAATTAAACTATTTCAAAATTTTAAACATATTAATTAAAGTACGAAATTAAACAACTCAATAATTTTTTGTAGATTACAGGTGGAGTTTTCTCAATGATAAATCAATTAAATGTCATAAGTTAGCTTCTCTTATGTTGTTCACCTAAAATAAATACCGTAAAGAATTAACTGGTAAAACAATTTTAATTCGAAGATGAATGTTTGCAAGGAAGCATGAAGATGAAAAGCTAAAACTCACTTTCGATCAAATTGAAATAGTCACGTTAACTGTTGCAACTACAGTGGAGAAAGAAAAAACACAATTTGTCACAAATAAGGGACAAATCTTAGCTCTAATGCAAATAGCCAAGTGAAACATCATTTAATCTCTTGTAATTTACAAAACTTGTTGAATTAGAATGCTCAAACTAATCTCTGTGAGGAAAAGAAAAAGCGCAAATGATTACTATACAAAAAAAAAACACAATTGTGATACAAACCCAATCATGTCATGATCCCTGGCAAAACAAAACATTAGGTACAACTTAGAAGTTAAATTAAAAAAAAAAACATAACAAAAAAGAGGGGAGCAAATATAAACTACTTATCACAATCCATAAAGTGATAGTGAAATGGATGACTACTATAAAAGATTTTATGAATGTTTAAGGTTAAAGTGATAGTGAAATGGATGACTACTATAAAAAGATTTTATGAATGTTTAAGGTTTATAAATTGAAAATAAAAACAGTGAGAGAGAAAAAGAGTTTACCATTTGTTTTCGAGACTGTATGTGTATAATCCCATAAACCATGGATAATTAGCCAGCAGGTTGATGACATTATTATTTGAAAAACAGAAAAAGGCTCTATATTCCCCACAAATCAAGGGGTATAAGCAAAGATTCTTTATTTTCTTATGGAAATAAAGATGTTAGACAAATAAAATCAAGATTTATGGTTTTCAAATTTGGATTAGAGTTATGATAAAGTAACTTGTTTTACTTAAAATCCTGCACAATAAACCAATGAGTTTGTGCCATTTGTTGAGATGAGAGTCCAACTTACGAAAAATCATTATTCTGCAATAATATATAAGATGAGAAGTTGTTTCTCTTTCTTGATAAAGCAAAGGGTGATTCTATATGGCTCCCATTTATAACTTCATACCCCTGGGCCAAAATAAATCCCAAAACCCCTCTTGCGAAAAGTCCATTTTGCCCCTCAAGTTACTACATACCAACCCATTTACACAAACCTTTTTTCTCTTATTACTACATACCAACCCACCCATTTTTCTTCCCCAGACCTCTTCTTCCTCCATTGTTAGGTTAGGTCAAAAAATTTCCATACTTGTTCCTACATTCTCCCCCTCCATCTCTCATCTCTCTCAATCAATGAAAAATTTTGATGAGTCGATGGAAGGATCCTCTCCCTCACTTCAATTAAAGAACTTGGGGAGATAATGGAACAACTTAGAACTCCAAATTCACCAAAAGAGTCCGCAATAGAGAAGACGGTCACCTTAGAAGAAAGCATGGAAATGGAGAGTGAGGCTGGTATCCCGGAAATGAAGACTTTCGAGCAAAAAAAGACCCAAGAGGTAATAGATTGTTTCCTGACTTATTAATCTGTCCGTTTGTTCGACACGGAAATGCAGTCCCGAAAAACGTCATATGTTTCAGTATATAACTCCCGAAATTTGGAAAATATTTAGACAATTGAGTTCCGAAATTGGGACATTATTTCGGTAGTTATAAACCAAAATTTAGAGAATATTTCGGTAGTTTATATCCATGTTTTGATACCAAGCAAATCTAACCTTCCTAATGTTGTTGTGGTATTTTTTTAAGGGTTATGCTTCCACGCATGGTAGTCGCACAACGGGGTCAGTAGGTGGCGTGTATAATCATACGGAACACTTCACAACAAAGACGGTTAGTACTTTGGAAAAAGTTGGTTACTTACTTAAACACATGCGAGCTAGTTATTTATCCTAAATTGTTGGTTACTTAAACACATGCGAGCTAGTTATTTATCCTAAATTGTTGGTTACTTAAACACATGCGAGCTAGTTATTTATCCTAAATTTTTCTTCAACAATATGTGATAGGTGTTTCGCACCGAAGAAGCGTAGAAAGACGAGGTTTGTTCTACATGAGGCCGAGTTCCCCCATGCCACCGATAGCGTTGAATTGGCACAGATATCGAGAACCATATGCGAAAGGATGGGAACCTCCGTTTGCTAGTCGAATCGAAGAGTTTGGAAGGATAATCGGGTCTGATGTAGCAACTGCAGAGGATTTTGATATTACTCAGTAGTCAATGTACTTAATTTGCAACTTTGACAATGCGTACTTGTAATTTATTCGAGATTGTTGTAAATTTGAGATTGTTGTCAATTAATGTGTAAGTCTATTCGAGAACTTAATTCATACAGATGAAATTGATATTCGCTTCATGATATGCAGTTTATATATTGTTGAATGACCAATTTTAAATAGAGGCATGCAAACGGGAGTTAATGCCCGAAATTTGTTCATAAATACGGTAGTTTGTACTCGAAATTAGTGCAACAATTCGGTAGTTAATATCCAAACTATGTAAATCCAGAGAGCAAACATTTAGGACGGGCGTTAATAACCGAAATTGGGACATAAAATCGGTAGTTTGTACCCGCAATAGATGATATATTTTGGTAATAAACATCCGAACTATGTAAATCCAGAGAGGCAGGTGGTGATTACGGGAGTTGATGTCCAAAATTTGTCAATGAATTCGGTAGTTTGTACCCGAAATTTATGCTATTTTTCGGTAGTAAATATCCGAATTATGTAAATCCAGAAAGCAGATAGTGATTACGTGCAAAGTACATCATAATATCAACATACATAACCAAAGTCTAACCATATCCATCCCAAATAGATCATAATCGTGGTCCATACACCTAAATACATAACCAAAGTCTATCATAGTCTAAACATTCATAAGCATAAGGTCCATCATAGTCTAACCAAAGTAAACTCAATGCTCAAGTAGCATCTAGTGACATCTAGTGTAGGACTTTGTTGTGAACGGTGTAGTAGGCTCTCCCTCGGTGTTAGGCCGCAAAATCCGCCTCCTCCATTTGAGGGGGCTATTCCTGGGGGAGGGCATCAATACGACGAACCCGTTTGCCCTTTCGGGTTTGAGTAACCTCCGAAGCCTTGCGCCGCCGGTTAGAAGCCGCTTGCCGCTCACGTACCATATCTGTTTGTAACATATCACAAATAAATGATAAGCACAAATGAAATTATAAGGACAAGGCAAACATCAACACTCCCCCACACAACGTGAGCTATTATAATAACAATCCCCCCAACTTCTAATCACAAATAAATGATAAACACATGAAATTCTAAGTTAAGTTTTGGAAATAAACTACCAAAAATATGCTCCTCCATATTCGGGAGTTAGTTGTCGAAAAACTAGATATACTTTAGATATAATAACAATCCCCCAACTTCTAATCACAAATAAATGATAAGCACTTGAAATTCTAAGTTAAGTTTTGGAAGTAAACTACAAAAATATGCTCCTCCATATTTGGGAGTTAGTTGTCGAAAAACTAGATATACTTTAGATATAATAAAAATCCCCCAACTTCTAATCACAAATAAATGATAAGCAAATGAAATTCTAAGTTTTGGAAATATACTACCAAAAATATGCTACATATTCGGGAAAATATGCTACATATTCGGGAAAATATGCTCCATATTCGGGAGTTGTTGTCGAAAAACTAGGTATACTTTAGAAGTTAAATTCCGAAAGTTGTTGAAAATTACGGGAGTTAATTGTCGAAAACAATGTTGAATTTCGGTGGATAATTCCCGTTTGATCATTGCCCAAACAACTGGTATTGAAATTTTCGACAACTAACTCCCGAAATTTAGATCGTTTTTCAGGAATTCTATACCAAATTCCTTCGACGTCAATGACGTTTCAACTGAAAAATTTCAGTCCATAATACTTCCGATCAACCAATCTCACTTGTAATTAACAACTATAAAGCGATTTTTCAGGAACCTTACAAAGATCTATACGATTTATGTATATATATACATATACATTTAGATATACATACATACATACATATATATATATATATATATATATATATATATATATATATATATATATGGGGCCGGTTCCAGAGACACATAAAAAAACACATAAAAAGACACTCCATCTCAGCCCTAAAAACCAACGGTTGAGATTCAAATTTTAAAGTTGTACTATTCCATCCCTTTTCCCCATCTCATCTAATCTCTCTCTCTCCCCCCTTGTTGACGACACAAATAGACCCACATCGTGAAATGCATCCATGTCCGATGAGCCAACTACCTCCTCAAATTAACTTCAACCCACCTATTCATCCTTCAGTCTCTGGTAACATATGGCATTGGAATATTATTTTTTATACTATTCACTGGTTTACTTCATCTTCTTCACTGGAGGCTTATATGTCTCGGTCTGGGACGATGGGTTGTCGGTGCAATATTTGATAATCCTACATTAATGTTTAGTGATTGGGTTTATGAATAAAAATGTTTCTATCTGATCTTGTATTTGGGTTTTCTTGTCACCATCAGGGTTTATTTTTATTTTTATGTTTTGTCCAAATTTTTATTCAGAACAGAAATTGCATGTAATTGTCTTCACCCATGGACAATTGCATCGCTTCACTTGCCATGTTTTCTTCCAGATCCGCCATTGTCGGAGTTTAATTGTTAAAGAAAATGGCTTGTATTTCACGATGTGGGTCTGTTGTGTCATCAACAGAGGGGGATGGGGAGAGAGAGAGAGAGAGAGAGAGAGAGAGAGAGAGAGAGAGAGAGAGATCACATGAGATGGGGAGAAGAGATGGAACAGTACAACTTTAAAATTTGAATCTCAACCGTTGGTTTTAAGGGCTGAGATGGAGTGTCTTTTTATGTGTTTTTTTATGTATTCCCGGAACCGGCCCCCATATATATATATATATATATATATATATATATATATATATATATATATATATATATATATATATATATATATATATATATATATATATATATATATATATATATATATATATATATCAGAACATATCCTATGAGGGTTCCCTCACAAAAAAAGTGCGGGAAAACAACTGTGGGCTGTTGGATCCCATGCCCTTCACGCGATCCAACGGCTCACAACTGTTTTTCCGTACTTTTTTTTGTAAGGGAGCCCTCATAGGAAACTTCTTATATATATATACCGAGTAAATGAACACACCTTTTAATTCCGGGTCAGATATGAGCCGTTTGGTCGTCGGCGCAACAGTGGTGGTGGTCGCCGGTCGGAGGGGCAGTGGGTGGTGATGGGTGTTTTCGGTGTAGTGGTGGAGTATGGAAGAGGAGAGGCCGTGGGTTATGAGAAGGGGAGGAGGGAGGAGAAGAGGGAGAGTTTTTTCAAAATTTGGAGAAAAATTAAACAAAAGGTATCTTGAGAACTTTACCAGGATATTTGAAGTAAAAATGTAAAATTTTCATGTCAGCTGGGTTATGTGTAGAAATCGGGTGGTATGAAGTTATAAATGGGAGCTATATAGAGTCACTAAACAAACTACCGTGTCTTGAGAGAAAACGTGTGCGCCAATAGAAGCTCGCAACTCCTTTCCCCATCTGACGCGTGCGATATCCGAGAGTGCCCTCTCTCACTTCCCATCTCCCCGAGAAGGTGCCAGACAAAAGGCAGATTGAAACCCTTCTGTCGCAACTCTTGCGAATCATCAATGGCGGAGATCTCCTCCATTCACCTCCACGAAGAAGACGACCTCCAAGACGTCATCGTCCCCTTCCCCTACTCATCTCACGACTTCGACCCAGATCCCGACTTTTCGCCTTCCCTCTCAGCGGGCCCCCAAACGACCTCCGTCCATGGGCTTGACCAACTTTCGGATCTGGATTCGATCACCACCGTTTGCCCCTTCGACTCTGAAAACCGGGTAAACATAATCATGGACTTGCTTCATCAAGGCGTCGAGCAATTGTCGATTGGAGTTGACTCGGGTACGTATTCGCGTCCATCGTATGCGGACCTGAATTTAGACCCGAATTTCAGTGTTATTGAAGGGAATGATGAGATGGGTTCGACCCATTCTGATCTAGGTTCAGGGCTATGTTTTGGGGTTGATGATTTTGACAATTATAATTGTCAATTTACTTTAACTGGTATCGATGATGACTTCTACGTGTCGAGGAGGGAATCTCAATCCGAGTCTAGCGAGTCCTCAACCTTGGGTGGTTTGAGGGTGGTTAGGGTTTCATCCGATTCAGAGGGGATTGAGAATGAAGTTGAGGAGATTAATTTGAGTAGAGAGGTTGATTGTGGGTTAGATGAGTATCTTTGTGATGAGGATCCAAGTCTTGGTCTTTGTTGGGATTCTTTCGAATTGACGGAAAATGCAGATGGAAGGTTTGATTTTGAGTGGGAAGAAGTGGATGAGAGGGAAAGGTTGACCATGTTTTTTGATGACGAAGTGGACGAGGATTTGGATGCATCTGTTGCGACTCTAATTCCGCCTCGAGAAGAAGTGGGTGGAGAGAGGCGAAATTTGGAGTGGGAGGTCTTGTTGAATTCTCCTAATTTCGATATGAATGTGGATATAGAACATGATGGTGATGAGTATAATTACACGGCGGAGTATGAAACGTGGATTGCCCAATTTACAGAGGCGGAACATGCTTTGGTGGGAAGGCCACCCGCTTCGAAAACTGTCGTTGATGATCTTCCAGTTGTGGTGGTTGATGATAATAATGCACTTTGTGCAATTTGCAAGGATGAGATAGAGTTTGGGGGGCAAGCAAAGCAGCTACCTTGTTTGCATCATTACCATGGGGATTGCATTGTGCCATGGTTGGGAATTCGGAATACTTGCCCAGTTTGTCGATATGAATTGCCGACAGATGATCCTGCTTATGAACGGAGGAGGACCCAAAGAGCAGGTCGTATCTAGTGAAGCATTCTGAAGTCAGGTTTCATTTTGAAGGTTTTTCTCCTCTAGACTAGTATTTTCTTCTCTAGAGTAGTAGTTTGTTTTTGGTGTTATTGGGAAAAGTTCCTTTTACCATTTCAGAATGAAGATGGTGTTAATGATTTTGAACATTGCTTTGTGACATATTTCATATCATACTTTCCATGGTTCATGACCTGAAATTAATTGATTTGCTAGTGCAATGGAATCTTTTCAGATCGATGGAAAATTGATTTTCCTCGTAGTGGTATGAATATTGGCTTTCGTTTTTTTTTTTTTCTCCCCTAGTATTGCAATAGTAGATGATGGTATTTTAGGATGATTTGCAGAAAAGTCCTTACTGCGTCGATGGCCATACACAATTGTATTCCATAGTATAAAACTAGGACGACATTTTCAAGATGAAAGTAATTATGAATTTCAATGGGCAGGGGCAGGGGCAGGGGCAGGGGCAGGGGCAGGGGCGGCATCATGAACACCCGAATTATGGTCATTCAAGACTCCTATTATGATGGGTAGGGTGACTTACAATTCTCTCATCATGTACAAGAGCTGGGTAATTGAGGAAATCCAATTGGTTATTTAGGCTTTGTTGTGAGCAAGGTTCTAAAACTCGCTAGGCACTCCCAGGGCGGCCGGGCACCTTCTAGCTTCCAGTCGGGCAATTAGTTGGGATAGTCGGGATTGGCAATCTAGTCGGGCTAGTCGGCGAGGGTCCTTCTAGCGCCTAGGCGGCGAGTAATCGGCCTTCTAATCCTTCTTTAAGAACACTGGTTGTGAGTACTCTCCAAAAATTGTATAGGTTTGCGTATTTGACATTTCTGCTACATGTAATTTTGGACACTAAAAGACGATTTTTAGATTGCATCTAAAAAAAGTATAGTCTGGAAATTCATTTCCATTGAGAAAATAAGTCAGAATTAATATTCCTACATTTTCGTTTTGGATTGTTTAGTGCCTTACTGCTGTTCATCATCGGTTCCCTTTACCAAGCTTGCGTATGCGAAGAATACTTCCGAGATTAGCAGTACTAAGAGAATTATTTGAGAACTATTTCTCCTTTACCAGGATGCATATGTGAAGAATACTTCCGAGATTAGCAGTACGAAGAGAGTTATTGAGAACTATTTCTACTGAAGCTAAAATTTAGGAGGTGGTTACTATCTGTTTGTTACAAGAGCGTAGTTTTGGAAGAGGAAATTTCCGAGTCCTCGTTAGATTCGAAGACATTGATGGGTCACTAATGGTTTTCTGGTGTGAAGTTACATTGGTAAACCCAACCAACCCCCCACCCTACACCCACGCACACACAAACCCAAAAACAAAACACCAACTTATCCCTACATATGTAGTAAGAAATTACTCTGACATAATTACCCGTTCCCATGTATTCAAAGTTTCCCAAAGTGGAGTACCTCTTCTTTAAATTTGAGTCATTTTCTCAAAGTCATTGTTTTCTCTTTTTCCTCGTTGGGTATTTTTTTTCAAAGAAGATTTAGGATTTTATGTCTCTTTCCCAAGTCAGTCAGGATTATAAGTCTCTGTGTGTGTGTGTGTGTGTGTAAAGTGCACATATAGATCCCAAAATGATAAAGAAGAAAAAGAAAGAAAAAAAACTTGGTTCTTATTGCAAAGGAGGAGTACGCATGGCTTACAAGTTACCATCTCAGGTACTTAACGAAGGTGGCATTTCTATGTCCGTCACTCGTTGGATTCGTGTCTATTATTAGAAACTAATAATCTTAAATCAGACAACTGTCTAACACTCTTTGTGCAACTTGCCCGACACTTCTTTAGTTTTTATGGCAGAGAAATAAATATGCAAATGTTAACATGTGATTATCACGGATTTTGAAAATTTGATATGCCACTATGATACAAAGTTTGAAAAATAGTAATTTTTATGACCGACTTTATTTAAATTCAGTAGGAATTTTTTTAAGGATTTCTTGAGAATTCCTAACCATGCCCATGTCCAATTTTTTTTAGGATGACTTGAATACCATGTCAATCTAGATTCTTCATAGTTTAATTGTATCTTATTTGTTATATCTCGGACCTACTCTTATGGTGATGTATATGAATTACACTATACCTAGATGAGTATATTTGAACCTATGAAGCACAGGTACTTCTAAAACCCTAGCTTACTCGTACCTCTAGCATACCAGGTACCAGTACTTTGCATAGTACTTTGAAATCTGTACTGCGTACACAATCAAGTACCCTAGATGTACCCACTATATATCAAGGCAAACCAACAATAAAAATGAAACCGAGTTGATAAGACATCCTTCTTATGCGCTAAGCATGGTTGTAAAGCAACCATTTGGTTTATGGGTGCTTTAATATAATGGCATAAATCCCTAATTTGCACCTTAAGTTTATTTGATGTTGGATTCCTAATTGCCCAAGTCATTTACCTTTTTTGTTCATTTGAAGTGTAATCATTATGGGTAATTTATTGCTCTAAATTTTATAAAAATACATTTGTTATAACCTTAAGGTCTTGGGTTCGAGTCTGAACACAGCCACTTTGTGTATTATTACCAAAGGTTAGGCTTGTACTCAACATTACCCTTCTCTTAATGGGTACCAAGTCGGCGTTGATTTTTTTTTTACATTTGTTAGAAACCGTACCCCAGCTTTACCAGTATTCTACATTTTTTAGGTATCTAACTTACCTGTATCATATCAGTAGCCATAAACATGCTTCTTAGATTTGAACGTACTCCAATGTGTCCTAGTTCTAAATTGTAATGAAATAATGTATCCTATTGTCCGTGTTGCATCCTTGCATGTATTCGTGCTTCTCAGACGCATGGAAACCCAATTCTTCTCAGAATGATGTAAGTGATATTTGCCCACAAGCATTGCCATTGGGAATATTGAGAGAGTTCATTAAGGAGTTTAGTACATATTCAGTTATGAATGTATTTCATGATATCAAGAGTGGTCAAATGCCACTTTGACTGATAAATGCTATGCATTAGAGAAAAGACTTTATGATGGTGTTTTGTTGTGAAATCAGTGTTGGTACTAAATGGATGATATCTGTGCTTGTATTTAGTACGGTTTGTATTTTAGTTGCAACCTTTTCCATAGGCTTTTTGGTCACCTGGAGAGCCAACTTTTGGCCTTTCACCTGCTAAAGGAGCTTTTACGAGAGGAGCTAGGGGTCTTTATGTTATGTTATGTGATGCAAAGAAAATAAGGCTTTCTTTTGATGTAATATGTAAATACTATTGTACCTGTAAAAGATTTTGATGCAGAATAACGTCAATGAAATTCTTTCCAGTTTTGACACCAGGTGTTAAAAGAGAATACAGAATCTGGAATTTTTGGTGCAGTAGTGGGAGCAGTTTACTTGCGGGTATGAAATGTAGAGTTTTCCTCCAAACTACAAGGAAGGCTTGAGATTAGGGTCCCGGAGTCTACTGTGCTTGAACAGTATATATAGTTTACTGGGGGAGGCTGGGGTTTACTTTCATATTCCCACTTGTGTCCAGATATTTGTATTGCTGGAGTCGGAAGTTCAAAACATAGGCAGCACAGGACAACCCTGGAGCGAGCGGTTCATTAATTAGGTTTCACATTCTCCCTCTTCTTTTTCGGATGGATGCCAAAGTGGGATGTAATCCATTTTGGTTTCGGCAAAGTATGATCGAGCGAAATGGGTTTCTGATCTCTATGGGTGAGGACGGGTTGTAATAGTGTTATCCTATAGAGGATATGAAGCCACATGGAAGCTTTTTGGGGTTTCATCAGTTCATGCTAAGATTAAGCTTTTTTTTTTTCTTTTTTTTTTTTTTTTGTGGAATTGTAGCCATAATGTGGTCCCTGTTAACGAGTCCCCAGAACAAAATCTGCATCTGCTATGCACCTATTTTTCAATTGTCCTCCTTCAGAGGCGGTTTAGTTTGCATTGGCTCTACAGCTGCGTTCAGTGTTTGGGATTTACCGAATTAAGGACCGTTATGGTGTACACATCAATAAGGAGCGAGCGTACGGATCCCCGTAGTGACCTCAATGTGGGTCCTCTATAATCTGTATTTGGGATAGAAACTGCCCACTTATAAGAGCATCTCAATAAATTTGCGTGGACGTTTAAATAGAAGTTTTATTTGGTATGATCCATTTCAGTGGGTATAACTAAATCTGAGCACAAATTTGAGTAAATAGTCCACTAATGGTATTATCATAAATTCAAAACATCCTAGCTGTCATAAATTTTCTAGCTTAATCTTGTGAATCTGAGCATAATTTTGAGTAGATAGTCCACTAATGGTATTATCATAAATTCAAAACATCCTAGCTGTTATAAATTTTCTAGCTTAATCTTGTAAATCACAAGGAAGTTAGTAAAAGAACACTAAGGCCTCGTCTGATTCGCGGATTGAAATAATGTGGGATTAATAATCCTGGGATTGGTAGTTCCGTATTATTTATCCTGGTATTGATTTCATCCCTAAGCTACCCAATCCCACGTTTGATTCGCGTGGGATTATTTATGGGATAAATTTTTTAATCAAAAACATTTTTTTGAAAAAAAAAAAAGTTAAAAAAGTTTTCTTTTAAAAATTATTATTTTGAAAAAACAAATCTTTTTTAATTTTTTTTTGTGGAAAACAGTTTTTGAAAAACATTTATTTTGAAAAAAATTTAAAAAATAATTTTTAAAACAAATCATTTATTTTAAAAAATTATTATTTCCAAAATAATTTATTAAAAAAAGTTTTTTTTTATAAAATATTATCTCCAAATAATTTTTTTTAGATATATATATATTTATTTTTTTGGAAAACTTTTTTTTGTATAAATAGAGTTATCTTAGATTAATAATTATTTCCACCCGATCTCATCCAAGCTCTCTCAGAGTACAATCAGAAGTTGCTGAGATTATGAGTTCGAATTCTTTGTTCCTCAATCTCCACTTGCATAAGCTTTCTCAAGGTGCCTCCATCATTTTCATGAAAGTGGAGCCCATATCTTTTCCCAGCCAAAACTAATTCCTCCATGTCATCCACTATTAGGGCATTCCTTCTAGTAATATCATCAGTGGAGATTGAAGCGTTATGGATATCAGAGGAAGGATGGGTGGAATCAAAAGGAGAACAAGCCAGACCATCACCAAGGCACTCTCTGACATTATTGGTGAGAATATCAGACAAAAGCCTCCTCCTCCTTCTCTTCTCAGACCTGTCTTTCTTGGATTCGAATTCCTCAGGAATGATATTAGTAGAGTCAGGGATGGCGGTAGAAAGATCTTGCTCCTTAACTTCTGTCTCTCCAATATCCACTAAAAGGTTGATCCCAGGAATTTGAGAAGCCCTAATGTTATTTCCAGAATTGCATACTAACGGTTCATTCAAAGCTTCCTTACCCGCATGATCCTTATTCACCTGTTCAATGTGGTGGGCCTCAAGGAAAAGAGAATGAAGGCCCAAGGAATCCTCCACAAAAGATTCTAAGCCATGAGAGGGATTAAAGGTGCTATCGATAGAAACCTTTTTTGACTCCTTGTCCCATGAGAGAGCCACCTTGGAGACTTTCTGAACTTGAGAAAGCTGGTCAACATTCTCACTCACCGAGTCTATCCCCAACACTTTAGCATTATCAGAAAGAAAATTGCTAGATTCCACCTTTCTAAAAGATTCTTCCTTCTCAATTCTGACGACATATCTTAACCCATCTGCAACAAGTTCAACACTCCCTTCTATCCTTTGAATTTGGTCAGTAGCAATTAGGATTCTACCCTTTTCATAAGAACCTTCTTTTCGGGTGTTCTGATCCACCTCAAGAAAGTCACCTCAGATGCTGCCAATCTCTTTGAAAGTTTGCGAGGACCATGCACTTAAGGGCATCCCAAAGCATGAGATCCAAACAAATCTCTCCTCTTTTGCTTGTTCGCCGTTCCAAGGTTTAATATCTTCAAACCAATTCGTCACCCAATTTTCTCCTAGAACCTTATCTCTGGATCCTTCATTGGCAAAAGTAATAACCACATACCTCCCTCCAATCGCTTTAATTTAGATGCCGTGCACTTTTTGAGAGTTAAAGACACTTTCCAGTTCTTTCGTACAAAGAAGCTTTCAAATCTTCGCCAAGGCGCTCCTGTACAACCATCCATTCCCAATAGAGTGGCATTGAATGCTTTTAGTTGCATACACACCTCTAGTGACTTGAGCATAGGTTTTCCTTGCCTCTGTAGACACCCCGATTTTTGAACTCGGGATGCGCTCGAGCATTCCCGATGATGAAACAGACCAATCATGACTACCCGAAACTTATGAGAATGGTTTGAACTTGATCAAAATCACCCAAACATTCCCAAACAGTCCGAAATCACCCAAAATAACCAAACCAAGCAAAACCACCAATCTGCCACCAAGAGCCTTGAGCGCTCAAGCTTGAGGCCTTGAGCGCTCAAACCCCTGAGAAGCACTTTGAGCGCTCAAGCCTACGGCTTTGAGCGCTAAACTCTGATCCCAGTCAAGAATCTGCAGAGTATCTCATCATGAGATTTTCTGCATGGGAGCGTCTGGGATGATCTTCTACGATCCAAATACGTATAATACGTCCTACATTGCTCTAATCTACCCCTAAAACTACTCCTAACCCACTTAAAAATACAAACCCACTTCCTCTCTCTCCTCTCTTCCCTCCCACTCACTGCCTTTAAAAACCACTCACTACCCCTGGTTTAGGAGCTTACCAATTTTCAGACTTCAACCCTCAATTCATCTAACAATCGTTCATCACTTTCTCTCTCTACAAAACCACTTACATTCCATCCAAACCACTTGCAAAAACCATCTGCCAAACACAAAATCCAACCTTTGATCATCAATCAACCTCACACACTATACCATCCACCCAGAATACTCAACAAAACGCCCATTATTGTCCATTCCCAAACCCACAATCAAGTTCAAGCCTTCAAACAAGTGAAAAAAGGTAGTTAAACATGTGATATATTCACTGTTTTGATCCTTCTGAGGGAGGCCAGTGAGTTCAAACAAGTTCTCTATACTTGCATTGAACTCACAAAGGTCTAAAAGTTGTTTGAAAACATTTCAAAACTTGCAGCTTCAACAGGGGTTGAGCGCTCAAGCTTCAGGCCTTGAGCGCTCAAACCCAATTCTGAGCAGCTTCTATTTTGTGAGTTTTGAACTTTCTCTTGGTTTTGATCATTGTTTAACAGTTATTTATGCTCATGTAGTCCCCAAAACAGCTTATTTTTACCTCAAAATCACTTGCATGAGTGTAGATTAACTATTTTATGATGATCAAGCATTAAAACCCTTGAAAATCTTGTATTTGAGTGCAAAACAGAGACCGTTCAATCTCATAAATCTTCAGATTATGTATTTTGTGATCATAATAAAGTATCAAAGGCTTGCTTAAAAGTCAAAAACCAGAAAGCCAGATTATGGCTTGAGCGCTCAAGGTTATGAACTTGAGCGCTCAAGCTGTTCTTGAGCAGTTTGATATTTATGCTTTGTTCTTGTAAAGTGTTATTGGAAGTTAACTGGGAGGTGAGTGTGAGTTATTATTACTGTGCTTATGATCCAGATCCCTCTCTTTCTCTCATTCTCAAGTATTTTCTTCATTAATTTGTAGTGATCTCCCTTTTCTCATTATTCTTTAAGAGATCAATTCACTTGTTCCCATCTGATTCTCCATGAAAAACATTTTATCAATATTTGATCATGTAAAGAATGAGCAAAAACAGTGATGAGAGGGCTTGAATTCACAGAAGTCAGAAACTGGTTTGAGCGCTCATACCATGGGCCTTGAGCGCTCAAACTGGTTTGGGGAGGTTGAGCGCTCAAGCCATCACCTTTGAGCGCTCAATCCTTATTCTGGGATCCAGATTGTAAGTCAGTTTAGTAATTCTCATGTTCATAATTCCTTGGGTTGTTGTACAGTTTCTGTTGAGGTTTATTTCTGTGAATATTTATTGTAATTTCTCTCCATCGTTATCACTCTTTCCCATGTAAATCATTATGCACAAGCATCCACGATAGATTCGCATTTGGTATTTTCTCACTAATTACGTGATTCCCATCCCCGACTCCTCATTTTCGTGATTAGGATTAAATTTCAAACATTATTCAAAATTTCACAAAATATCGAGTAGAGACCGGTTCGTGGACAGGGGTGCCGTAAAACCCTTCCCCTCTCGTAACCAAACCCCCGAATCCGAGAAATCTTTGGTTCCGTCAAGATCAGTGAAATATCTTTTTCAAACGGGTAAACGAGTCATACTTTTATCGGTTTCTCGGATTCGGACCGCAAATCCGGGTGGCGACTCTAATAATAACAACCTTTCCGAACGTTAAACCAAACCATCACGGTGGGCCGTCCACAGCCTCCATATGAACCTGTGCTTGAGGATGAGCTTTTAACAAGGTTCTATTGAGTGAGCCTCCATCCCCACTAAAATCCCCTCTCTGCTGGGAGACACGACTCTGGAATGAGGAACCATCCTCTATGGAGAACCTTGCAAATTTAGTAATGAGACTATTGTTTTCAATCCAAAGACCGTTAGTTTCGGCAGTCGCAATAGTAGCCTCATCTATGTTAGCATATCTAACAAAACCAAACCTCTGACCAGTACGTTTGCTCCTTTTGAAGGGAATGTAAGAATCTGTGACTACCCCAAAACGATTGAAAATTTTCTTGAACCAAATAGCACCCACATCGAAAGGAAGATTGTCTACAAACAAAGTAGTATGGTTAGCCATACCAAACCAACCTCAAGACAGATCAATCCGCAACCAAGCCAATATCAATCAACAACAAACTAAACCATAGACCACAGCCCAGAGAAAATAGACACAGGCCAAAACGAACACCTTATGTGCAGGAAGGCACAGCAACTCCACTGGATTAATAGACAGAAATACCACAGCCCAGGAAACAAACTCCAAATAGAATCAAAATACGGAAAACCACAGCCCCAAGAAATGAAGTCCAAATAGAAATGGACACGGCAAACAGAGCGGGGTGCAAAAAATACCTTGAACCGACAAATCCAAAACGTGTTCAGAGAGACGCTGCTCCAGTCTGATGGATAGATGTTGCTCACGCCTAATGGATAGATGCAGTCCGGACGCCGAGGAAAAAGGAAGAAGAAAAGTGAGGAGAAACGGGGAGAGGCGTGGAGAGAGGCAAAATTTGAAGGGACAGATTGAAAGAGAGGAAGAATTTGGAAGGGGAAGGGTTGGGTATGGAGGAGAGTTAGGGGAAAAAGCTTCAGAACGGTGGTGGAGACCGGCAACGGCTGGGGTTCTCCAAATCGCCCATTGCACGGGTGATTGCAAAACTGATCCCCCTAGGATTATTTAGTACCCCGCATATAGGGATAAAAATAATACCGGGATTAACAATCTTGAGCATCATTTGGGAACCAAACATGGGATAAGTCAAGAAGTGGTACAGTTAGTCCTATCCCATACAGTTAATCCACGAATCAAACAAGGCCTAATATTTGTAATCTTTGTAAGTTTGAGGTTACAAAGTATGTGGATTAAATGAACACGATCAAAGATCGACTCTTTCAACACGAGATGAGTTTAATCCACAATCACATTTCACTAAAAAAAATAGAGAACCAAATCTAGGTCACGTAATTCGACCATTAACCCTGCTAAGTGCTCTGAGAGTCTGAATCTTAATTTGCTCTACTGATTCATTCTCACTCACTATTTTACTTTCAGAATATCTTCGAAGGAGATGTTCCTGCTCGCTCTCATGCACATACAATATGTAAGCTGGCTCATGTATGGACTGTTTTTTTAGCATCGTAAATTTCATTCATGATGCCAAAAGGCACTTACGAATTGACTTCATTACAACAGTAAAACCTATTCACTCTATTGTTAGGCTACCCTAGCTTCCATTAATGTGGGAGAGATTTAGGGCCCCCAAACCTATTCACTCTATTGTTAGGCTACCCTAGCTTCCATTAATGGGGGTGAAGTTTCATCTCCAACTTGTTCTTCAAGAACAAGTACCATATACCACCCTACAACTACATGCATATACATATAACTTGTACACAAGAATCCCATGAAACAAGGTTGACCATGCAACCCATGAACCTTAAGATTTTTCCAATGATTTTCCTCATAAAAACATAACTTGTACACAAGAATCCCATGAAACAAGGTTGACCATGCAACCCATGAACCTTAAGATTTTTCCAATGATTTTCCTCATAAAAACCCTCATGATTTTGTGCCAAAACCTATAGATTTTCATGATTAAGCCTAAGGATTGCTTGGTACTTCCAATCCCCAAAAATGGGGAAGCATTAATGGGAGAGATTTGGGGGAGAGGAGAGGGGAGGACTTGTCTTGCTTATAAATACCATGAGCTACTTGATTGAAGCACACCACTCCTCCACCTTTCTATGCTTTCTTTGTTCTTAGTGTTTTAGTGAGAGAAAATGCTTCTAATTCTTGAGTTGAGGTTGAAGTTCTTCATGAGCTTCAACTTGTATTTCAAGATTTAAGTTGAGTTCAAGTAGTAGCCACCACCCAAAACCACCATTCGATTCGAAAAGGTTAGGAAGTTAGTATTTGTTGTTTCTAGGGGGAAAAAAAACCTATTCTTTTCCTTTCGAAGCAATCCAAGGAGCCGTTATTCCGCCCGACGAACCACCCGCCCGGTTTAGCGTATTCCGACTTACCCTCGGAATTAAGGTAGATAATCGGAACTTATTTTGGAAGTATATTATTTTCCGTAATCGTTATAATGCCAGGTTTTTTACAAGTAGTTACTTGACTAGTTTCAGAAAATTCTAGTTAGTTGATCGTTTAAAAAAAATGATATGTAATATAGCATCCCTACGTAGCATGCCCGAAAAAAAGTAATTTTTATAGCCGAGTGGGTTAGTGAAAGACTTATTTAAACAAAAAAGTTAGTGTGACACATTTTTCGAGAAAACAAATTTTCCTAAAGATGCCGCTCAATTTTCGTTACTAGAAAATTTTGAATTTTTGGATTGTATTTATTGAAACAAAGTTGCATATCTAGCGTGACATGTTTTACGAGAAATGTTACATATTCATTAGACACGTTTTACGAGAAACGATATGACACGATTTATGAGATAATGACGACACGTGTTTACAAGAAATGAATTGGAAATCGATAGTAGGAAATTGAATGGATTGCAGTAGTGCAGCTTGAGTGCCGCCCCATCTTTGTGGAGAGAACATGGTGGTTAGGGCTAAGCGTGTGCAACAACATAGTGAACGGATCTTGTATCATGCTGATGTGAGTCCGTGATGACAAGATATGTAACGCCCCATGTAGACCACTAGCCCAGTACCTTGATTTGATCCACAAGCCACACCACATGGCCCAAAATGCTTAAGCCCAAGGTACTAGTAGTAGCCCACATGGTTTGTTATATGCCTAAGATCACTCATGTAAACAACCAATGTGGGACTAAACACCATCTACCCCCAAACTTGGGGTATTACAATCTTCCCCCCTTAGGGATGCAACGTCCTTGTTGCATAGTCCCAGCAACCTCCCCTGGTGTCCGTGGTGGCAGAGCGCATCCTACCCACCACTTTGACCAGGGCGGGGCTCTAATACCACCTTTGTCACGCCCCAAATTCGGGAGCATGACCGGCCGTGAACCAGAAGATAATTCTTGGAACACGAAGCCTAAACAAAATAATAAATATTTCTTTTTATCACAACTCAAAATAATAAAACTGAATCCTGAATTATAAAATTTAAAGTGCAAGAAAAACTCAACATTTTTGTAGCAAGAGGGCAATATCTCAAATTCTCCATACACTAAATTTATTAACAAAAATTTTAATTAAACAAAAGTGCGGAAGCTGTTAACATAACTAAAAGAGAATGATAATGCAAATGCCCTAGAGGTCCAAATGGTGGGTCCCGACACTGTCTCAGAGTCCACTATGATGCTCCCCGAACTAACCTGAAAAGAATGTGGAATAAATCCGTCAGCTCACAGCTCAGTGAATAGTTAAACATGCTATGGTTTAGGGATACAACGTGGCATACGTCTAAACAAAGGATAAGCGAGAGCTCCCAATGAATGGTTTCAAATAAAAAAAAAGGTCGGTGGCTCAACAAGTGGTATCCAGGAGATGAATGTCTGATTAACGAATAACAAGAACAATAATCGATTCACAAAAATATGCATTCTTACCAATCAGCCAGTTCAAAAATACCAGAATAACGAACAATAATAAATAGGAGTTTGAACCAAATTATGTGGGAACCATAATAACAATAACAATTGCCAAAAGCCAAATATTTTCTCAAGGCTTAACCCGTTGGATCCAACACCGTACTCAGAGTCACTTCAGGATGGCGCCTGAGTCTTTTCCCTAAGCCGATCCGGAGTAGGGCCACAGGGTATTTCACAAGTCTTTTCCCTATCCGTTGAGCACTAGAGTCACATGGTATTTCACAAGTCTTTTCCCTAGTGGCCAAAATCACCGCAGGATGGCGCCCGGGTTTTTTCCTTGGACTTTCACAATATAATATGTGGTCCCAAACACAAAAGAACGGCATTCCAAAGATATCACGGAATCAAGGGATAGACAACAAATGAAATAAGAGCAATCAATCAATCACAAATATAATCAATAAACCTTGTATGCCAAAGGGTACGACAATCGTCAAATAAGTTGAGTTCAACGAGCAAAATTAATATTCATAGAATCAGAACAAAATAAAGGATTGTCAAGAATTGATAGGCTCAAGAGGATTCCAATTGAAGGGATCACATGCTTAACTACTCACCTCGGGTCTCCGAAAGAATGCAATCGAACGCGAAGCGTAATAAATAGTCCACTAATCTGAATCACGATAAAAGTTACACATAAGCTATACATATTCTCATAAATAACTATAAAATCAATATTAGAACTATAGGTACTGTTGTTGGTCTACTACTTGGACGTTACTAGTAATAATTTAATACTTAGATTAATATATAATCGAATCACCAAAGTCCTACACCAATTGACCACCACGTTTTCCTTAATCATGTCAACAATCGAGTTCTATTCCTCACATGCATAAACTGACAAAAAAAATGTATGAGGCCTATTTAATGTAACTAGTTTATGACAAAACCCATGTTGCCACATCAATACTAATCTGTTACCTATTCGAGCAAAACCATACATGGCCGAACCAAACCCGTAGGTGCGCCGTGAGAAATCTAATAAAAGGGAGCAATACAAAGTCTACAAAGAAAGGAGTGAACTTACCCAAGGAATATCTATGCCGACAACCTCCACTGAACAACCACTCTCGGCTCTCTCTCTCTCTCTCTGTGATCTCATATGGCTGTAACTTATACCTTATAAAACCCTACTTTAACAATAAAAAGACTCTCTAATTAAATACTACTCTTACTAATCGGCCCGTTAGGAAATTAAGGAATTAGCCTGTCCCGTATTAAACTAACCGGCCCGATAAGTACAACATATTCCCACATATACATTTACACATTCAAAATAGCTAAACATTATATGGATAAAAATAAAAAGTAAGTTATTCAGTTTAGAAAAATTTCCAAAATAAATGTAGTGTACAAGTAATAATATTTTTTTTTCATTTAAAAGAAGTTTTAAAACATAAAGTTGAAGAGTATATTATCTGTATCTGAAATATTATATATATATTTTTTTTAACAGAAAAAAAAATCAGGATGTCACATCATTCCCCCATTAAAAGAAATTTCGTCCTCGAAATTTAGGAAAAAAAATAGTGAAATTAAACTTAACACATCACACAAGTAAATTAAACCATAGTACGCCTAGTAGATACAGTAAAACGAGATGACACCTTGCCCCTGAGACGGATCAACATCTTTTCCTTTTCTCCTGCAACGAGCAGCTATATGTCCTGGCTGACCACAACTATAACATAACTTTGGGGTGCCATCACAAGAATAACCAAAATGAGATTTCCCACAACGATCACAAAACCGCTGACTTTGATGTCCCTCATTGAATGTCCTCTTATTAGAGTTTCCACCCTCATTGTTTTGCCCAGGTTGCCACCATTCTCTAGTTCTCTTAAATTGATGCCCCTTGCTCATATTCTCCTCTTTTATATCATTTTCTGCTGTTAGAGCCTTAGTCACAAGTTCAGCTAATGTCTTAACATCAAGTAAAGAAACCCGTCCATGGATATCTGATCGAAGCCCCTTTAGAAAATACCACATTTTATCCTCTTCCTTTTCCACTTGTTTCCCTGCATACCTTGACAACTCATCAAATTTTCGTTGATATTCAGCCACTGTCAAACTCCCTTGTTCCAAATTAAGAAACTCAATGCGCTTTTGATTTTTAACAGCAGGTGGAATGTATTTATCTTCAAAGTCCTTCTTGAAAGCACTCCAAACTAACTCATTCTCTTTTCCCTTATATTTTTCCTTAGCCATACGCCACCAATGTTTTGCATCCCCTTCTAGCTTATATGTCGCCAATGATACCTTTTGTGTCTCAGAACAGCCCAAAATCTCAAATATTTTTTCCATTCTTAGCAACCAAGCTTCAGCATCAGATGGTTTATCAGACCCGATGAATGACGGAGGGGTTGTCTTAAAAAATCTATCCAAAACTGTACCCTTATCCAAAGTCATAGAATTTGTGGCATTTGTTGGTCCTGTTTGTGCTTGCTGTCCGGTGAACAATCCCACTAAGGTCTGTATAGCCTGGTAAGCAACAGTGGGGTCAATAGGAGTCGTAGGTGGAACAAAATTGGCAACAGCTTCTACAATTGGATCAGGAGTAGCTCCTGGGTCAACTGTATCCTCATGATCAGCGGGGATTTCACTACTTCGGCCACGGCCCATTGGAATGGAACGACCACGGCCACGAGTTGCAGCAGTGGCTCGACCGCGACCCCGAGCTGTAGACCTCAAATTACGTTGTGTACGATCCATCACCCTAAACTGTTCAAGATATAATATGATAGACTGTAAGCTAAATGCAAAACAAATAAATAAATAGCAACTCACATGCGTATATGACTCAAGATTCACAAGCCTATAGACTCAAGGGACCCCGGACCTCATCTAAGACAAGATGCAATGCAAAATGCAAGTTTAAAATTTTTTAACCTGAAGCTCTGATACCACCTTTGTCACGCTCCAAATTCGGGAGCATGACCGGCCGTGAACCAGAAGATAATTCTTGGAACACGAAGCCTAAACAAAATAATAAATATTTCTTTTTATCACAACTCAAAATAATAAAACTGAATCCTGAATTATAAAATTTAAAGTGCAAGAAAAACTCAACATTTTTGTAGCAAGAGAGCAATATCTCAAATTCTCCATACACTAAATTTATTAACAAAAATTTTAACTAAACAAAAGTGCGGAAGCTGTTAACATAACTAAAAGAGAATGATAATGCAAATGCCCTAGAGGTCCAAATGGTGGGTCCCGACACTGTCTCAGAGTCCACTATGATGCTCCCCGAACTAACCTGAAAAGAATGTGGAATAAATCCGTCAGCTCACAGCTCAGTGAATAGTTAAACATGCTATGGTTTAGGAATACAACGTGGCATACATCTAAACAAAGGATAAGCAAGACAATGTTCTTGTGTGGGTGACCGAAAAGATTGGCGATTGTCAGTTGAAAGAGATGTAAACAGACCAAGACTTTTCGAGTGATGGACTATAGGCCTGGTGGTATTTGAAGAAGAACTCTGACAGTGAAAGATAATATGAGGCACAAAACAATACGTGCGATACACCCATTGGCATTGACACTTACACGAGCTTTCTATATTGATTATTGTTTAACTGTTAAACTTTCAATCTTAACTCAGTTAAAAACAAATTTTAAAATTGCTACTGCAAGGATTTTGGGGGTAGGATTTATCTGCTAGGTTTTATTGCTCACAATGTTGCACTTGTGTGACCTTGGCATAATACCATGATGTTGATTTCGTGAGTCCGATGTATTATGCTAGGCTTCCGAGGTGAACAAGAAGCGTACTAAGGGAGATGGCCAAGCCGAGGAGTAGAAGAAGCCGTAGACCCAACCCCAATTGGAATAAATGTAAATTTTATTGGAAATGTTGTGTAAAAGACCTGATATTATGTTTTCAATTTAATAAATGTAATATTATGATGGTCCTTAAATTAGGGACTTTACAGGCCCTAACCTACTAATATTTATAGTAGAGTTACGGAAGTGATTTCCACACCCCCAGTTAAAGTTTACTAAAAGACAGAAAGGGGGTGTGAATAACAATTTGGGGGCTGTGAAAATCAATTACCTAAAGTTACTGCAGGAAAAAAGATGAATATCCCACTTCCATTGCAAAAAAAAGTGGAGAAAAACTTGGGTGCGAGTCGAGAATAGCCATGCGGTGCCCAACAACTCATCTCGGCCATCCAAACGTGTTTTAGATGGCCCATATTGCAAATAGAGAAAGAGAAGAGAGGGGGGAAGCAATCTGAGCTGTTAAAAATATTTTTGGACAGCCGAGATGTGCGGTCGAGCACCACGTGGCCATACCTAACCGACACCCAAGTTTTTCTAAAAAAAGTGAGATCGATGTCTCCCATTTCCATTACATCCCCAAGTCTTAGTCCAATAAAAAATCACCCTAGTTTACTTAGGCCCAGATTGGATGAGGGATTATTTTTAGGGGGATAAGTTATGGAAGGGGATAAGATAAGAGGGGGTATAAGTTTTGGAGGGTTGGCCCACATTGATGTGATGTTTATGGGGGGCCACTACTACAATAATTGTTAAAGATGACACACCAAAAATTGAAACAATGACAGTTTTTGTAAAATTGTCATCGAAAATATGAGGGTAGAGTTTTGATGTCAGTCTATCCTAAAAACTGTCATCTTTGCGATATAAGATGACGGTTTACAATAAAAGTGACATTATTATCTATTTCTTTAATGTCAGTTTTTGCTTAGAACTGACATTAAAACAAGACGCTTCCAGAAGCCCATATGGATAACCTTTCAATGTCAGTTTTCCTTAAAAGTGACATTGAAACTAAGCCCTTTTAATGTCAGTTTTAATTAGAACCGACATTGAAGTTGATCATAAAAGATGACTGTCAAAAAGTGTCATTAAATCTAAAACTGACATAGAAAGTACTCAGCTTAAAATTTTTCGGAAATATAGTATAAATATTTTTGTTGGTCTTTTGTCAACAACAAGCGTGCTAGCTCAGTTGGTAACATGCGCGCGCGCGAGGAAGTCAAGGTCTTGAGTTCGAGTCCTGGGGCAAGCAAATATTAGCTAACCACACAAGTGCTACGTAGGCGCCACACAAGCGCCACGAGGGTGCCATGTGAACTCCACTGGGCAGTCATGCGAGGGCGGCCACACGAGAGCCACGTGTTCGAACTAGAATTGGAATTTTTTTTTTTTTTTTTAGAATGGAGAATAGATAAGATGACAGTTTAAAACAGTCATCGTTGATTGTAAAGATGACAGGTTTACACTGTCATCTTATTGCAAAGATGACTGGTTTAAACCGTCATCTTATATGTTTCAATGACAGTTGTAAACTATCATAAAAAATTCATACTTTTAATGTCAGCTCCATAGATGACAGTTTTAAAACTGTCATCTTTCACGTTTAATGACAGTTTTTAACTGTCATCTTTAACTATTATTGTAGTAGTGGGCGGGGGGTGGGGTGGGTAAAAAGGTAGATGATTTGGATGAGGGATTAAACAGAGGGATAACTTTTGACTTGGTTTGGATGTTTTATAAATAAGAGGGGGTAAATGATTGGAAAAACTGTGAAATGACTCTTTTGCCCTTGTGGTGTCCCAAACTTGATTTTGCATTATATTAATTATATAACTGCAAAATTTAGTCTATTTTATTAATTTTGGACAATTGGAAGCTATATAAATTTATTTCATTGAAAATTTAATTTGTCGTAATAATTTTATTTAAAAAAACTTTTTTTTTTTCTTAAACCAAAAGAAGGAGAGCTATACTGAAAATACATATTGCATGGACCCACTGTTTACATCAAAACCCACCCACCCTTTTATATCAAAACCCACCCACCGACTATACTTCAAAACAATGTTTTAAAACCTGGACCGGTGAGCAAACCGGAAAAGGGACTGGGTGGATGGGTCACCGGTTCAACCGCGGTTGAACCGGAATCGAACCGCGATGTAATAATTATATTATAAATATATAATTTACTAAAATAAGTATATAAAAAAAATTAACTATGCAGAAAGTTTGAGGAAATGAAAGAGTTATGCTACAAATTTGTTTTTAGTTAGTTTTCCTCGAATCCCACATCAGAGGGATACATAGTCTATGCTTTCTTTTCGTTCTATAAAACGTGGAGAACCCTTCAGCTTCTAAATGGAAACCAATTTCGGTGAATGAGCTGCCAATGGCCCATTGACGCTTCACATTTGGCACAAAGTTGCATCACATTTGGCGTAAAGTGGCTCAAATGACAGTTCAAAATTTCCCGGTCCGATTTGATCAACCCAGGACCGGTTCCTCCGGGCTGGCGGTTCGACCGCCAAATTGGAACAGTTTTCATTTTTTAGACCGGTTTTGGAAACAAAATGGTTTTTGAATGAAACCGACCCGGACCAAGCTCCGGTTGAACCGGCCGGTCCGGTCCGGATTTTAAAACATTGCTTCAAAAACCACCCACTGTTTATACATCAAAACCCACCCACTATTTTAGATCAAACCCACCCACCGACTTATATTCCGACTTATATATTCTCTCTCTCTCTCTCTCTCTCTCTCTCTCTCTCTTGTGCATCAACCAAATCCGGGAGCAAACTAGTCATCAACCAAGAAGTCACGACGACGGTTTACGATCAGAGAGCTCAAACCGACGACGGCGGTCAGTTTGGCAATCGAATGTCGGAAGGGCAAAGCATGATCGGTTTGGTTTTTGTTTTTAATTTACTTTTGATTATGTAAAAAAATTACAAATTTTAAGGTTCTTTTTTTGGCAAACCTGAAACTAGATTTGAGTTTTTTTTTCTTTTTTTGGTGAATTTGAAACTAGATATGGAGAATTATTGATCTCTGATTTTGATTTGGTTTTTGCTGGCTGATGGAGGAGGGGGATAAGGAGGGTTGTTTTGGTCAAAAAACAGACCCTCTTCTCCCGGATAATTTTTGGGGAGGGTGAGGGCAGCCCAAAAATTATCAGGGGGAAGACCCTCACAGAGGGATAAGGGAAGAGGGGGTGAAGACTTATCAGGGGGCTTTGTAGGTTTGCCAAACCAGGGATTAACGCCGGGGAGGGGTGGGTGAAAGCCTTATCAGGGGGACATATCCGCCATCCAAACATGGCCTTAGACTCTTAGGGATTCCATAACAAGAGAAGGTATAAGCAATGTTTAGCTATTTTAGAGAGAGAATCCAAAATATTCAATTACTGCAACCTAGGTAAAGCTGCGGCACTTTACCTCCATGCTATAGTACCTCACCATTGCACAAAAGAAAGCGAGGAACTGTTCATTAGCAGTGCTTTGTTTATTTCTTTTTTACTCCCCTTTCTCACTCTCTCCTCTCTCTCACCAGGCTTTTGATACCCTCTCACTTCCCACAAATAATAGCATTTTAATAATAGAAAGGTAAATTAGATGGTATTGTTGGAGTTTTGAAGAGATGTGGAGAGGAAAAGTGAAAAGATGTGCATTGTTCACTAGTATATATTTTTGGCTCAAAATTTTGCTGAAACTGTTGGGGATGCCCTAATACTGCTCACCAAAGAATCAATATAAAAAAATGGATTCTCTGAGCTTAGATAGATAAACCTATACCTTGGGATGGCCATTTCGCCTGACTCGTCTGAATTCAATCAGATCCCTGCCTTGGTCGGATCAGCAATTTAGAGATCTGTTTGGGGATTGAATAGGATATGGAGATTTTTTTTTTTTGAAAATTTTTGGGGATCAGGTAGGAGGTGGAGACATGCATATTCCTGCCCGAATTCGTTCCCCGATCCTTCCCCGCCCCGTACCCAAATCCCCGGGTAGGAGGTTGTATGGCTAGTTGACTAATTTGGAATTTGAAAGGGTGCTTTTTTAATGTTGTAATCTTTATTAATTGGAACTACCAAACGATGAAATTATGTTTTTACTTTTGCTTTTGCTTCGGAACTATGAAATTATGTTGTGATCTTTATTATTTTGAACTATGTTACTAGGTGTAGAGTTGTATAGTTTATGTTGGTATGAAGATTTCTCAGGTCGAATTATGATTAATCAGTTATTTCATGTTCGTCTAAGTTGTAGTTAAGTTTCTAGTTTCTATGTACCCATTTTATTTCTATAGTGGTGTTGGCTAGGTTTTAGTGTATTTCCATTCCAGTCTTGCATACTAGCATAACAAAGAAAACAAATATTCTAAATGTTTGATTTATATGGAATCAATGGAGCAATATAAAATCTAATTGAGTTTACTTCTATTGTTACGGATTGATATGTTTACAAAATCAACAAGGAAGGATTTTTTCATATTCTCTTCCATGCATAAACCCTAAAAGCTTTTATATAGAATTTATTATCACACCAACTCTCTGTAAGTTCGGAACAAGGAAATATGTAACTCACGTTTCTTGCTCTATATCAAGGTTAAACTTATATCCTGATAGTTTAATATTTTTGTTACTTCTTTTGTCGCTTTACGTAAGTTTGATAATTTTTCTTAAGATAACCCAGTTGCCGATTAAATATATGGTGATCTGTGTAGCTCCATTGCCTCTCCGAGAAACTACTATACATGGATTGTGGGCGAAAACTTTTTTTTTCCCTACTAGATGCTCCATTTCCGTTGTGACATGATTATACATAGTGTTCATCATCTGTTGAAAAGTTTTCTGTTTTTGGAATTCTTATATTTATTGATTGTGTTGAGTTCATGACATGTCTTAATTAAGCTAATTTTTTGTTTTCAGTATGTATTTTGTTTTTATTCTTTTATTCTATGTCGTTCTCTATAGGAGATGATGCAATTCTTTTAAATTAAGGAATGAGATCAAATTCGGGTGAACCCAACAATGTGAGTTAATTTGATTGGTTATTGTGAATGGCTCCATTTTTCTTAAATTCATTTACTAAACTTGGTTAGATGCACGGGTTCCAAAGCTTTGGTTAATAAATAAATTTTGAGAGAAGTTAGGTTTATTTGTGGGAGTATCAAATAGTAAGGATTATATTTGCGTCGTGCTTTTAGGTAGAGACAAGTACTTAGATTTCACAGTGACCTAAAATAACTCATAAGAACCAATAAAAATGTCCAACATATAGGAATTAACCTTACATATGGTATATATATTTTTCCAACTAAATGCATAATTTCATTTGTCAAATTTAAGTTCTAAAATGGAATGTCTGACAACTCATCTAATAGCCAGACATTATGTATGACACCTATATGAAACATTTGAATATATTGCAAGAACAAAATATGTCCTTGAAATTTTTTGATCATTTTTTTCCTTCGATTTCCGTGCATAGCACGGATTCATGCTAGTTCATAATGATTCTTAAAGAATTAGCTTCCAAACACATCTTTAATGCCAGTTACTGGGTACTTAATGATATGAAACTTATTATGTACTAAAAAATTGTTGTCAACAGGGTCATCTCTAACATTACAAGGACGTACCCGTAATGAACCTCAAAGTTTGGTGCTCTTACGTACTTCAATGAGTAAATAAAAATAAAACAGTAAAATCAATCTAGAAAATCAAAAGATTAGATTAGGTTAGCACTCACTCAAAGTTTGGGGCTCATTTTAGCCACCTTCAATGTAAATGAAAGAATATGGCTCTAGGCCCCGCAATAAAATATATGCAATATGATCTCATTTTTGTCAAAAAAGAAAAAATTAGGTTAGCACTTCACTTAAAATAATTAGTGAACCAGAGATTCTAGGATTGTTATACTCCAATGCCCTGTTTGTTTGGTGGGATGGAGTGGGACTCAAAATCCCATGTTGTTTCCCTTATTTTGGATGAGATTTGAAATCCCTCCCCAATTTTTATCCTAATCCGTATATCCATTGAACACAAACACCGGATATAGATTTTCTCCATCCATTGATATCCTGAGCAATATCCCAAGGATTTTGTATCTCACCCATATCCCAAGAAATTTCATATCTCATCCGTTTATCTCCGGTCAAACAAACGAGACGAGAGAACTAAAGTTAGGAGACGTGATGAGAAGCTAGGACAGGTACGGAATGTTAGCAAAGAAATTTAACTAAAGTCAGGTGGTGTGATGATAAGTTAAATTAATGTATCTTACCTAAGGTGAAGTCAGGTAATAATAATTAACGTTTAATTGATGTCCATGCTGACATATGTCCGTGTTGACATCACCCAGTTTCACCTCTTATATATACTATATCATCGGAAAATCTCTCCCCCTTCCCTTTACCCTTTTAGTTGTCTGGTTACAAATGGATATCGAAAATCGGTTCAGAGAGTTTCTTCTTTCCACAAGGAGAAGAGTTGTGCAATTGCTGCCTAGAGCCAACATAGCACAACCACTCCGGCCACCTGCAGAGGGGTCATCGAAACCCCCTCAGCCACCATCTTCTGATATAAACCATGAAATTGTGGCTGTCGAGCAACAACCGGTGATAGTTCCACCGGTTGTTGCACAAAATCGTCAACAGAATCTGGACTGGCCACAGTTAGTAATTGCCTTTTGCTTTACTTCAGCAATGGATGTTGCACTTCAATCCATCGAAACCCGAACTCAACTCCCTTTACCCTTCCACTTCCTTTCTCTTGCTATCGTTTTTGCATTCACCTCTCTCTTTGTTGCAAGACACATCTCTTCAAAATTCCCTCTCCAAGCCGGAGTGCTAGAGAAAGTAGGGATATTTTTCGCTGTGACTGCCTTTTTTGTTGCCATCACTGTGGCTTTACCTTTGTGCCTCAAGCTTATCTCCTGGATCATCTTTGCTGTTTCATTGCTCGTCATTCTCATATGCAATTACTCCTAAAACGTTCTTGGGCACTGCATCGGAATCCAAGGAAAGGGACAAGTTCTATCTTATCTCTGTAGGGGAAATCTTTTGTGGCATCACAAGGACGTTAGCTGCGTTACTCAACCTTCTTAGTACTTTGACAAAACAGCAAAAAAGCCGTACTTAAAAAAAGCTTTTAGGGATCTCAGAATGAAAGACATGCGAGTCATTAACTAATCAAATGTTGCTGATCTCATCGCTATGCCTTTATGTGTTTCCCCCCCTTGTATGTTCAGTTTGATTGTACTTTGTATATTGAAATTTTTGCTCTTCTACATTTTTTTAAACAAGAACCTATCATAGTAGGTGCATAGAAAAGTACGTAGGGAATTAGATTTCATGAAAAGTTTCAACCTAAAATTGATTGGCAATAAATGGAGTAATCTCTAGATTATATATAAGAATTACTCTAAGATCCATTATAGCTCTTTGTAACATGTCTAGTCCACCTCTTAGTTCCATAACTCCTCTAATCCACCTTTTTGCAATTTCTAAGGTGTAAGGTCCACTCCCCATTTTTAATAGACAAATATACCTCGCATTAAATTTAATACATAACATACTCTTGCCGGAAAGTTCACCAATGCCGGAAAGTTCGCCGGAAAGTTACCGGCGCCTGAAAGTTTGCCAGAGAATTTCGCTGGCACCGGAAAAGTCGCCAAAAAATTGGAATTCGGCAAAAAATTCGCTAGAGCAGATAACCATATCTGGAATCACAAGAGGTGGTTATCTAGACTCAAAAGATGTGGTTATCTTTACTTTGTCTTTGTTTTTAAAACTTACTTTGGATCAGATGTGGTTATCTGGGCTCATAAGATATGGTTATCTGGACTTACAAGATGTTGTTGTTTGGATTACATCATTTTTTTTAAAAAAAATTACGTACAAAATCCTTACATACATGCATATAAGCGAGACAATTACTTGTACAACAGCTTTTTGGTAGACTAGTAGAGCCTTTATAAAGGTTGATCACTTGTCTAGCCTTTATAGCCTTTATAAAGGCTGTCCACTTTCCTGGCACCAACATTTCTTTGTCCTTTTTTATTCCCAAATTACTTTTTTGTCAGTTCAATGAAGCAAGTACCAAACCTATATATCCAATTGCTTCAACAATCTACGAGTATTGCAGTCTATGATTGACCCATTATCCCACACATCCTCACAATAACGTATCTAAATGAAATTGAGTTGTAATTAAATAAGCATGTATAAAATTAGAGACCTCTCCTTCACAGATAGAGAGGCTTACGCCCTTGAGTATCTGTGTCTTGGTCTCAGGCCCAACAATCACGGCGGACAGGTCTTTAACCTCTAGAAGTATCTCCGGTGAGCCTCCACCGCGGCCTTTACCGGAAGCGGCCAGAGTCTCGACGGTGAGAGCAGCCTTCAACCACGGAGGGAGACGGTTGGGCAGAAAACTGCGGCGGAGGGCAAGGGCTGTAAATAAGAGGCGATTGGATGCCGAGAGAGGGGAAGGTGAAGGGGGAGTTGAGCATGAGCAGGAGTTTGCTGGGCCGGATTTTGCGCAGCGACCTGAGGGAGCTCAACGGCGTTAGTGGTTCGTCGACCATTGATGGGGATCGATGGGGATGGGAAGGGGGAGAGAGAGAGAGAGAGAGAGAGAGAGAGAGAGAGAGAGAGAGACCCAGCTTCATTTGCAAGCTAGGGATATTTTTGTTCTTTTAATCCATGGATGGACTGGAAGTATTATGAAACTATTGTGTGGACTGTGCGTGTTACAGAATAGGTATAGTGGACCCTATAGCAACCCTCCCTAGATTATATATTAACTAAGCTTAGGTGGCTTGTGTGATTGGAGTAGGATAAAATCTAACGGTACTCTTCTTCATGTGTGGAATAAAGTTTAACCCTTTTTTTTTAACAGAAAAAACTTTATTAATCAAGTGTAACAGATACAAGCGATTAAAAGGACAAGAGAAAAGGCATGACAACAAGAGAGAACCATCCAACGAAGTTGGAGCGCAACATTCTCGACAATCATATGCCACTCGAGCCCTAAAAGAAGCAAGGTTGGTAAGTGATCAACCAAGCTCTGATAACGGGGAAAAAAACACACCAAAGGGATATAGAATCCCATTTACAATCCCATAAGAGTAAAACCCAAAGAAATGCAGGAATCTGATCAAAAAAATAAACCAAGACAAACCACCCTAAAGCAAACCAAGCCTATATCCAGCAAAGAAACACCATCAAATAGCTGCAGTTGAGCATATCCGAAGGAGAATACGATCCAGTAAGCACAGATATACACAACCCTTTTAAGAATTGTCAGAATCCTTGAGAAAATATGAAGCAACAGCAAGCTAGCAGCCCAATAGACTCCCTAGGAAGCATCCCCTGAAATTCCTTCTCTTGGAGCAGCCTTCACGACACTGCAAAAAAGAATTTTCTTCATAGGCCTGCAAGAAGACTTTAAAATTGATCATACCTTCCTCCCTCTAACTCAGACGCCATAAGCCTTCCACCTACAACCATTCTCCCATACCAAGACACATTCAAGCTTTCATTCAAACTTTGCAACTGCTTCATTGGGCCTTGCGTTCCTTTGTTCCCCTTGAATGCTTGATTCCACAATGCCTTTTCTTCTCCACACTTCTTTACCTCTCTTCTCCTTTTGATGTTTTTTATTGTGAAATTTCGGTGGTAGATCACTAGCATGTAGACATTTTTTAGGTAAATTGAAGTTCCCTTGTAGAAGGGAATTTGGGGGTTTTTCTTATGTTTATTGTTGAACAAAATAGGTGTAAAATTTAGAGAAAGAAATATGGAGAGAATAATGCTTTCTTGTATATTGATTTACAAAGATACATACCCCAATATATACAAAAAAGGGAAGCTATACTAGGTAAGAAGCTAAACTAGGAAAGAATAAATTTACAATATTCCTATACTACAATCACGGATCTTCAATCAATCAGTCAACCGAATCTTTCTCAATCACAAATCTTCAATCAATCAGTCAACTGAATCTCTCTTCTCAAACATATTTTCCTTTAACACTCAACCTCAAGTTGGAGAGTGAATATCGTGAAGTCCCAACTTGTCACTTAAATATTGAAATTGTTCCTTTTCCAAAGGTTTGGTAAAGATATCTGCAAGTTGAGATTTTGACTGAACATAGGATGGTGCAATTACTCCGGCTTGCAATTTTTCCCGAACAATGTGGTAATCAATCTCTATATGTTTCATACGTTCGTGAAAAGATGAATTTTTGGCAATGTGGAGAGCTGCCTGGTTGTCACAAAATAAAGACGCTGGCTGGCTTTCAGAACTTTGAGATCCTACAGAATATGTCGTATCCATGTAATTTCCAAACATGTCGCAGCCATAGCCCGATATTCAGCTTCAGCTGAGGAACGAGCCACATTGGTTTGCTTATTTAAGGAATTTCCTAGAAATACACAGAATCCTGATATGGAACATCGAGTTGTCTCACAACCCGCCCAATTTGAATCACAGTAAGCCTTTAATGCAGGATCATTGAAGGAAGGAAAAAATAATCCTTGACCAGGATTCCCTTTAATAAAACGTAAAACTCTTAAGGCAGCTTCCCAATGTGGTTTCCGAGGATTCTGCATAAATTGACTTAGGATTTGCTTAGAGTATACCAAGTCTGGCCTTGTTACTGTTAGATAAATCAATCTCCCAACTAATCTTCTATATTTGGTAGGATCATGTAATGGATCGCCGTCGTCCGGGTTCAGTTTCAAATATGCCTCCATGGGGAAAGAATTAGGACGGGATCCAAATAATCCCACGTCGTTAAGAATATCCAATGCATACTTTCGTTGGGAAATAAAGATTCCCTTTTGGGACCGAGAGACTTCAATGCCAAGAAAATATTTAAGATTGTCAAGATCTTTGATGTGAAATTGTTGTAAAATAAAGTCTTTGAGAGACTTAATTGCCTGTGCATTATTGCCAGTGACAATAATGTCATCCACATAAATAAGTACTGCAGTAAATGTGTTGCCTTCAGACTTGGTAAATAGGGAATAGTCGGCTTTTGATTGGGTGAAACCTGCCTTTTGAATAACACAAGAAAATTTGGCAAACCAATAACGGGAAGCTTGCTTTAAACCATATAATGATTTATTGAGTCGACATACCAAATTCTCTCCCTGTCGGCGAAGACCAAGGGGAACATTCATATAGACAACCTCATCAAGATCGCCTTGCAAAAAGGCATTATGAATGTCCATTTGATGGATGATCCAATTGCGGGATGCAGCTACCGCCAAGAGACAACGCACAATAGTAAGTTTGGCAGTGGGAGAAAAAGTCTCCAAATAATCAACTCATTCAACTTGAGGATAACCCTTAGCAACGAGTCGGGCTTTGTAAAGGTCAATAGAACCATCAGAGTTGTATTTGATTTTATAGATCCATCTGCAGCCAATGGATTGGTGACCGGTAAGGAGGGAAACAAGAGACCAAGTATTATTTCGAGCAAGGGCATCAAGTTCAGTTTGCATAGCATCCCTCCATTTCGGGCCAAGAATTGCCTAATCATAGTTAGTGGGCTCACGGAGACTAGAAATAGAGGCAAGAAAAGAAAAATGGGTGGGAGAAATACGTGACTAAGATAAAGAATTAGAGAGAGGGTGCCTTGTAACTCGGGTCGGACATGACGTTGGAGACGATGATGGTGGGGAAGCAACGTGGGCAAAGTTAATTTGGTAGTCGGCATGCCACACAGGTGGGGCATGAGGTCAGGTTGAGTGACGAGGAGCAATGGGTGATGGTGAATGTAGACACAAATTTTGAACCATAAAAGATTTTGAATCACGATTCGAAACCCGTATCTCATATATCCATTGTTCAAGTGGACAATGTTGATTGTTTGTTTGCAGGCTCCTATTTCCGATTTGGGAATCCAAATTGTTAATTACATACAATAAAAGTAAAACCTCTTATTAATGAAGAATAAAACAATAGATTAAATATAAGAGAAAATGAGGGTATGAATTTATTTTATTGATATTTGGGTTTGAAACCCTTGGTTTACATCAACAGTAATTTAAACAATATATTTTATTTAGGGGATTGGAACCCTTTACCTATCTCTTGTTGAGGCTTACACTGACTGATCTTCGAAGCCTGTAGAATCTTGCTAGTTGAAGAACATGAGTTGCTTAAGCGAGGTATATGCCTTGCTTTCTGTTGTACTTTCTGTATGCATATAGTTTCTACGTTGAGGGGAGAGAGGTCCCTTCCTTTGATGATGGAACTCTTATTTATAAAGTGCTTCAACCACCAGATGCTTGGCCATCAATCTTAATTCGAATTGGAATTGTTGTTAGAGATGAGATCAGGATAGTAGCTCATCCTATCGCCCTCCTCTATTCAATTTCAAATGGTGGTTTCATCTGATGGCACCCACCTTGGAATATTCTTCTGCTCGAGAAGTAATTCTTAGGGTATACGTCTTATTTGACTTAAGACTACTGATGCAGTAGCCATGGAGGAAGAATATTTTCGGCATTTTAAGCCTCGGGTGGCAAAATCGTAATTATGCCACTGTGGAATTTTGCGTTGGGCCCACTTGGGTCGGACCCGAAACGGCCCAACGATCAAGACCCATCGCCTGTGGCCATGGCGTGCGTCGTTTTTCGGGCTTTCGTCGCTGTTTAGGGCTCCGAATGTCCAAATTTGCCGTTTAAGGAAAGATTTGACTTGTCAATTACTTGGGCAAGGAAAATCCGAATTAAGCTGCGCTTTTGGGAAACATTCTAGAATTTTCTCTAGTTTTTTATTTTGCTATTATTTTCGAATTTTCCATTTTTGGTAATTTTGCGTTTTTAATTGATTTGACTTCCTTTTCGGAGCAAATCAAATAGGGTTTCGGGTTTCTTATATAATAAGTTGTAAGCCTTAAGGGCGAGACAGTTTTTGGAGTATTATTGAATGATAAAAGAGCCTAGAGAGCGTTTTTCTCTAAACTTTCTTGTTTGTGTTCGATTGTAGCACGTCTTTTCTGTAGTTCATAAGGCGCCCTGCATCAACTACGTTGACCTATATGTGATTTAGTTGGGCCCAACATATTTGATGTTTTGCGGGCTAAACATATTCGTTGATTCACGGGCTCAGCATAACTTAATATTCCGCAAGTTCAACATATTTGTTGAATCCCAGACCCAACACATTCATTGATTTGAGGGTTCGTTGGGCCAACATAACTTGATATTGGTGGGCTTATTAGGTCGTCCAAATTTGGTTGAAATTTATGTGCCAACAAATGCCCCTCGTGAGTTGTGCAAGTAAAATTTTGATTGTGCGAGTCATGATCTCTTGGCACATCTATGAAACCTTTACCATGTATCCGGCATACTTTTCGTTTATGCTTTGACGATGTCTCAAATTATTGCCAAAAAAAATCCCCTTTGAGTTTTTTTTTTTTTTTTTTTTTTTTGTATGGGACATTTCAATTTTGTGGTCCTTTCATAGATGCCCTTTTTGTGGGCTCCATCCCCTTTGTGAACCAAATTACTTATTGAGGGCCCCACCAAAGCCTAACGATCAAGTGCTAACTCAATTAAGTAGTACATGCTCCATTTGTTCTCCCAGCAAGTTTGCTTATACAGATTCTTAGTGCTGCCGTGCAGGAGTAATTGTGGGTCCCTGAGAAAAATAATCTAGTGCTGCAGGCTCTTTGCTATGAATTATCCCTTCCAATCAGATTTTCATTCTCCTTTTTTTAAAAAGAAACTCCAACTTTTGTTAGGACTTACCCCTTTACAGCTGTGGCTGCCGCAAAATTTATCCCTATCCTTTAATGTTTTTTGAGAGACCCATCGGCAAGAACTCCTTTCTTTGTCAAGAAAGAGGCTACAGAGTTTGTGCCTAACAGGAGAGTATTTGTTTCAAAGAGTTTGGACTTCAGGAGGAGTGTCTAACAGTCTATTTATACATGAAACCGTACTTGCTCTTGTGCTCCTTTTCAAAGAACTGTTGGGTATTCAAGCTCCCCCTTTTTTTGGTAAAGTTTTTTCTCAACTTTCTTGATTTTTTTCCTCGGCACTTTCTTTTCATGTTTGGTGTATGCAGGCAAGTTTCCTTTATAACTTTTGTAGTTTTCATGTTTCGGTAAGTTGTACCCTTCTCCTTGAAAGTTTAAAGCATCTCTTCCCTTTTGAAGTTTTTTCTCACTTTTTTTTTGTAGATGACTAATAAGAATCCTCAGAACTTTTAGTTCCAGCATTTTTTTTTTTTTTTTTGTTGAAAGCACTTGTGTCTCTTTTTTTATCTTCTTCCTTCTGCACTTTTAGCTATACCGAGCACAACATGTACTAAAAAAAAAATTAAAAAAAAAAGCACAATAGTAGACAGCAGATTTTCATGACTTTGAATCCAAAGGTAATGTTGAAAATTTGTTAGTAACAGTAGTTGGTTTGGTAGAGTTAAAACGATTTGACTTCACTGAAGCATTAGAGCCAGAAGATTTTGACTTCCTAGAACAACCATGGGTCCCACTTATTCCATCTCCAACATAAGCAAAATCCCACAAGTAGCAAGTCACGGCTTCTGATCCATATGGAACAGAATGTTGACGATAACTTGGTGAATATTAGTATAGTTGCTGGCCGTCCGCACCCGTGAAAGGACCGGCAGGATAAGTATCATAACCAGGTAAATAAGAATTTGAAAGGATTTCTTAAACTCAATCCACACAAGTTTCTGATTCCTAGCAAAATTCGGACATGTTCAGTCTTTTTCCACATGTGAACTCCAAAAGCTTGAACAACTGTAATTTTCTTTTGGAGTTATCATCTTTTCTTTTCTTTTTTTTTTTTTTTGATAACTACTATAATTTTTTTTTTTTTTGGAGTCTTCAAACATTATACATCTCAAGAGTACTAGCTCTTTTGGTAATCAAACTAAGCCCTTGCACATACATAAACCGCCTCTTGCAAAGATTTGTATTAGGATTACGAGCAATCCAAATTCTAACCACACGAGGACTTAGTAATTTATGCTTGAACCTAGAACTCTCTTCCAATCGGCAGTTGTCTTATTCTAGGCGTATAAATTAAGAGCAAGAGAAATAAACCCTTTTTTTTTTTTAGCATGCTTATTTCTTTTAACGCCAGGACTTTGAATTTTTTTTTTTTTTTGCCGGCACACATTTTTCAAGCAATTTCAATGCCATGCCCAGTACTTTCATGAACCCCAAAGCATATATATATATATATATATATATATATATATATATATATATATATATATATATATATATATATATATATATATATATATATATATATATATATATATATATATAGTCCACTTCTTATCCGGACTTTTAATTTCCGGACTTTTTATACAAAATTTTTTTTGACGATCCGATCCGTCCAATGTGTTCAGAAGGTGTTTTCAAGGGTCCTCGCGGAAAATCTTCAAAAAAAAAACACCGGGAAGGGCTTGATCCAAGCAGTTTTCGCAAAAATATATAAATACAGTTTTTGCTAAAACTGCTTGGATCAAGCCCTTCCCGGTATTTTTTTTTGAAGATTTTCCGCGTGGACCCTTGAAAACACCTTCTGAACACATTGGACGGATCGGATTTTCCAAAAATAATTTACAACACAAAAAAATCCCATTTTTTCCTTATTTCCGGGAGTGTGGATAAGAAATTTTCCGTATATATATATATCAGGGCTTATTTGCGTGATCGAACTTGCTGCAACTTTGCACCCTTTTAGGTAACAACTCTGTTGCTACTCAATTTAGTTTGTCCACATTTGCTTTATCATAACTTCATGAACTTTATTTCTTCTTGGAATCTGTACTTTATAATCATGATGGCTCAGACCCCTTTTTTTTTTTGCTCTGACTCCTTTCGAGGAATCTTTCTCATTTTTGGCTTTAGTCTCTTGTGAGGAACTTCTGTCAGATTCAAATTCAAACCTACTTTGGACTCTTCTCCAATCCCTTTGTTGTAGAAGATTTTATCAATTGAACTTCAAATTTTCTAACAGACTCACCTGTTTTTCGTCTTTTTTAAGGCTTTTAAGAGGTTAGGTCATGTTATTGAGTTTGAACACTCTGTTGACTTGTTTTCCTTCAAAGGATTGTGCAGAAGAGCCCTTGAAAAGGTTCAAGTTTGCTTTTAAATAAGACTCTGTTGAGAAAGACTCTTTTCCTTTCTTTGTCTCTCCGCTTCTGAGGTTTCTTTTTCTTGGCTTTATCTTCTTGTGGCCAAGATTCTGTCAAGGGATATTTCTTCATTTGTTTTTAGAGGCTATTAGAGGATTGGCTTTCCCTTGGCTTTGGCTTCTTCAAAAGCTTGTGTTGACCCTTTTCCTTTGGTTTGAAGTGGCGCCTGGCATTTTTTTTCCCGTACAGACTCTTGTCAAGACCAAAACGAAAATTGCATTATATGTCGGGGCTCTCGATAGTTTTAATCTTCGTTTGTCCTTTTGGGGAGTTCGCTGAAAGGCTTTTGAGGGTTCTCTCCCTTATTTGTCTTCTTATGTGAGCATCTTCATGGGGCTCTCAAGGGTTTTAATCTTTGTTTGTCCTTGAACTTGCTGAAAGGCTTTTGGGAGATCTCTCCTTTATTTTTCCTTTTCATGAGCATCTTTATTTTAGTTTATGGGTCATACAAATTGGATTGAGCCCCTTTTCTTTCCCTTTTCAGTGACATGGACCTTTCTTCGAAGACACTTGAGCACCTTCGCTGTGATCATGGGATGCTTTAGATAAATCTGGTCCCAAGATTGCTAGACATAAGTCCATTTATGATAATTTGACTTCGGCACAGACATCTCCATACATTCCCCTTCATACGTACGACATGATCTATAATGATTGGAACTCATCCCATATTTCCTTGCTTCGTCCCTTTTCTGAGAATGAATTTGATAATGGGATTCCTGACAACTTTAATCTCCTTCTCAAGAGAATGAAAAATGAGAGCATTGATTGGGATGCTTCTTTTAATATCCGAGCCACTCTCACGCATCTTCAAGACCCAATATGGCTTTTCTGGTTATGCGATGTGCTTTCTACCTTCCCTTCTATTTTGAAAAAAAGATGGCATTTATTCTGCTATTTATGTCTCCCAGTTCTCATATACCAGGAATATAAATGTGTTCAAGGCTTTCCTTGAACGTTGGTCGCCGAATACAAATATTTTTCATGCATCATATGGGGAACTTGGCTTTTCTCTTTGGGATCTCCATTGCATTAGTGGCCTCCCTATCTCGTGCGAATTCTATAAAAAGTATGCACCAACCAATGACATTCTTTATTCCAACAAGAGTTCCTCCACATGTCACGCCCTCTTTGGCATTTATGCCAATAACAACTCCAAGAAGTTAAGCCATTGGACTTCTTATTTTGTGGAGCTTAATGAGGATTCTTTTCAACGGAGGCAAGACATTTCTAATGATGTGTATCTTGTTGGCTTTCTTGCTAGCTGGCTTAGCGGTTTTGTGTTCCCTCACTCTCCCAACTCAAATGAAGTGCGTCCTTCAACCTTTGTGGTGGCGAGCAAAATGGCAAAAGGCGCGATATTTAGTTTGGCAGTGCCTATTCTTACCTACCTCTATCAATGCTTTAATAGAGTGGCTTTTTTTTTCTCACCCTGGGAAGTATGCTATTTATGGACCTTTCCAATATTTCTTTGGATGGATTTCCATTTATTTTCAAAAGACTTATTCCAGTGGGAGTGGGAGTGGGAGTCCTCCGGATTATGGAGATAGATTTCTTCCATATCTTAGGCTTATTGGAAATCAGGCAGCAGGTGATTTCTATTTGAATAAGTCACCCTATGCACAAACACTTTTTGTCTACTCAGATAACTACTATCCAAGGGCTCTTACTTCCGAAGATGAGCCAAAAGGAAGGATCAAGGATGATGACAATCTTTCTCCTTTCCTACTCAGCTATTTAGTGTGCCTCCGGCCAGCGATCTTGACTTTTAAGTCCGTCTCTTTATTTATCAGCGAGCCCTATGCTCCAAATCGATATGCCCAACAATTTGGATTTGGTCAAGCATGCCCAAAAACTGTCGATGTATCTTGCCGTGCAACTTTGTCATCCAATCCTCCATTATGTTACTGTCAATGGTGCGAAATGATGCGTCGAAGGACGAATGTAGTTATTGAGCTTCCATCTCCCCAATTTCTTGCACGTGTAACAGAGCCCTATGCTCATTGGTGGATAGCTTCCTCTTTTGTCATCCTTCAATTTTCTCCGGATTTGAAAAGAAAGCAACCCAATCCTCAGTCTAAGACTCCAAAGAAGAAGATCAAGAAGCCAATTATTCTTGACAGTCCTTATTCCCTGCCTAGACAAAGCACTTTACCTTCAGGATGTTCTTCTAGTAAATCCACGAAGTCTTCTTCTCTTATGTCTCTTCCAATGAGACCTTGTCCTGACATGACAACAAAGCCTTCTCCAAGGAGATAACCTCGACAATATCTTCTCAATATCTTGGAGACCAGGTGTCACGATTTCTGTGGGAAACTCATTCGTTTTGAATTTGAAGATCCTAAAACCATTCCTTCTCCATTGGAGATGACATTTCCTGAGAGTTCCTCCCCTTTGGTGCAATTTAAAGCTTATATTGATTCTCTCTTTGAAGCAGAAGACTCTATTTTTGAAGGCAAAGATGCACAAGCTGTTATAGACAAGTTTGAGAATGGACATGAGTTGCTTGTCTTGGGGCGAGCTAAGGCAAAGAGCATAAGGACTCCTAGTCACTCTCTGTCTTCTGAATACTCTGGTATCCAATTATTCCCAAGAGGAGTTCGAAAATGATGTGATTGAAGTTGAGCATGAAGATGATGACCTATATGATTATACACCCTTATCCGATTGTTCTCCTAAGAGTACTTTCAAGTGTACAACATCTCATTTTACCTGCATACAACATCACTTCCCTTTTATCCATAACACTATTTGCTCACTTTTTGTTCTTCTTTCAGGTCAATCCTCCCATCATTCCATAATGTCGCTAACTTACAGCGGATCTCCCAAACCTGATGGTATAATCTTTGTTTGCGCATTTTATTTCTTGATATCAACATATTTTACCATGTCTTATTCTCCTGTCTTATTTTTAGGATAGTCACCCTCAAAAGTTGCCACATCTCCTTCTGCCATGGTTACATTTAAAGGTATGCAAAAGTTTCTCTAAGGCGAAAGAAATTTAAAACTTGGCCTTGCATAATTCCTTTTTTTTTTTAGACCATGTTTCTTCCACCAACTCATGGCAAGCTACTTCTTCCAACTTACTGCCTTCACTAACTCCACAAGTCCAGAGTCCCGGTAGAGTCTCTAATGAATTCATTTATCTTGCAGATGTCCATTCCATCTTTTTGCTGACAAGATCTTATTTTATCTTTTTTTTATAGGAGAAGTTTGTTTTGACAACTTGGTAGATCCTGCTGAACTTGAGGGGTTGATTGCTAGAATTGAGAAACCACCTGCTCAACTCGACCCTATCTCATCCAGCGAGGCTACCGGCCATATTCAAAGAGGCCTCCTTCTCTCCCTCCAATCATCTACCATAAGCATTGATGATATTATTTCTTGAACCAACAGTATTATTTCCATTTTGAAGAGCTTTAATGTGGACCTTAGTCCTCTCTATGAGAAAATGAAGACTTTGGTCAAATGCTCCGCTTTATGGGCCAATGTGGCAGATACTTCCAGTGGAGATGTTCCTCTTGGAGAACTTGAAGCACAATACGAGGAGAAGCAAGCCAAATTTGAAGAAATGACCAATTTTTATGGCAAGATTTCCTCTTCGGTGTCCAAGCTCACAAAACGTGTCTGCAGTCTTGAAGAAGAAGTTATTCGCACAAGAGAGCAACTCAAAAAGCTTCAATCTGAGTTGTCTTCATACAAGGCTAAGCAATCTTCTTCTCAGAATGACTTAATCAAGTGTTCCGAGAACATTTCCAACTTTGAAAAGGACCTCGAGGCTGCCAAGGATGCTGTTGAACAACGCAAAAAGAAGGGCACACATTATGATGTTGTGAAAGAAGCACTTGATGCTGCAAGAGCTTCTTTGATGAATTGAACTTTCTTCCAATAGCTTTTTTATTTTTATTTTTTTTGCTACCTCGAATAATGTCATCTTTTAAACATTTTTGTACTATATTTTATTTGCATATTGTTTTGATCTTTTGTTTAGCCGTACGCAGTTTAAACTCTTGCGGGTCAGGAGTATGATTTATTTTGATGGTTGGATTGTTATGAGATTGTTTTGATTTTCAAAATTTAAACTCTTGTGGGCCAGGAGTATGATTTATTTTGGTGGTTTGGGTTATCTAGAGATTGATTTGCCGTTCACAGTTTAGACTCTTGCGGGCCAGGAGTATCATGAGATTTATCACCTTGGACATTGGTGAGGTGTTTTAGCAGTTTAACCACATACTGCACCATTGGTAGTTTGGTTTTTTTTATTTTTTATTTATTTTTTATTTTATGAAGGATCTAGGACTCATTGCATCATTACAAAAAATTTATGTCCTAACTAGGTTGGCACATACACCCTAGCCAATCATATGCATTCCTAGGACCACCCATTTTATTTTGTTTTCCCTAACTTTTGCCTAGGTCGGGTTTTTGACCTAGCGGAGACTTTTATTATGCCCTAACTTTTGCCTAGGCCGCCCTCTCGGGTTTTCAACCTAGCAGGTTCTTTTTTTTCTTTTTTTTTTATTACCCTAATTTTTGCCTAGGCCGCCCTTTCGGGTTTTCAACCTAGCGGGCCCTCCTTTTTTATTACGGATAATACCGTTTCAAGAAGCTTGCATTGGTGGGAGGAATGATCCATTCACCATCCATCATGATTAATAGATAAGCCTCATTTGAGTAGACTTTTTTGATGACATAAGGCCCTTCCCACTTGGGCTCAAGCTTCCCTTTGGTCCTTCGAGTGATAATCATTGGCGTACGAACTGCCAACACCAAATCCCCTTTCTTGAAAAGCCAGACTCGCTTATTGAAAGCATTAGCCATTCTCTGTTGGTATATCTCCAAATTTTGCTGGGCATGCAACCTCCTTTCATCCAAGGCTTCAAGCTCAAACAACCTTACCTTTGCACTTTTGTCTTCCGTTAGGGCTTCTTGTATTGCAACCCTTACAGAAGTTATTTGTACTTCAAGTGGCAGAACTGCTTCTCCCCCAAATACCAGGGAATATGGTGTAGCTTGAGTGGGAGTTCTGTACGAAGTTCGACAAGCCGATAATGCTTCTAGTAGCTTTTCATCCCAAGTTCTTTTATTTCGATCAACCGTCTTCTTGATGATTTTGCACAAAGTCTTATTGAAAGCCTCTGCTAATCCATTGGTAAGTGCATGGTACCGCGTGGAATGGTTAATCTTTATGTTATACTTGGAATATAAATTGTATAATGGATTGCTTCTGAAGGGTTGCCCATTATCAGTGATAATGCTGTCCGGGACCCCAAACCTATAAATGATATGTGCTCGGATGAAGTCAAACATTTCCACTTTTCAACTCTTTCAAATGTATTGCTTCGGCCCACTTTGAGAAGTAATTGCTTGCGACCTAGCGTTGTTGTAGTTAGCGTTGCCCCAAGTGTAGGGCTAGGTCGTCGAAAGCATAGTAACCCAGCAAGACCGGGGTCAATTTCCACAGGGACCGAATGCAACCGGCATGAGAGTGACTTGCGTTGAGATTTTTCGGTGTTAAGACGGCCAACTTTTTGGTTTGGTTTGTTTGTGGAATTCTCTCTTTACCTCCTAATTTAGTGAAAATGGGATTTGACTAGAAAATTAAACAAGGGCTCGGTTAGGGGTTCAAACTACCCATGACTTAGCTTCTTTCACGTTTCTCAACGATAACTCAAATGAGAGTCGATTTACTCGCTCACACTCGGGATATTTAACAGTGAAAATCAAGTTTGACAAACGATGGGGTTTGGTAATGGAAAGCAATCTCATTGAGGCATTTTATCAAACACCTAGTGTGCCATGGTTCTAAGCATTGTGTGTGCCAATATTTTGTCTACACCCAATCAAAGAGATAAACAATACCATGTTTTGATCATAAATAAGAGAGAGCTATACATTCACAAACCCGTACTTAGCCCGAAATGATGAGAAATCGTGAAATCCCCTAAGCCATGGGGTAGAAATCACCCCATGCCAAGCCTAATAAACTACTCACACATGATTAAGCTAGACATTGAAGAAAAACGTAGAGAAATGAAAATCATGATGAAAATGAAAATAAAATACGGATTTATGTAGATTAGAGAGAGTACTACAACATTAATAAAGAGCAAATACCTTGAATCTAAGTAGAATACCGTGAATCCTAGAAAGAAGTTGGAGCAAAACCCAAAAGAAAATGAAAGGGAGGTAGAGAGAGAAAGTGTTTGTTCAAGAATAACCTAAAATCTGACTTAAAGTAGTATTTATAGGGCCCCCATAAAGTTACAAAAAGTGCCAACCCACTTGCAAAAAGCTGTCTGGAGAAGCAGGGTATTGATACCCCAGCGTCGGGGTATTGATACCGAGAAGGTCTGTGATTTTCTGCATTTGTTGAGAATGCTGGGCATTGATACCCAGTTTTGGGATATTGATACCCAGAGAGTCTGCGTTTTCTTTACATTCGCTGAGAAGGCTGGGTATTGATACCTAGTTTTGAGGTATTGATACCCAAGGTGTTCGACTCATGATTGACTTTACAGCCTTCTCTTGGCTTTTGGTCATTTTGGGCCTTCCTCCAGGGTCTTAAACACCTCGAATTGGACTTGGGGAGGATTCATCTCGGCCTTGAATGCACTTGGGTACTTCTGGGGATTATTGAGAACGTCCGGCTACTCCATTTGCTCCATTTTCCTATAACTCAACAAAAACACCCTTCGCGCGAAATCAAGATAAAACAAAGATTATATGCGTGCGAGTGTGCCAAAACAAAGGGAGATAGGCACCCAAATATGCAATGTTGTGTGCCTATCAGTAATCCGCAGTAGCCAGAATGTATCAAAAACCCGCAGAAGATAGAGGTTTAATGGGTCCGACAACATCCATGCCCCATGATGAGAATGGCCAAGAGCAAGTTGTTACATGTAAAGGCTCCAGAGGCTGATGGATAAAATTTCCATGGTACTGGCAGACTTGGCATCTTTTTACATAATCAATGCAATCGGAAATCATGGTTGGCCAATAATATCCAAGTCGCTTCAACTACATATGTAGCTTTGGGCCACTTTGGTGGGCTCCACATACACCGGCATGACCTCACGAATCTCCATACTGGCTATGCAACACAAATACATTCCATCCAAGGATCTATTGTATAATGCGTCTTTCCATATGATGAACTTCATGGCTCGACACCTTACCTCAGCCTTTTTGGCTTTGTCTTCTAGCAGCCTTCCATGCTGGGGATAGTTTATGAAAGGTTCTTGACAATCTTCCTCTTCAACTTTCGTTGTGGCTATGAATGCTGGCGGTTCTTCGAAAACTTCCTTCAAGGGATGCAAAATTCTCCTTTCTCCCACCGAGATAGTAATTGTCTTGTTATCAGGTAGGGTGAGTGAAGCAGCCAAACTTGTCAAAGCATCTGCTCAAGCATTTATCCTTCTTTTTATGTGGAAGATGTTCACTTTCTTTAACTGTGAAAGCAATTGGCTAGCCCTTTCATAATAAGGGGCTAGAGATGAATCATCTTATATAGGCTAATCTTCCTTTTAACCGCTTTAGTTACTTCAAATTTTTAGGAGGAGGCATTTTGAGGATAGCTTTGATTTTCGTGGGATCAATTTCAATTCTCCTGCTTCGAACCATGAATCCAAGGAATTTCCTGGAAGATACCCCAAAAGCGCACTTTAGTGGGTTCATCCTGAGCTTGTACCTCCTTAAACGTGCAAAGATTTGCCTCAAGTCAACCAAATGGTCTTCCTTGTTCTTTGTCTTGGCGACAAGATCATCAACATAGCACTCAATAATGTTATACAACATATCACCAAAAATTACTGGCATTGCTCTTTGGTAAGTTGTCCCGGCATTTTTAAGACCAAAGGGCATCACAGTGTAGCAAAAGATTCCTTTTGGGGATCTGAAAGCTATCAACTCTTCATCCTCAGGGGCCATTCGAATTTGATTATAACCTGAGTAGCCATCCGTGAATGACAGGGTTTCGTAACCCGTGGTTGCATCCACAAGTAGTTCGATGATGGGCAAGGGAAAATCATCTTTGGGGCAGGCTTCATTTAGATCACAGAAGTCAATACAAATCCGAATTTTCCAATTCTTCTTCTGTACTGGGACTATGTTCGCCAACCAAGTCGGGTATTTAACCTCCCTGATGAATCCAGCTGTGAGGAGTTTATCAACTTCAGCCTCAATTTGGGTTATCAACTCTGGTTGTACTCTCCTTGATGCTTGTTTAATAGGCCGTTTATCAAGGTGGATTGCGAGCCTATGAATTGCAACTTCAGGATTAAGCCTAGGCATTTCGCTATAGGTCCATATAAAGACATCGCGATGCTCTTTCAGGAAAGAGATATACTTTTGAGCTTCTTCCTCCGTCAAGTTTGCACTTTTGTAGCTTGACCCCTTTCTTGGATTGTACTGGTATAGGACATGTTCCATCTTCATCCCTATCATCCAAGGCCCTTTCCACTATAGTCATATTTACAGAGAACTTTTCTTCTTCTGTGACTTGATAGCCTAACCCTTCCCGGGTTTTCCTTGCTCAAGAGTTTTGACTTGTGCATGAGTCAACACAGAGTCAAAAGGTGCAACTGTTTGTGAGGACACCTTCTCGGGATCAAGACCAGCTTTCACTAGCATTTCTCTGATGCTTGTGGCGTAATGTGGCCTTTTATGACTCAAAGTCTCTACTACTTTGGAGTTGGCATTCTAGACATTTGTTTTCATATCGCCAAGTGCATGGAATACTATGGGTTTTGTACCTTTTTCCTTTGCAGGGACTATGAGTTTACGGTAGCTTTCCACATATGTACATTCCGTCTTTCGTAATGACAAGACAAATGCATCTTTTAACTCCAAAGTTGGGTTTATTGGAGCTAAGGTGCTTGCCCCTAGCTTCCTTTGAGACTTCGGAATGTAGCAAAATGTTTTCTTTGTTTGAGTTTCAACACCTTCGGTTTCTTCCTTTACTTTGTTTTGTGAAGCCTTTTGTAAAAGCAAGCATCCGCGTAGTAGGCTTCAACCCCATTAAATGGATTTTTATCTGCAATAATTATCCCTTCATTCATTGGTGGGGGCAACGGATATTTGACACACTAATAGTAGGTAGAAGGCACAACCATGTGGCTATGGGCCCAGGGTCTCCCAAGCAAGGCATTATAGGAAGTATTCACATCGATGACCAGAAACTCGGTATCTTCCTCGATGCTCCCAAACTTAGTTCGTAACTTAACTTTTCCCATGGGACATTGTTCATTCTGATTGAATCCTTGAATCACCAAATGACATGGTCGTAGTTGGGATAGTCGAACCCCTATCATGCCCAAAGCTCTTTTTGGTAACAAATTTACCGCGGACCCACCATCAACCATGACCCGAGAGATTTCGGTGTTATGAACAAAACCAGTGATAAACAAAGGTCGAATATGATCTAGCGTTTCTGCATACATGTCCTAATCGCCAAATGCTACTGTGGACATGCATATAGCCGCTCTCTTTTGTCCCTTTTCTTGGACCTCATTGTGAAAATCATTCGGGTTAGACAATGCATAAATCAATGACTTTCGAAGTTCTGGAGACATCTTCAAAGCGTCATATATGCTTAGCAGAGCTGGAATCTTTTTTTAGATGGGCAAGAACATCATATTTCACCTGCTCTTCTTCTTTTGGGGCTTCTCCCTCTGGTTCTTGTGAGCCCTGACTTGGCGGATTGCGGGGTTGTCTTTTGTAGGTTAGAAATGTCTTGCATACTTTGACAATCTCCTTTCCATTGTTATCCCCTTCCTTAGGCTCATCACTTATTTACACCATGTTCGTTGACCCAACAAATGAATGTTCATCATCTGTGATTACTTCTCCTTCTTGGGGGTACCTTTCTCTAGAACTCCTCAGGAATCGTGAGTCCCACCTATAAAAGTACTGGGATTGTATGAAGGCACTTTTCATAGCCTCCCAATTAGGCACCACAAATCCATCAAGAGAATAGTACCAATCAAATGCAATCCAATCCAGGAAAAAAGGAAATTGTCATAGGCACAATGCCTGCCTCGTTTTGAGCAGTTCTTCCACATTGCCTCAAAAAGATCTTTATATGCTTTTCAAGATCACCATGCCCTTTGTAGATAGAGAAATTTGGGAGATCGTATCCTAGAGGGAAAGGTGTTTGTTCCACCCACGGAGGGAACAAACCTCTAGCTCTAAAACCTCCCATGTCCCGTTGATTCGAGGCAGCTTCGAGCTTCTCTTCTATAGTTCCTTCTAACAACTCATATGCTTGAAACGAGATGTTTTCATAAGGTTCCCACATTTCAAACTCCATGGGCCGTGGCATATAGAACCTCCTGTAAAACTGTTCTGCCATTGTGTCCCAATCTGGGATTGAGTTAGCAGGAAGACTAAAATACCAATCAGCTGCCCATCCTTTTAACGAAAGTACAAACTGCTGCAGAAGCAATGCTTGACTTCGTATTATGTCTCCACATAGTGCTAGAAAATGCACTAAATGGTGCCTTGGACATCCAACCCCATTATCTAAAGGAAAATGTGGTATGGAGTATCCTCTTGGAAATAGGACCATTTCAACCCATTGAGGAAAAGGGTGACTTGAGATTTGCTCCCCATGAATCATATAATTTTGGGTGGTCTTGGACATTTCCTCTTTCAAAGATACAACTATCTTCGCTTGGTTTCTCTTTTTTTGACCTTCAATCTTTGCTCTTCTGTCATCCTCTGGACTACTTCTGACTTGCGCATCCCTATCTTGAAAATTTATGTCCACTGTGATTACATTGCATGAGTAATCAAAATGGTCATTGGATACACTCTCTCCATCATATGTCCTTACTGGTGAAGGGTATTGCGGGCTTTTGGGCAAGTAATCACAATTCGAATCTTTGGGAACATATAGAAACTGATCAGAATGTTTCCAAATCTCGTCATCTGATTGGCATTTTGAACTTAACTCTTCATCTTTAAAACAAAATCATTTTCGTGAACTTTTGAGAAGTTGTGACTCTGATCCATACCCCACATATCTTTGGGGCGAATTCATTACGTACTCTGGAGTGTTCATGTAGAGCACAGGTGCTACTGGAGAGAATTCTGGTGATGTCATTGTTCCTTTAGGAGTCACGCAACCTTTAGGAGTTGCCATGCATTCTTCAAAATCATGTTGTGGTGAAGTAGGGGAATCAAGTATGTGAATCGGACGTGAAGCACTACTTCCTTCTTCTTGTTCCTCATCATCACTTATCACAATAATGTTAAGACATGGAACTTGAATTACTGCCCCTTCCCTCTTCTTCTTAAAATTAGCTCGCAACTCGAGAGATTGAAGTTTTTCAGGCAAGAACTCCTCAAGCGTGACACAGATGCGTGGAGGTTGTTTCAAAGGCTCGTCGGAGACAAGCTTCTCTTGCTTCTGTTTCTTTGGGTCCTTCTTCTTCGCTGCACTTTTACTTACTTTAGTCCGCTTTATCTTCTTGGAAGTCTTTGGTTTTTGCGGTCTTTTAGGGACAAAGGGAGCCTTGGTTCTAGATGAGGAACTTTTCCTTTTCTTCATTCCTTTTGACTGGTAAACGATCCAGTCGCCTTCCTCGGCTGTTATTGGATTAGCCGTCATTTTCTTAAGAGGGGGAAGTTCACCAGTTTTAGAATCAAAGAGTTCCTGTATTTTGTTTTTCAAGACAAAACAATCTCTTAGCGTGTGACTGATAAGGCGGTGGTACGGACAGTACTTTGGGATGAGTTGTCCTTCCCTCCTCATGCGGTCTTTTCACCTCAGGGAGCGTGATCGACTCTTTCTCCAACAGATCTTCAAACATATCCTCCACCAAATCATCTGTGAATGAATAGTTCTTTTCTAATCTTTCCTTCATGGTGGTTTTTTTAGTTTCCTTGGGCTTCTATGCCCCAACCACAATTGGACCTCCTTTCTTTGTTTCAACTGTCGCAGTCATCGAAGTTTCAAGTCTATCTACAACCCTCGGTCTTCTTCGCTTGCTCAAGTGTAGTTCCATGTCATGAGCCTTGGTACACAAATCATTGAAATCCTCAAAGGTTTGAGCCATAAGCGTTGTGGAAAGCTCATGTCGAAAGTTGTTAAGAGACATGCGGATCAACTCCAATTGGGTAAACTTTTGCGGGCATGCAAATGTTAAAGCTTGCCACCTTGCAATAAAGTCAGTCACTGGTTCATTGTCATGTTGCTTGGTTTCAATGAGTTCTAGCACTCCAACTCGCCTTTGGGTGTTGCAAAATTGCCTAAGGAATTCTTTAACCATGAGGTCCCAACTTGGGATCGAACCTTCAGGGAGATTTGAATACCAAGTAAATGCAGAACCTTCAAGGGACTGCACAAAGAGTTGTAAGCACAAGGCCCTCACCGTGAAAGGAAGTGAGCAATGTGTTGTCTAAGATCTCCCGTCCCACCAAACATTTTAAAGTCGGGTTGGGAGAAGCCAGGTGGGAATGGGACAATATCCACCCACGCCGGGTAGGGCTTTGTAATCATTTGAAAGCCTTCATCGTCCTTCTCCTTAGCTTTCTTTACTTGCTTCTTCCCTATATCATCGATCATGGCCATGAGCATTGAGTTCATGTTACTGCTTGTTGGGTCTGTGCAGAAGTGGCCATTGCCCTAAGTAAATTTTGGTGATTCAAATTATCCTCCAGGCGAAGCATATACTTTCTGCTTATCCTAGGCTTGCAAGCCCATGATTTGTTCCATCAATTGAGACATTTCTTCGTCCCTTTTCTTTAACTATTCCTATAATGAAGCTAGTTTCTCCTCCAGAAGTTGTTGATTTTGTAGAGAGTTCGAACTTTGCTCTTCATCATTTACGTCTACCATCATCACTGAGACGGCTTTAGTAACACTTATGGGCTCATTCTTCGTGGAAGATGATGATTCACCACTTGAAGAGGATGATGAGTACAGTAAGACAAAACCATCACGTTTCACTCCTCCAACTAATTCCTTTGATTTAGCCATGGACCTTGTTACTGGACCTGCCATAGATATTGAGTTAGCATCTTTCTTTGCCTGCGTTATTAACTTGGCAAATTGATCCTCTGTGGTGATGGAAACATTTTTTGAGATTCACTCTCAACTTCGCAAGAGTTTAATTCTGACTCTACAAGAGACTCTGTAGTTGATTCCGTGGAGGATTCAAAATCATCATTATACTCTCCAAGAGCCTTTTCGATGGCTACAGTAACGTTGGCTGCTACAGACTTTTGTTCCACCTTTTTGGGAGCCCTATTTCTTCTTTGTCTCTGTCTTTTTAAATTTGAGGATTCATTAGGAATCTTTGACCGAATCCCCACAGGCCTAGAAGAGAAGATTTGCACTTCATGGATTGGGTTCATGAGTTGACGACTCCGCATGGACGAATTATGCAGAGCCATCGAATCTTTCAATTTTCGTTGAGCCAACGAATTGTTCGAGTTCTGTTGAGCCAATGGGTTAGCATGATTTTGGGTTTGACCCATCACCTCCCTTCCAAACCTCCTGACTATGGAACAGTTTTCCACGGATGCTTTCTTTCGAGTAGCTTCTGCCACTTCGAGAGAATGCTCTGCCTGTGTGACAAGAAGACCTATCGTACTTTGAGTTGTACGAGCCTTGGTAAGGGTACCAACGACCACTGTTCTTGGCATCCTTCGCCTTTCTAAGGAAATCCCATGTGCAGCTTGTGGATCTTATTTACATATATTGTTTGGCGGCTTTGAATAGATCTTCCGCTACTTCTTTAAGGCCCTCAGCCTTTTGGAGTGGCGAGATACTATCTTTTGCAAGAGTCTGTGGTAAGATAGCCGAGAGCCTTTGCTTTGGAGCCTTCCAATAGACAAGCACTTCATGTTTCATGAAGGAAGTGTTCATTCCACGATTGCCCAGGGTGAGGGTGGAAAGCCACTCTAAGACGACAGGTGCTGGAGAGACCAACACATCTCTCCAGGATCTTCGAACCCCTACTGGAGGATTGATCTTCACAATGAGTCCGATGTTAGCCTTCATGATTGCTGCTTCCATATGAATAAACTATTGAATCAAAGTAAGGACACTATCAGAAAACCAAGTTTCACCATTTGTCTTATTCTTCAAAAGATGGGATGAGAAATAGTTCCCATCGGGCATGCCAGAAATATGTAGGCACAAATTTTGAATCGTAAAAGATTTTGAATCACGATTCAAAACCCGTATCTCATATATCCATTGTTCAAATGAACAATGTTGATTGTTTGTTTGCAGGATCCTATTTCCAATTTGGGAATCCAAATCGTTAATTACAAACAATAAAAGTAAAACCTCTGATTAATGAAAATTAAAACAATAGATTAAATATAAGAGAAAATGAGGGTATGAATTTATTTTATTGATATTTGGGTTTGAAACCCTTGGTTTACATCAACAGTAATTTAAAGAATATATTTTATTTAGGGAATTGGAACCCTTTACCTATCTCTTGTTGAGGCTTACACTGACTGGTCTTCGAAGCTTGTAGAATCTTGCTGGTTGAAGAACGTGAGTTGCTTGAGCAAGGAGTATGCCTTACTTTCTGTTGTGCTTTCTTTATGCGTATAGTTTCTACGTTGACGGGAGAGAGGTCCTTTCCTTTGATGATGGACCTCTTATTTATATAGTGCTTCGACCACTAGATGTTTGGCCATCAATCTTAATTTGAATTTGAATTGTTGTTAGAGATGAGATCAGGATAGTAGCTCATCCTATCTCCCTCCTCTATTTAATTTCAAATGGTGGTTTCATTTGATGCCATCCACCTTGGAATATTCTTTTGCTCCAGAAGTAATTCTTGGGGTCTACGTCTTATTTGACTTAAGACTACGTTGACCCATATGTGATTTTGTTAGGCCCAACATATTTGATGTTTTGTGGGCTCAACATGTTCGTTGATCTGCGGGCTCAACATAACTTAATATTTCGCAAGTTCAACATATTCATTGATTCCCATGCCCAACACATTCGTTTATTTGCGGGTTCGTTGGGCCAACATAACTTGATATTCTGTAGGCTTAACATGTAGTTGTTGATTCGCAGGCTTATTAGGTCATCCAAATTTGGTTGAAATTTATGTGCCAACAGTGAACTAGGAGTGGAAGTAGGTAAGGAGGCAAGTGATGGGTCTGGTAGAGTGATCGGGGTAGGAAGGTCTGGAGAAGAAGGAGGGTTAGTAGGGGTGGGTGGAGTCGGGATATCTTGGGCAAGAGGGTCGATAGTATGGGGTGTAGCTAAGATCAAGTGCAGGCACAGGGATAAAATTAGGAGAAGAAGTCTTTTTATAGGGAAAAATATGTTCATAAAAACGGACATCCCTGCTAACAAAAATTTTGTGTGAATTTAAGTCTAACAATTTATAACCCTTTTGTCCTGTAGGATAGCCCAAAAAAACACAACACTTAGCTAGAGGAGCAAATTAAGAAACAGGTTTGACAACAGTAGCATAACATAAGCACCCAAAAGCACGAAGATGGTCATAAGTTGGGGGACGACCATACAAGCGCTCGAAAGGTGAAATGTGAGAAAGCAACTGATAGGCAATCAATTGATTAAATAAACAGCTGTGGACACACATTCACCCCAAAAACGAGTGGGCATATTAGACTAAAAAAGGAGAGCATGAGCAACTTGTAATATATGACGATGCTTGCGCTCGACAACTCCATTTTGTTGTGGAGTGGAAACGCAAGAACTCTGAAATTCAACACCTTTAGTTGTAAAAAATGAATGGAGAGAAAGAAACTCACTACCACTGTCACTGCGAAAGAATTTAATTTGTGAGTTAAATTAGTTGTGAACAAAAATAAAAAATGATTTAAGGAATGTAGAAGCATCGGATTTATGGGACATAAGAAATAACCATCTACAACGAGTAAGGTCATCCACAATCGTTAAAAAATAACGAGCACCAGAATGTGTTGGATGTTTATGTAGACCCCAAATATCACAATGGATTAATTGAAATGGTAAAGTAGAAGAAATTAAACTTAGCGAAAATGGTAATCTAGTCTGTTTGGCCAAAGGACAAACATTACAAAAATTGTCAAAAGGGGTATAAATAGACTTATTAGACTTTGAAATAAGACGTAGACATGCAGGAGATGGATGACCAAGACGATGGTGCCAGGTAGCATCGGGATTGGAAGTATGGTAAACAGTTGGTGAGGTGTGAACTGGTGACATGTAATAAAGGCTGCCACTTTGCTTACCCCAGTCAATCATCTTCCCCATAGCCAAGTCCTGCAAAACACAAAAATTCGGAAACAAAATCACACAACAATTGGAGGATTTGGTAACTTTACTGGCGGACAAAAGATTTAATCTAAAAGAAGGCACATGAAGAACATTTGTTAAAGCAATGTCTTTGTTAAAGAGGAGTGTGCCACTAGAGTTGATGGGTATAGTGGAACCAGTGGGTAATTTAACAAAGGGTGCATGAGACAGATGAGAATGAACAAATAAAGAAGAATCAGAAGCAATATGGTCTGTGGCGCCACTATCTGAAACCCAGTAATTCGAGGAAACGGAATTAATAGAGGGATGCTCAGACAAACCTGCGACATTTGCATAAACATCATTATTACCCTTGGATAAGTGTGACACATTTGCCATGGCAGTGGTCAATTGTTGATACTGCTCGGTGGAAAGTCCTGAGAGAGATTGAGTAGAACCGTCGGCAGATGTGACAGGTGCAGCACTAGGATTGGATCAGGCACCATTCTGCTAATTTTACTGTCCGGCACGGTTGCCTTTTGGTTTAAAATTTGGATCATGACGTGGGTGATCAGGTGGAAACCCATGTAATTTATAACAGTTTTCAATTGCTTGTGTTTCCTTTTTGCAATATCTGCAAAATAATCCTTCATTATTGGAATTGGAAAGAAAAGAAGATGGGTTACTAGAGAACTTGTTCGAATTAGAGCCTTGAGGAAATCGCACAGCCGCTGCAGCTGAGAAATTTTAAGTGAGAGAATTGTTTCCAATTTCTCGTTGTTTTTCATCCTGGGTCACCATGTTGTAGGCTTCCCGAATGTCGAGTACCAGTTTTAGAAGTAATATTCAACCACGAATGGGATTGTAAGTATCATTGAGTCCCATGAGAAACTGCATGAGACGATCCTCATTATGATATGCAATCCTCTTACTTCCTTCACCGCATTGACAACAAGCGCAAGTGGATAAAGAGCGGTAAGAATCCAACTCATCCCAAAAACTACGCAACTTTGTGTAGTAACTTGCAACTGACATGATTCCCTGAACATGCAAACCAATGGAACGTTTGATTTGGAATATTCGAGGTAGATTACCTTGAGCGAAACGGGCTTGGAACGAGATCCAATGAAACTAAGTGAGAGAACCATGAGTCGAACTCATCTGGATTTTCAGACTTGGAAGGCTTTTTGAATTTCCCAGTAACAAACCCTAATTTGTTCTTAACGGAAAGAGCAATTTCAATAGATCTGCTCCATGTGGCCCAATTTTCGCCATCCAATAATTGTGAGAAAAGTTTGGTGGCGGCATTATCAGAGTGGTGGAAATAATAACGGCTTGACGGGTCAAGCCCTTCTTTGAGTTTAGAATTAGAAGAAGCATTGTCATCTCCCATGGTAGATTGACAGAGAAAATGGAAGGCTTTAGAAAAATCAAAACTTGTATCCAATTTTGATTCAAAGAAAAAGATGGAAAAGAATGGTAGGTATAGAAACCTAGCTCTGATACCATGTAAAATTTAGGAGAAAGAAATATGGAGAGAACAATGCTTTTTTGTATATTGATTTACAAAGATACATACCCCAATATATATAGAAAAGGAAAGCTATACTAGGTAACAAGCTAAACTAGGAAAGAATAAATTTACAATATTCCTATACTACAATCACGGATCTTCAATCAATCAATCAACCGAATCTCTCTCTTCTCAAACATATTTTCCTTTAACAATAGGGCTACCTCCAAGACCCTGACCGTCTTTCTCCTTTAAAAATCTAGCAAATTTTACCATCAATCTGTGATCCCAGTACCATGAATTGTTTGTCTCTGCTACTGCTACCTCCCATCTTCCCGCTTGAAAAATCTCACAAAACCAAACCTTTGCCCAGTGATTTTGCTCTTTTTTGTTGGTATGAAGATATCTCTAAGCTTGCCGAACTTTATAAACAGATTAAACAGCCAGAGCTTGTGAATTTGTTGTGGAAGATCGTCAACAAAAATGGTTGTGGAGTTTTGGGGGAAGCTCACCTTACTCACGCCACTCTCTCTCTCTCTCTCTCATCGTTGGCAATAGGTGTAAGTCTAACACATCATTCACCTAAACCACCCAAACTTGGTTAATATGATATTTTAGAGGTTACTCTACCTATTGCCAATTGATTTATTGGAACCATCTAATAGTACTCCACCACCAATTGCCAATTGTTTTTAGGTTGGAACACTCCAAAAAATCTTACATGGATCAGAGCAACATCTTCAATCACCTCACCTCATATGGTTGAGTCCCCGCCTGAGTCAATCGCCTCACCTTATCAATTCATACCCCAACATGCATCTAGGCACGTAAGGGAAAGTGTTAGACTTTATCCCAAATCGCTTACCTAAGCCACAAAACCTGGGCTAATGTAATCCAAAGGTTACACCACCTGTTGCCAATTTATTTTAGGTTTGATTCCTTAAAAAACACTAAAAAGGGATTATCCTATGGCTGGTGGTTACACACACACAAAAACAAAAACAAAAAATTTAAGGCTCAATTGCTCAACCATGTTGTGATGGCTAATTAGTTGTGTGGAGGAAGAATGGGTGTGATTGAAGAGGAGAGAATGAAACAAAGAAGAGAGTACGTTAACGTTGACGTCTTGGGTTTTTATGAAGTTGACATATCTACTATGACATGCGGTCGGCTTGGATTGGATCCCACACCAATATCTTGTACTACAAAAGGCTCTTAGAATATCACGTGATAGTGCTCCAGAAATACGGAGAAATCACTCCGTAAATATATGGGGGCACTCTCAAAAAGGGCAGTTTGCTTGTTCATTTTAGTTGGAATATGCCACCTTCCGTGTAAATGCAAGAATATGACGCTGGCCCCACAATCAAATGCACGTAAATTCTGTAGTGCTGTTAATTAAAGCACACTGGCCTTCATTATCTTGCTGTTGGTTAACTTACCTATGCACATAGCTCGAATAGAAACAAATAAAGACCCTCACATAAATGCCGAAATTAATCTCCACCATAGAATGAAGAGTCTGCACTACACTTTGGAAAGAAAAAAAAAAAATTATGGGCGAAGAGGAGAATTATATGATACCCACGTCACTAGAAAAGTCAGGTGACGTCGAAGTTACTGGGTAAATTTCACCAACCTCCCCTCATGTTTCAGACAAATGCAAAAACTACAAGTGATGTTTGATAAACTGACATCGAATTTTGTTTGTGTTACTCTTGTTAATGGAGCTTTAATCTTCTTTAGCACGCACTCTCAAAAAATATATATATTTCTTCCGTAGTATGTAGTATTTTTGTTCTAAGAATGAAAGATACTATGTGAGTAAGTCGTGAAGGATTGCTGATGCCTGATCTCATCCCTATCCCTTGGTAACTGGATAGTACACAACAAGAATCGATCATAAAAACTGAACAGAAAAGCAAGTAGGATATGAATATTGCACAGTCGACGGAAATTTGAATGTGGGCAAAAGCTATGGAGAAACAATTGGGCCATTATTGGTTCCTATCTTAGCTGCACAATTGTTAATCAATCGGAGGACAGTTTTCCTTTTTTCCCACTCTTATGGTAATCTTTATTATCTGATGATGTTCTTTGATGATCCACTGCCAAGTCGGAAAAAAAACAATATACAGAACGCTCACAATTGTGTAGACTCCGCAGTTGGTATATGCATGCCTAGATTTCCTGTCATACAGAAAGAACTAATTTTGAGCAATTTACAACTTCGCGCTGTTAAATAAACACACATAAGAAGACACCAATTTTAGGTTAAAATCCTCGATTAAATGTCGTGCAAGTGAGCAATTTCAAGACATGCTCCCTAACACCACGAAGTAATAATGATCAACTAAAAAAGGCTCACTCTTGGTAAGAAGCTACCACCTCTATATGGATTTTTACAAGTTGCAAACACTTCCATTGAAAAAGAGAAGGTCTATAACGACAGTTTCTGTTTCCTACTATACTGACAGGATGGGGTATGAAACTGTATAAGAAGCAAATATTTGTTTTCACAAACACTCAAATTGCATTAATATTTGATTTCAAATTTGCGAAGGGATTTCAGAGTCAAGTATAAATTTATTTCTCTCGAGTTTATTACATTCGGTAAATCCTACCACGAATCTCTCTTCTATACAGAGAAGTAGAAAAGTAGAACGTGAAATTCTGTAACATTTTCGACGACTGCTTTCATTGTTTAGTGTAGTTAATCGATTCCCTATCATATTGTACATTTTCCGCATTATTACCAAGAAAAAACAAAGAAAATAAAAGTGGAAAGGGTGAACTGGGAAAGTAAAAGAAACGAAAACAGAAGAACGAGGAGGAAAGCTTAAAATTAAGACAATGTACATCCGTAAGAGGTCAGAGGGAGCTCACGTAATCCTTGATCAAATTAGAGAGAAGACTGGCATCATAAGAAGCACCCTCCAGTTTCTGAAACAGGATGCCATCCATCCGGGCTTGAATTCCATCGGAAGACACCAATTCTTCTAACAAGTCTTTCAATGTCCTATCGACTTCAACCAGAGTATTGCCAATGCCTCTTGAAATTTCTGGTAAGGTTGGGGAAGGTCTTGATAGCTCAACTAGAGTGACCTGAGGATAAATTGTAGGAGAGCCATAAAAGGAATTGAAACGACAAACTCGAATGTTCTAGCTTTACCTGAAAGAGTATGCAAGTATGGTCCTATACTAAGGAACAAAAGGTTTGTTTCTTTTCTCCTCGATTCATAGGAGACCAAACTGAAACAACAATCGGATCCCAAAATTACAAGTTCTTTTAACATTCCCAGATCACCGGCACAAAATACCATAATGGAAGTTCTATAAGGTAAAGGAACATTATGATATTTTCATCCGGGTAAGAAAATATCATAATTTTACTCGAGGTTTCACAGTGGACTAAATTATTTCCATACCAAAGAGATAAAGACAAAAACCTTTCTTTATTCAACTCTGTTGAAAAGGTTAACAGAAAAAGAAATCATTAAGCCAACCAACAAAACCAACCTCTCTGTCCTGGGGTATATTAGCCTTGTGTTTTGCTATAGCAACAGCACGGGAAAACCCACCAATAGCATCTACCAAACCTCGTGAAACTGCATCTTTACCAGTCCAAACTCTCCCTTGTGCCACCTCCTCCATCTTCTCTACCTGACACAGAGATATCCGTCCATGATGAAGTTACTTAAAGGGTCTTGCACACCAAAAGCACAATATTAGTCAACTACGTACGGGCATTGATCTTGAAAATGCTGCTTTGTCTCGAAAGCGTTTATATGCACTCTGAGCAGACCTGGCAAGGAGTTCTGCTTCATCCGGCCTACAAGGTAATTTTGATCATTATACATAAACTATCAAACGCTAGCGAAAGAGAAGCCTAACAGATTTACTCATAAAACAGATCTTTCGAATGTGTGATCGAGATTAGGATGTGGATCATTGCTATGAAGTCAATGCCTCGCTTTCCTTATTCTCAAAAAAAGAAATTATTATCTTTGGAAAATCAACAATTCCTCTTACCTGAGTGGTCGTTGTTCAGCAGCTTTGAGCTCAGCAAATCTTCCCCTTGATATGACCTCCTTATTGAAGCCAATCTTCTCATATAGTTTCCCCAAATTAGGCTTCCCTACAAGAAAACATTATCAAAAACTCAATAGCTACAAACCAAGAGAACCTTACTAGGATTCCGAAAAAGATATTCCTGAAATGTCTTCCCACAGGCCACATCATAAGCACACTAATAATTTTCGCCTGTAAATAATAGAAAACACCTATTCTCTAAATACTGGAGAAAGGAAGGGGAAGAACAAGATTATGGATGCTAAAAAGTAGTAGTCGAAGACTCGTAAAACATCGATAACTTCAGTGTGTCGACGTTTGTTTTTTAATTATAAAAGAATACAATGGTGAAAAATGGTTAGTGGATTACCTTGTTTTTATTCCATAGCATGCATGGTTGTCTCTATTCTTATCTAGGGTAATCCCCTTTCCCATTTTTGTTTTATATATTTTTACATAATCAGCTTTCTAGGAGGCCTAAAGGAGATAAATTACCTAGTACCCTTCTTTCCCCTTTTTCTTTGACAATGAGGGTACGAGGTGCTTCAAAACTAACGATTGATCAACCCCTTGGGATTTAAACCTAAGATTTCTTGAAGGGAAAACCACTGAAAATATCTCTCTAAAAAAACTACATTACGGCTAGCTGGTCACAACCAAAGATTTATGAGTCAAGTGAACTACCCAGCGCAAGAAAACACAACAAAATGCCCTTTCACAACCATATCCTGTGCCACCGCTTAATTTCATGGATGATACTGTCAGTGAGACGAGAATATGATATAAGTAGAACCAAAACTCAAATTAAAGGTGTAATATCGTGAAATCTGAAATGTACTTTCCATTGCAATCATCCTCACTCCCAATTTTGCCAAGGAACACAATTCGATCTGCAGCACTTACCTCCGTACATTCATAAATATAGTCCAATGCAACGGAAGTGCAATGTAGAGTAGGCAAAAAATGGGAGGCGAGTCTCTCAGTCAGCTGCTTGTTCCGTCAAGTATGATTGAGGAATGGACTTAAAGAAAAGGATAAGGTGCTGGTCAAGTATCACTCGTGCTGGAACAAATTTCCTCCGAACAGAGAAGTCAACAAATTTACGTACCCCTTTCAGCAACTGTTGAGTGCTAAATATGTACTAACAAAATTTGTCACCCAGGTTCTAGATATTTATACCTCTTGGAAAAAATGTTCTTCTGAGACATCATGCGTTACTCGATGTAGTAATTACAAACAAGGAAAGTGAAGAGAAAAAATTTGCACAGAGGAACATCAAAAAAGAAATGTCATATTCTGAGTTGCTAGGTTCACCTGTTACAACTCCAATTGATCCAGTCAGTGTAAGATTCTCTGCAACTATAACCCCAGCTGCCATTGCCATATAGTATCCTCCACTAGCCGCGACATCAGCCATTGATGCTATTACAGGTTTTGAAGCAGCAAGAAGTCTGATTTCCCTCCATATTCTGTGCAAGGAAACATCCAGGACACAGTCAACTAAAGACGCTTATCAACAATCCTTACCTATTTCTTCCTTTCTTCTTATGTCCTCGATTTTACCGATGTGTGACGAATAAAATATTCATCATCCATAAGATATTAAAATGGCCTTGCATGATCTAAACACCGAGAAAGATCACCAGCCAAGTTTCAATTAGCTGAAAAACTTCAACTTCAGTCTTCATATTGAACCAAATGTTTTCCATATGTTTATCATAATGCTTTTTGTTTAGAGATCTTGTTGGTTATATGTCCCCCGCATGTTACATGTTTTGCCATCCATGTCAATATTCTCCATTCCAGATAATGGCTCAAAACATCAAACAGCATATGCACAATTTATGTGTGTATCGCAAAGAAAGAACATGCCAAACTTACAAATCAGAAGCAAGAGCATCACCTCCAGGACTATCAATTCGGATGACAACCGCCTTGAATCTTTTTGACTCTGAAGAAGAAGAAGAAGAAGAAAAAAAACATAATAAACACCCAGATAACTAGAGGAAAAACCTGTGTCAATAAAGTGCAAAGGGAGAAACGAATAAGTAAGGAACAATGGAAAGTGAGCATAAAGCAAGAAACTCAGGTAAAAAAAAAGTAGAATAGAGCAGAAGATTTGAATTACAAAAATCCCTTGTTAATCAACAAAAGCTAAGAACCATAGACACAGAAACAGATACGAAAAGAAACTAGGATACAGTCATGGGGCAGAGAATTTCTACCAAAATAGAGACAGGAACGGATGTGGGCAGAGAAATCAGAAACTATTTGCCCACATAACTTTAGTAAATTTAGTTCCTTTTATGGGAGTGTCATATCCAAAAACAACCAAAACTGGTACTATAGTATTTTTTAGTAAATTAAGATTTAAACATTAAAACAAAAAAACAAAAAACACATTGGAATAACAAGAGAATTCCTAGGGCTTTACAACCATCGACCTAGGTTTCTCCAGGCTGTAAAATATCAGGAAGCAAAGGAAAAACTAAGCCTTGATGGCAGACTTGTGGCCAAGCTCAAATGTAGGCTAAGATCCTCGTGTGGATACCCCTAGAAGCACAGACAGTTCTGCTCCTTTGAGTATCCCCGACTGCCCTCCATGTACGTAGCCTCCCCCTCAGCTCCTGCTCTATATTTCTGCATGCAGTGGACTGATCTCTTGCCCGATTTATGAATATTCGGGCATTCCGGTCTATCCAAACTTAATCCACTACTGCAGCAACTAAAATATTAAAAAAAGAATCCACAAAACCCACGTCTTGCAGTACTCTGTACAGCCCAGTTCAATTACCCAGCCCAGTGTTAAGGATTCCTTCTTATACCAAATCACAAATCTGTCCAACACCTTTGCCCAAATTCCTTGGGAGTAGCTACATCCAAATAACAAATGACCATGGTTCCCCAGCTGTTGGTTACAGAGGCACAACAATCATCCATGCACAAACCCTATAATCTCAGCCTGTCTCTATGACATGGATCAACACTACCTGCAGACTTATTGCTAGCACCTTTGGCATGCATTCGACATTATAGCATGCTACAGGCCTATATTCCTTCATGGTTGTAAAGCATAGAGTTTTAGGAATCCAAGTTAATGCTGTAGTTCCGAGCCTCACCCGAATATCCGCCAACAAAAAAGTATTGAACAGCATTAATCACATCAGATCCTACCACCTCCCAGACTGTAATGGACTTCAACTCAGAATCCATTGAGAAGGGTAAACAGTTCACCAAAAATTATTATGCACCCTATTCTTCAGCCCCCGATGCACAAAATGATCCAGCTATTCAAGCAAGAAGGAAGCCTTCTACCCATCAGGCTCAAGGGCTTTGTACCCATTGATAGCCCATACTGCCCTCTTTATTTCTTCAGCAGACACTGGACTGATCAAACCATCCCTCAGGAGCCTTGGCATTGATGAACTCTCTGGCGGCCCACTTCTTCCTTTTCTTTCCAACTGATTTCCCAAAAGTTGATTATAGTATGAGATAATGACTCTCCTTGAGCAATTTAGATCCTCTATTCGATGTCCATTTTCCTTTTTAACAGTCAAAATCCTATATTGCACTACGGCTAGCCATTTTCTTGGGGAAGCAACTGTAATTATAGTTTGCAATTCTTTCCTTTTAATATGACAATCATAAAATTTAAACGATGGTTTCAGCGGTTCAAATTCTTTATTTGCAATTTTTTTCTTAAATTAATTCGAACGTGAATCCGAGTTTCGAAAATGTCGAATACACTTTTATTCTTTCCTCCTTCATATTCTACAAAAAGGGAAAAAGAGAAAAGACATTTTAGTATTACTCCCCATTCCCGTTTGGGGATTCCAACTTTTTAAGGAAGCATAATGATTACATCAAAACATATTTAACTTTCCAATTATCCCCTTAACTTTTTAAATTTGATTGATGCAGTAAGTAGTAGTTCAATTTAAACATAAGGGTAATACTGGGTTTTTACCAAGTTTCTATGGTCGATTTTGGAAAGTCGACATGTATTTTGGGACGTCCAAAAATGGAATATGGTACTATCAAAGTGAGATGGAGTACAATTTAACCGCGTAATAAGTTATGAAAATTATCAATTGAACTCTGCCATGTCTCCACCGGGTATATCATGCTTGTCTCCAAGCATGTCCCCCATCTGTCCCAACTTCAAAATGACAAAATTAATTGGACATACCAAATCAGCCGCTAACCATCTACAAATAAAGAGGCTCTCAAACCTTAATAACACCAAGTGCAGAAGACACTTTACTCATCCAAGTTCCTTTCTTCTACCAAGTGCAGAAGACGAACTTTACTAATCCAAGTTCCGTTCTTCTTAGTTACAACCTTTTCACTTCTAGAACATTTTCCCCGCCCTAAAAGCACTACAAAGTCTATCAAAAAAACTGCTTCCATGATTCAATACTCCCTTGTAAGACCTATGCCATAACATGTCTGCTTATAAGCTGCAGTCTTCGTCTGAATTTTTCCATTCATAAATATTGAACAAACTTCATATCCTCCCTGGGTAAATTCCATCCAAATCTTCCTTGCAACTGATATAAACATCCAAGACCACAATAGGCAATGGAAACCATTTTCAAGAAGTTACTGTGGAGTAGTTTGCCTACTCAAACTTGGACGTTGACAGTTAACCATGTCCAAGTGAAAGGAATCCTCATCACATCTACCATATGAAAACCACATCATCACATATCTTGATTTCAGTAATACATCCAAGTTTAGGCAACATTCAAGAACTTGGACTATAACTGTAAGCCACACAAAATTAGAGGCCAAAATGGTAAAAAGTTCCATGGATGAAAGAAGAACTTTTCTGGTCCATAGATGCTCCTACGAAATGCAGTGTTCTAATCAGTCAAGTCGGCCAACTAGTTGGCCAAAAGTCGCTAGTCGAAGGTCCCTCGACTTGATCAAAACCCGACTAGTCGGCCAAAAGGCCCAAAAGTCAGCGATTAGTCATTCAAGTCGACGAATAGTCAGCCAAAAGTCGCTAGTCAACAACCGACCGACTTGGAACCGACTAGCGTCTTTTAGAACCTTGACAAAATGTTGTTGAACCATAGATGTGACAAATGGTAAATGGTGAACCAATCTATTCGTGATGTTCAAGCAAAATGCGGTACATAAAATGGAAGCAGTGAACATATCAGTGACTGTACACTACTCCTAGCAAGATGCCAGATAACCTTCACAATTCAGTCATACTCATGAAAGTCTTGTGGAACCGATAGCTGAATAGCATACCTCTTAATCTACGAATCTTCTCAATGAATTGCTCACTAATAATACTTGTACTAGGAATATTAAATGGACCCCGTGCTCGACTTATCCTTCCTGAGGCTCTGAGTACAGCAATTAGGTCCTTACCGCCTGATAAACCAACAGTCCATTCCCTAACTCTAGAGTATCTCCTGCAAAATGAAGGAGATTCTCTAAGAAAAATATGAGCGCTCTTTGCATTGTGCAAGACTGATTAGATCAGTAAAGTAACAGGAAAGTGAACCCAAAAATCAATTTAAACCTCAGAATTTAAACAATACGCCCAATAAGAGTCAAAACCTAATTTCCAAACTCAATTACGTCTACACAAACGAGAGGAAAGAAAAAATGGCGTTGGTGAAAAGAAGCAGCACAAGGAGTGTGAACATTCATTCATCAAATTGTGAGACTCTTGCAGCATCCAGCTCAAAATCCAATTTCCAACGAGTGGAGAGGCTGCACAGGGTCCTAGTACTCTTAGAGGTATAAATAACCAATGTGGGACAAGATCTAAGAATCCTTGCACGTGCGACCCCTAACTCCCACATGAAAAGGTAAACAAAAGATCCAGAACATAGGGATCACAACTAATTGCACTTAAGGCATAAACGACTGGGCAATCAATCAAGAGCCTTATCCAAAAGCCTAGTTTTCATATACTGGTTTTGGAGGTAATAATTAAAAGATATGGGGTGAGCTCGTACCAGGGGCAGACATTAAAACATATATCTCCGTAGGTGAACTTTTGGCATAAATAAAACAACGGAAAACAAGAAACAGTTGAAAGTTTTGGAGAATCTTTTGGGAACCCAAAATAGTTACAACGTCAAAAGATCAATGTAGAGGACTAGGTTTTCCATGCTGTAACATTACTGGAAAATAGGTGCCATAGAAGAATTTAAATTGTAAGTTTTGCAGGATTTTAATTGAAGTATATGTCTTGCATATACTCGAAAGACGCATGAAGTTCATCATAAAGCACTTGATGCCACAGTCATGCTTTGCATGACACAGAAAATGAAATAGGTGCCATAGAATAAATTGTAGGATTTCCAGGATTTTCATTGAAGTATATGCCTTGCATATACTCGAAAGACGCAAGAAGTTCGTCATAAAGCACTTGATGCCACAGTCATGCTTCGCATGACACAGAAAATGAGGGAGCTTTTCAGAACCCTGATAATCAAGAGTCAGGACCACAAATAAATCATCCATCTAAATGTGAATGACTAGATGGAAACTAGATGAATCAGAAAAATATGTCCAAATGGCAAATGTAGTACAAGTTAAGAACTTCAAGAAGACAATCATCTCGAGCCGATAAAATGCTATCCATAGGGAACAAATATTGGTTGTGTTTCCTTGGGAGACAGAGAGAGAGGAGGGAGGGAGGGAGGGAGGGGGAACAATAATTACCAGTAATCAACTGCTGGTAGATTTTTCTCCTTCTGAATTCCTAGTCTCTCTTTCAGCTTCGACATAACCTGTGCAGGCCACATATCACAAAGAAGCCATCTGAAAAGCTCTATATCAACCCAGAAATTGCAATTCTTGACGAACGTATGCACTTCCCTTTCCCAGGAGTTGCAATTAGATTCAAGTGTGTGGCTAAAAAAACACTAACGGTGTCTACAAGCTTTACATTAAACAGTTTCAATGTATAATTTTACATTGGAAGAATAAATGCTTGAGGCTGACAGGTGCTGTAAACTACAGCTTAATGCCAAACAGTAAGTGAAGCAGAAATGGTTGGCATTGACACCAAGCTAACATCATATTAGCACATAGTTAACAGATATAATAACCCTAAATAGTGGATGACCACAATCAAATTAGATACCCTTGCCACAATAAAAAACAACACACTAGCATGAACAAACAAGAGTAAAAACAAAAGAAAATTACCAGGACAAACATGATCTTTTATCAACACCGGATGATGAATCTAGAAATTGTCACCCAGCAGTACTTTAACACATACCAACCTAAAGTAAATCATCTACAGTCTACACTAACCACTTTCAATCAAATCTACAAATTTGAACAAGAGATATATCAACAACTATGGACCTACAATTACCATCGTCTCATACGATGTAAGCCTTTCTCAGACAAAAATCTCATGACTCGGTATTCAGTAAACAGCTTGAAAGTGCTATATGTACCTCATCGTCATATTTTATATTTGTAATCAATCCAGTCTCTTTCAGCCTTTCCAGTTGGTAAACTCCTTCATTGATGAAATTCTCAATGTCCTCTCTTTTTTTCCCTATAAGAAAATTTCAGTGCCCAGCAAACAAGGGTGACACTTCACTCTGCAAACCACAAAATACTGCGCACCTGTTGTAACAGAAATTTTGTCCAGCCAATTCCCATGGATGTTATCAAGCAACGAAGTCAGCATCTCACAAGTTTCTTCAGTCATTTTTTTGCATGCAAGTTGATCTCCCATACTTTTATATTTTCCAACTTTCTGCACTTGTGGATCTATTCCTACTTTCTCAAGAACACCTGCAGAACAAGTTTTGATGCCACTCTGTCGTAGTTAGAAAGGAATCACGAGCCACAAGTAAGGCAAAGTACAAAGAGGAATATCATTTCACATGCAAGAGAGAGAAATTTAGAAAGATAACTTTATATTCAGTGATACGAATAGATAGAAGTAAAAATTAAGTTCCCGTCTTCTATTTTCCAACAGCTCAATATAAATTGAATCCAACCTATCACAAAGGATAAACGAGATTACGAATATTGAAAGACCTTATTTTCGGTTTACATGGTTAAACAAACAAATCGAAAAACAAGTTATGCATTACTCCCATTAGATTAAAATCATTCAGGCAAAAATTGACCACCAGTACAAATATCATTTTTCCCCCCGACTTACTTTAAATGGAACAATAGTTTCAATAAATTAGAGGCATTCCTCTTGATTGTTCCAAATCAACTTAACCTTGTCAAGATAATAAGTTTGGAGGCAAACTCTAAACTCTCAATTTCATGTCGATCACGTCTTGTTCCTTAATCTTGTTATTACGGTTCCCGCTCTTTAGTCCTTGCTGAGCAGTGATGCTAGATAGAGGGTCTTAGTCCCACTCCAATATCAGCTATCATTCATGCAGCTACATTTTGTGATGACGAAAGACTGTCAAGACTTTACCATGGTATCTAAAATCCCAATGAAAACGCTTGTCTTTTGAACATCCCATTCTTGTTGAAGGAAATCAACACATTAGTAATTGGGGAAACTATCGTACTAGAATTTTGTAAATATACAGGCTATAAGTTGTTTGATTAAAATGGCTTTAATTGCAACACTTTGTTCCCTTGTTAATTGGATAACACTCAGAAAACCAAAAAAAAATAGCTAAAGGTAACTGAGCAAAACACAAAAAGGAGAAAAAAAGGGGGGGGCGGGGGGGGGGGGGGGGGGGGGGGGGCGGGGGGGCGGCAGGCCATCAATTTTGCGGCCACCTTTGAAGACCGATTACATTAACTTGGAAACTGCCATCAAAATTGAGATTATCAGACACTAGTTACTATTAACATTGTAAAGTGTTCTGTACGGAGATTCAGTGCAATGTCAACCTTGATGAAGAAGAAGCAAGAAGTTTTCTACATTTCATTGACCATATAACAGCAATGAGTGGGCAACTCTTTTAGATACAAATTTTTAAAAATGCAACAGAAAGCCAATGCATGAGCATTATACTCGTGTTGTTCCTGCTTGTTCTGGCTGTTCTAGTAGTGCTAGCAACAATTATGTTTGAGAATAAATAGTACCATTCATTCATTTAAGCACCTAGCTAAACCATGGGATCTGTCCATGTTTCAGACTTTCAGTTATAATACTTGTGTTGCAAAACGTAAATAGTCTAAAGAAACCAAGTTGAAAAATAAGGGAGCAGATTGTTGCTGGATCCCACCCCCACAACACAAAAAGAGAATTAGATTAAGTCTAAATCACATATTTGGGCAGCGCACTTAAACCTGTTGCAGAATAAGGAAAGTCAATTACCTCCAAGGAATGCTGCTTGAACTACCAAACCGTACAAACTAAAATAAGCACTTGGAGGGGCATACAGCTCTTCGCAAGCACAGGCAAGGTAATACTCTTTCTCTCCAAATGCAGGGGCATAACCCACAAGGAATTTACCTACAAAATATCAACTAATGAGGAATTCGTAATTGGAATTTTCTGAACCATCCAAACACCAATGGACTTTGTAAATGAGATACTTGTAAAAAAGACACAGAAAATGCGATATAATACTGACAGAGCAAGCCCCAAAAAATATTAGGCTCTAACTGGGTTGCATGAACTCGGATACAAGTGTCGGTGCAACTATTGTATTTAGAGATGGAACAAAGCAGTTCATTCATACAAATTTTTAGGCACAATATATATATATATATATAGGAAGCCGGTCTCCTAAGGGATCCCACATACAAAATTCCGTGCGGACTTGGCCCTTTTTCAACTTTCCGGATCAAATTTTGACGATCCGAACCACTCAATGTTTTTAAAATGCATTTTCCAAGGTCCAAGCGGAAAATCTTCAAAAAAAAATACCCGGAAGGGCTTGATCCACACAGTTTTCGGTAAAACTGTACATATACCGAAAACTGTGTGGATCAAGCCCTTCCGGGTATTTTTTTTTGAAGATTTTCCCGTGGACCTTGGAAAATGCATTTTAAAAACATTCGGATCATCAAAATTTGATCCAGAAAGGTGAGGTCCGCACCAAAATTTGGTGCGGGATCCCTTAGGAGAATATTTTCGTGTATATATATATATATATATATATATATATATATATATATATATATATATATATATATATATATATATATATATAATCAGAGCATATCTAGTAAGGGCTCCCTTACTTTCTACGGTGAGAGACTTTTTGTTCGGGATCAAATTTCGACGATCCGAACCATTAGATGTGTTTAAAACATGTTTTGGGGGTCCAACGCGAGTATTCGTCAAACAAAATTACCCGGAAGAGCTTGATCCGAGCAGTTTTCCGGGTATTTTTTTTTTGGACGAATCCTCGCGTTGAACCTGAAAAACACATTTTAAACACATCTAACGGTTCGGATCGTCGAAATTCAATCCCAAACAAAAAAGTCCCTTACCGTAGAAAGTAAGGGAGCCCTTATTGGAAATTTGTTGTATATATATGTATATATATATACAAAACATTTCTCATAAGGGAACCCTTACAAAAAATTGTGCGGGCAAAACGCTATGGGCTGTTGGATCGCGCACAGTGAATCAACGGCTGAGATTTTAAAATCCCACACGCGGGTCATGGTAGCGGGTTAAAAGGAAACGCGGGTCAGGATCCAGGTATAATCCCCCCATCCGGATCCCTCCCCTCTCATTCACGGTATTCGACAGAGAGAGAAGAGAGAGAGAAAGAAGAGGCGATTTCAAAAACCACCCAATCGATCGAGCCAGATGAAGCAAATCCCGACCTGTTCTTGATGAAATCGAGGTATCTCTATCTTCTCTCTCTTCCCCCACTCTATCTTTAGGGTTTCGACCAGTTTTTGAAATCAATTTTTCATTTTTTAAGGTTCCGACGAACACAAATCGGCCAAGGAGAGTCGAAGAACAAGAAATCAACGGAGAAAGGTAGCTTGGAGGCGAGGGTGAGTGGCATTGTAAGGGTTTCCTAGCTCGCCCTCTTCTAGAGTTAATTCACCTATGCTACCTTGGAGCATGTATCATGTGCACTGCAAGATGACTTCCATAACACACTTCCCCATATCATACCTACTACCTAACGGCCTCCGCAATACGTTTGCATACGTATCATATCAACTTTTTCTAGTCCCAGACACACCATGAGGTGTTATCATAGGACCTATTAAAGAAACCCGAACAACAAAGAGGGAGCACCTATTCTTAGATAAGGTGAAATGAGATGCATCACCTGTTGCAAACCTTCGATGCAAGGGAAGGTCCATCCAATACTTATTTGTTGAAGAACGTCAGGATTAGAAATCGAAGTATTTCAACAAATAATTAGTACTTTTGAAGGCATTGACAATGAGTTTCGAAGCAACCATGATGTTGGGGAATCTAAAATGTATGCAACACCAGGTAAGGTAGGGCACTTTCTGAGAAGTGAACCTAGTTACTAGACAGAACACAGAAGACATAATCTAGTACTAAAGTGCCCTCAAATAGAAAAGGAGATGAACCTCAACGTCTTTAGAAGCTAATTGCTTTCAAGTTTATTCTATGCCATGTGAATATTACCACCAATATCCAACCAAATAGTGCTTCCCAGTAAAAACAAGCTGAAAGCCCAAATAGCATACTCGAGAGGACCTATGGTAAGAGTATAACGGAGGTCTAAGAGGCACGGACACGAGTACGGGATACGGACACGACACGGTACGGACACGCGGACACATTTTTCCTTCAAAAATTAGGATACGGACACGTTGGGGATACGTGGAATATAAATTGTATTTATATTATAGAGGTATGTTATGAATTTGTATAAATGACTGAAATCTTTATTTCTATCAAATTTAAGAAAAATACAATCAAGATAAATTAACAGTCCTCATATAAGTTAACGGAACGATACATGGGTGGAAAATTTCACTCATGGCCGAGTTTTAAAAATTAGATTTTAACCTTTTATGTGTCCTTGGCATGTTTGAAGAGTTTTGCCAACGTGTCCTTAGAATAAAAGAATACAAAGGAAAAAATTAGAGAAGTATTTAAGCATGTCCTACATGTGTCAGGAGGGTGTCGTGTCATGTCTGTCACCGACACGTGTCGGACACGGATACGTGAGGCATGTAGATGTGTCCATGCTTCTTAGACAGAGGTTTACCAAAACTACAAGCCCAAAACACTTTAAATGCATATCATTCAACATCATCATGCATTGCAATTTCATCTTACTGGGATCTGACGTAGCACAAAAATGATTGACAATGGTAAGAGGTTGGCACTTCTCATAAGTCATACCTAGTATATACCAAGCTTCACATGCCGAAATCCTAGAGAGCAGTCTGACACTCTGAGTTACGACTTATGGAAAGTCTTAGCATTTTACCACACAAATCGAAGTATTCTCAAGTGATGCATCAAAAAATAGTCCTACCAGATTTCTTGAAATCCAACATGTGTCTCCGAATCTCTTCAAGTTTACCCCATCCACACTTCAAAGGTTCAATGTGGAGATAGATACCAGAGATACGAGGATCATATGCTGCTTTTAAGAAGTTTTCACAAATCTGAGGTAGAGATAGTCCAGGGGCGAAAGGGCTCTTTAACTCGTCAGAGATCTGCAAATTTGAAAATGAAAAACAATGAATAATTCCCAACTCCATCACCAAGTAAATTGTCAACATAAATGCAGAAGAAAAATATTTTCCCCATCCCACTCACACGGCATGTTAGAACGGCAAAAAAAAAAAATAGAATTGGGGAAGAGCTATGAAGCACCGACACTCCTTGTCCATGTATTGGACACGGGGACAAACGTCATACGCGCGGACACGTTTTGGACCACGTGGCGTGTCCCTTAAATTAAATTATTTTTTGCAGGGGAACATGGCATTGACACGCATATCCCACACATACAATGATCTCGAACTAGATCTCTCTCACTCTGTGTGTGTGCGCGCGCGTGTGTAGATACATATAGTATGTATGTACATGTATGTAGCCAGGGATGGAGCCAAAGGGGGGCCAGCAAGGGCAGTCGCCCCTGCAAAGAAAAAAAAAAAAAAAAAAAAAAACCTCTAGTATTATATAGAAAAAAAGAAATTTTCCTATGAATTATATAGGCTCGCCCCTGCAAATATATTGGGAAAAAAATTCACCCCTGCGTAGTGAAATTTCTGGCTCCGTCCCTGTATGTAGCATGCATGTATGTATGCATGCATGTACTCGTATATATATTCCCGTCGCTTTGTTGGTGCATATTTTACACATGTATATGTGTGTATGTACTGGTACATATACCAATTCATAAATGTGTGTAGATATCTTATATATCAAACGAAAAGTGTATACATATATGTATATAAATTGTTACTCGATACATTGTTACTACATACATATATCTATAGCTATTTACTCCTATTTATTTATTTATTTTTGCCCTGTCCCCCGCCGTGTCCGTGTCTATTTTTTAGAATTCCTTTGTCCATGTCCGTGTCCGTACTACATAGTGGAAGAGAGAAAAAAGTTTGTTCCTTCAACACAGCACCCTTTGTATTTTAGAACTTCGCCACATAAAATGGAACTGCCAAAAGCATAAAATAAGACTCAATCGGAATAAGTAGATAAGCTAAGCACTTCAGAAAACTGTACTACCACACTGCTTCATAACTAAGTATAAACTAGACACTTCTTATCACTAGAATGGTTTGAGTTGCTGATAGTTCGAGTCATCATAGTCGAGAAGACTCTACTTGCCCAAAGAACAATGATATAAATACTCATGTTATGACCCATGCGGGCCATGCGCCACCTTTACAAGTAGAGTATTTGATGAGGTTTTTGCAAGTGGTTTAAAAGTGTTGTAAAAAGCCTTGACTCAGGAAACCAAAGAATCAGTGCAAAATAATATATTACTAAAATCGTCCAAGTTGCTGATGGTTTGAGGCAATATAGTTCAGAAGGCTCTACTAAAATGGTTTGAGTTGCTAATGGTTCGAGTCATCACAGTTCGGAAGGCTCTACTCACCCAACGAACGCTGATAAAAATACATGTTTTGACCCATGCACCACCTTTTATAATTTGAGTATTTGGTCATTTTCTAGGAAGAGGTTTTTGCAAGTGGTTGAAAGTGTTCTAAAAAGCCTTGACTAGGAAACCAAAGAGTCCATGCCAAAAAGTATATTACTGAAATGGTTTGAGCTGCTGATGGTTTGAGTCTTCCAAAGGCTACACTAAGAAAATACCAAACCGAGCCTTGTGTCCAATCAATTGGAGTCGGCTAAATGAATCCTCTTCTTCCATTGAGCTCTGTCTTATTACTAAAATGGTTGAGTTTTTTTTTTACAAAAAAAGTATATTTACTGCAGACCATATTTGCATCAATGCATGTGGTTGAAATTGTTGGCATACATCAGCAATCCGTGCTTTCATAAATAATCAAGAAACCTAAATTAATTATGATTCCTCCTCATATGAAACTTAGGGCAGCCGTAGGATGGTTGGGCATAGTTACCCGCTTCAGAAGCCACATATGAAAACAAGGGCCAATGTGTGAGAAGAAGCCTTTCTTGTCCAAAAATGTGCTCGAGCAGTATCTATTTTTTACTAACATAGTAGTTAGCCAAAATAGATAGACAGGTTATTCAAAGTTTTTCTTTTCCAATTTTCCAAATTAGGTTGTTGGCCTATTTTGGAATAGCGCGCAAGTTTCTATCCAAGTCATTTTGAAAGGGTGTGATTCCATCCTTTTTGTGAAATACATTGTGTACCCTTCCTTAGTGTTACATATTAATATATGTAAATATAGTTTCCTGATTAGGGGAATTTGATTAATCCTAATCAAAGCTTAATGAACGAAAAAATTGGAGAGATTTCAAATTATATTGTTGCTGAAAACAATAAGAGAATCTCTTGTTTTTCAAAATATACGCCTAGGACCTCCATGTTTGCAATTTCGTCCCAAAAATCATTGCCTATATAGGAAAAAAATGGAAAAACCCTACTAATAAGGGCAAATTTTGGGTTTTATTGAATTTGGGGATGAAAGCATGACCCCCAAAAGTGGGCGGGATGGAAACACAAGTGAGGAGGTGACTAAGGACCGCTATTTAAGTTCCTAAAAAAATTTAGTCTGATTCATAAATCAAAGAAGCATGGTAATGTGCACATAAATCAATATGATTCTTGGGTCTACCCTCTCTAATGCCTTTTGGCTTTGATTTGAGGGCATGTTTCCGCAACAAACGCGACGGTATAGGGTGACCACTGTTTCAGTGGTATTCTGTGAGCAGCCACTTTGTGCATTATTGCCAAAGGTTAGGTCTGTCTCCAATCCATCAGTTTTAGTGGTATTCTGAGAGCAACCACTTTGTGCATTTATTGCCAAAAGGTTAAGTATGTCTCCTATCCATCCCCGCCCATACCCCCAATTATTGGGAACTTAATGGGTTATGTCATTGTTTGTTATTCAGATCGAACCAATAATAATATACCAAGAAAATTAATGCAAAACTAACAGAGGCGAACAATTTTAAATAAAGACAAAAAAAAAAAAATAATAATAATAATAATAATAATAATAATAAGCAACTAACATTATTTTGGCCAAAACACACTAATTGTTCAAGGAAAATGCCGCTGTTTTTTCTGACTTTTTAGCATACTACAGCCTAGTAGGCTGTCAGTTGTCAACAGAAGGACTCATTTTTTACATTTCTTAGCAGTTTATCCATTTCCCGCAAAAAGAAAAGGAATTTGCAATATTTGCAAGATAATACTTGTACTCATAACAACATAACGGTTGCGGCAATCAGCAAGGAAAAAATAGATAAAAGGCAAACCTGGCCCCGTAATTTCATGGTTAGAACACTGCCATTAGGTATTCGCTCCCATGGAAAAGCAATTAGTGTCCGAAGCTTGACCACAAATTTCTTCCACCCACCGACCTCCTTGAATTCATACTCACCGCTCGGGTAATCCTCGTTGGTTTTAGTTTCGGAGGATTTCGGCTCTTTCTCTTTTTCAACCGATGAATTGAAAGTTCGAATTAAGAGGTTTCCATGAGGGTAGAAATTGAGATGAGGTTGGGGCTGTGAGAGCGAAGCGTAGAGAGAGAAACGAGGAGAGAGGAAGGGAGCGAGAGGTGTTGGACGTGGAGGGTTGAGGGAGGAGAGGCTACGGCGGCGGAAGGAAGGGAATTGCCGACAACGGCCGAGGAGCTTCGACATGCTTTCTGTCTCTCTCTCTCTTACTTTCTCTCTCCGAATCTCTGTGGTCTTTTAGGAGAGGGGGAGAATCGTGGAGAAGCTTCGACATGAATGCTTTGATGAACCGAGTGGAGAAGCTTCGCTTTGATGAACCGACTGAACAGGAAGGAGTGGGGAGAGACGAGAATGACGAGGCCAATTATAGCAAGTCCACGTTAACATATGTTTGGTCTGGTGACGTTTGGTATCTATCTGCCATTTGTATTCGTCAAGGTAAATTGAAGCCTAGAGTGCCACAGATACTGCTAGGCGGTAAAGTGGTTGCCAAATTACAGAAATGGTTGCTCTAGTTTCTATCTAGTGATTTGACTAATTTGAAAAAATTAGTTTTTTTATTTTTTTTTTCCGTTTTGTCATTATTGAAAAAAAATTGCGTTTGTTAGTTTTCAGTCGATTTTTTTATGATTTATTAGCTTGTATCGATGAGAGGAATCTAAAAAGTATAAAATTATTAGTCAAACTTAAAATTTTGTGAATAAAGACAAAAAATAATCTAAAAAACTGGTTTATTTTGGTTTATTTTTTATTTTATTTAAAAAATTATTACTTTGACCATAATTTTATACTCTTTGGATTCGTCTCGACGAAATAAATCTAGAAACCATAAAATCTTGATGCAAAACTAACATATGCAAAAAAAAATTTGAATAAAGGCAACGAAAAAAACCCAAAAACCAATTTTTCCAAATTAGCTGAATCACCTCATTTTCGTCTCCCTCGTTTCAATTGTAGCTTTAACGCCAAACTCTGGTTAATGTATCAATTAGATCAAATACATGACATTTGCTTCCCAAATTGCGGGAAAAGTGACAAGTGAAGGGCAAGTTCGATATTTCAGGATTTTTTTTTTCCTTCAAAATTCACTACTTGACCCCATTCTACATAAAATTTTTGGTTGTGTTTGGTTAGATAGTTTAGTTTTGCTGATGTCAGCAGATGTAATCAGTAGAGAGAGATAGAGAGAGAAATGAGGAAAATGATGATGTCATCAAAACTAAAACTAAAACTAAATTGAAAAACGAACATGGCCTTTGTATTTTTTTTAATCTCTTCCAATTTGGTTTAAGCTGGCTTTTTAAATGATGTATTGTGAGAGAATAATCTTCTCATAAAGTGTAATAAGTCAGTAGAAGCCAGTTTTAAAAATAAACCAGGAATTTGATTAAGACCAATAGATTCATGTTATATTTTCTTGGATTAATCATATGTCTCGACGAAAAGAATCTAAAAAGTAAATATTATGACCAAACAATACTCTAACCCTATATGATAATGATATTTGTGCCAACATTGCTCTAACCTTATATGATGATGTCTTTGGTGGGGAAACTCGTGGTGGCTTGTCAGGTCATTAGTTTTGTGAGTTCTCATTTATGCATTCGTACTTAGTTGTAGTCCATTTTATCGTCCTCGGTCCTTGTTACTGAGTATATTTTGTCTTTCGCTACCGTTCTATCTATTTTGAGACTACAAATTCTAGCTATGAATTTTTGACAAAATGTGCATCCGGTGTAAGTCTGAGTTGGTGGCTTTGTCCAAGATATTTAATAAACTTCGTTATGTAAGTGCCACTAAACCGTTATTAATATAATCGAACTTGTTAACCAAAACAAAAGGTGCTAAAAGTCCTAAAATGGCTAAAACACGAATTTCGAGACATGTCATCTCCTCACATACAACTACTTAATTTTAACTTTTTTAGTCGATTTAGCACTTTTAGCAAAAATGGGGAACTATGTCCTCTTTCTTCGTTAGTTCATTCGTATTCCAACTAGATTCCATTCAAAATAAATAAAGTTCTAGAGTTTTCTCTCTTTTCTTGTATTTCAAGTTGTACTTATTTTAACCCCAATGGTTGATCTGGTGGCCTGTGGTCAAGGCCTGAAACTTAGTAATTTTCTTCCTCATAAGATTAGGTCCAAGATTTCACAATGAAAATTAAAGAGTGGGAGTCCCCTTCTCTCTAGAAAACCCTAAACCCTCTTTCCAGATTTCTTTGGGGGTGTGGGCCGCGGCTTCCCTCGCCCATCTTCTCTATGGCCTCATCTTTCCCTACCTCTCCGTTTTTCAGCCTCTCTCCACGGTGCGAGCTTCACCCTCCTTCTTCTAGCCTTGCGAGTCAGATCTGGTGCAGTTGTGGAGTTTGAGACTTGGTTTGAAGCTCGGTTCTAGAGGCAGTGGGTCTAGGTGACAATTTTTTTTTAGCCCATTTTTTCCTTGTTTTCTTTGTGATTCGTTCTCCCTTGTGGAGAGGTTAGTCCCATTCATGGGAGTTTTCTTAACCCTTTTTTTGGGTTGATTGTAAGGACCAGTATAAAAAAAAATCTTTTTTTGGAGAAGTTTTGATTTGACCAATAAAAAGTCCCGGTAATTGTTCCTTAGATTTTTCTAATCACAACGGTATAATTGGAAGTTATTTTTTAGTAAGGCAAAGTCATCTTTTGCCTATTTTCTTCGGAGAAAAATGTGTCATTTTTCGGTTTTATACTAAAAGTGGGGGGGTGAGATTTTGATGTGATTAGAATTTTAAAATTTTGGCAATGCCATTGTTTCCAAATGGGGGGTACTTCCTTATTTTCATAAATAAATTAAAGTAAAGAAAACTTTTCTTTACTTAAGTTCTGTTTCTGAAAATAAGTATTGTGCTGGAACATGCCTTGCTGGCATAGTATATAAGGACCCATAATTTTACATAATTTTTCCAGAATAATGTTGGGTAAATGTGAGGAATTAAATTTTGACTAAGAGGGGTCAATGTGATGGTAGTGGATTGCATTTGGGTCTTTTAAAATTAAATACATTTGGAAGTTGAGGGGTGGAAATGTGTGTGTGTATATACACATGTGTTAGTCTTTTTTTTGTAGACACAAATCACTCCCCTCTCTCTCTCTTCCACCCGACCCTTCCCTCTCTCCTCTTCCTCTCAAAATTTCTCCATCTTCTCTCGAAAAATTCACTCCCCTCACTCAATCTCTTCAAGAACCAAGTTCAAAACATTTATCTACACGTCAATTGGAGTCGGATTTACCGTGGTTCTTCGTGGAGATCAAGCATTTCGGTTTGGGGGCTTCATAACCTAGGGTTTTATATTTTCTACACATTTGAAGCTTCAATCTTGAGGTAGGGAAACAATTACTATCTCCTCTAATTATATACTTGTGATTTGTTATACATACTTTGTTCTTGGCTTCAATTCCTTTGAAAATCATGTTTTCCCTCTTTGTGTGGGTTTTTCTCACTTTGATTTTGTGATCTACGAAATTAGTTGTTGCTTGATGAAATTGGGAGTGGAATTGATCTCCCTCCATGAATAATTGTTGCCTAGCATCTCTACTTTGGGCCTAAACTATTACATTTGCATTTAGGTTGAAATTCCACACCTCTATGGTGAAAATCTGAACTGCTGCCCCTATTTTCCAGCAGCTGCCCCAATTTCCTGGGTGGTTTCCGGCCACCCTTTGACGTCCGTTTGGCCTCCAATTGTCTGTATCTTCGCATACTCAACATATAGCAACGTAGTAACCCCAAAAACCATTTTGAAATCATTAAACTATATTATTGGACACGTGATTATGTTGGACAATTCGTTATACGTATCGGATACAAAGCATGTTGAATTGGTTGGCCCATTTGGCGAAAATTGTTATATTTTGAAAGAAAGGGGATACATAGAAATGTTTTGAAGAACTAAATGTTTCGAGATGATAAAAATGGTTTAATGATTCTAGGGATCACCCATTTGGTGTCCCTAGCCATGGGTGTACGGAGCCCACGAAATCCGGTAGGGGTGCACGGAGCCCACAAAATCCGGCAGAGGGGTTCATTCCCTATTAAATTTAATGGTTGATTGTATGACAAAGTTGGAAATGAAAATGTTTTGGGATACATATAGTATTTTGATGAACATTGGATACTTGGATACGATTTTTGAACACGTGCTACACTTGTTGGTGATTTTGACAAACTTAATGTATTTGGGTATCTTGGGATACCTTGAAATCATTTTGGACACTTTGATGTTACTTTAGACACGTGGGTACTTCTTGGACACGTATCGTTTGTTTTAGCTTCCGTTGTGTTCCTTTGATCATATCTTCTCATGATAACTCATATCATGTGCACTTATCATATTTATATGCCTAGCGGTTGTAGTATGGTTTTTCCCTACGAGCTAGTGAACTCACCCTATCATTTTCAGGTACACGGCATGGAGCATGGGTTGGATGTTTGACGTGTGGTTGCATTGCATGGAGTTACTGATCATGAAGTCATTTTTCTTTTTCATCTCCATTATCAAGAGTTTTATAAGATGATATTGTAACTCGGTCTTTCTCCAATCTTTTTGGCAATAAATGAGACATGTAATAACTTTGAGATTATTGATATTATGCATGGGGTTATGGGTACCCTTAGTTGGAGATTGTTGAAGTTGGTTATGGAAAAGTGAATTTGACTTGGACTTTTCAACGGAGTTTAGTTTGACTTTGATTTATCCCACGTGGATTATATTTGTATTTTGGTTATTTAAAAATGAGGGCGTGACATTGATCATATTTTTCTTTTTCGTGTAGGCTAGCTTTTGCCCTTGTGGGTTCTTTTCACCCCTTTGTGGGTGTTGGCTGACGACTCATTTGTGCTTTCTCTGGTTGGAGCTGGGACTCTCACGCTCAATACAAACAAAAAAGGCTTGGTATCTCTACTACCATATCTTAGACTAGCCCTATGCCCGACCTAATTATTGGTCTGCTTCTGCAGATGTGTCAATAGGCTAGATTTTGGTAGTTTTGGTTTTTCTCTGTATCTTTTGTGGGGGGTCGTTGTATTGCCTTCGGGCTTTGCTTTAATATGAAATTGCCTCTTGTTTAAAAAAAATAAAAATAAAAAAGGTCTAAGATTCGAAGCCTCTCATGTGTTATCAATTCATTTGAGGTCATTCAATACAAAATTTTGCTTCTAGAGATGAGTGGGAGTAAGCTGGCACACTGTGCCAGAGTGAAGTTAGGATTTTAGAACAAATGGGACCGACCTAAGAAACATTCCAAATGCACCCATTATATTTGTATTATCATTCGTTTGGTGTTCTGATTTAATACAATAGAGATACTGAAATTAATGTGACCCAATACAATAATACAATAACAATTATTTAAAGCTATTCCCCTTTCTTTTCTTTTTTTGGCTAAATTAGTTATTCCTTAAATTGCTTTAGGCAACTAAACACTCATGACTCTTGTACTTATTCTGTTATACTAGTAGAATTGAGAGAAATTTAGTAGAAGACAATGTATGATGATTTTAAATTTTTTACTAGATAAAATCTAAATTTTTTATGTTATAAGACACTAGTATTCTAATTATACCACATATACTTAGGGGGTGTACTACTAACTTGGTTTTTTTGGTTTTTTTGGATGTTTTAGTTTTGCAAAGAAACTAACTTGTTCCACTAACTAGTTTTTTTGGTTTTTTGGTTTTTAGTTTTGCAAAAAAACTAACTTGTTCCACTAACTAGTTTTTTGGCTTTTTTGGTTTTTAGTTTTGCAAAAAAACTAAGGCCTTGTTCGGTTAGACATTTTAGTTTAGTTTAGTTTAGTTTTGATGATGTAAGCAGCTGTAATAAGTGGAGAGAGATAGAGAGAAAAGTGAAAAAAGTGATGATGTAATCAAAACTGGAATAGTGCAAAACTGGGGGAAAACCCCCAAACGAACACAGCCTAAGTGGTTTTTTGTTAGTGGAATGAGAGAGTTTTTGAGTTAAAACAAAACTGTTTTTTTTTTAGTGGAACGGAGCCTCAATACTGTTAATTGAAATTTCATAGCTGGATGGGCCGGGCTGGGCCCGCAGACCCAATGCCGAGCCATTTCAATTCCCGTGGAGCCCAGAAGGTGTGGCATGTGAGCTGCCCTTGTTGGTCACATGTACCCATGAGATTATAAAGCCACCCCCTTCCCCACGAGTACTGTGGAAAGCAATAGTTGATGCCTCTCATGAGGACCACCCAAAATCCCATGTTCAAGCCCAATTCTTTTGTTCTGTTATTTGGACAGATTGATTGTCCAGAAAATGCCATGCAATTTGTCTGATAGTAGCTTCCTGTTCATAATACACAGAAGCAATATTCTTGCACATTCCCCAGATCAATTAATGTTTTTTTTTTATAACTCAGGTGTTCAGGCTAATTTATGTGCACGTCGACTAGATTGCTTGTTGCCATTTTTGTGGAAAAAAATTTGTTCACCCTCAGCAAAAGAGAGTGAACAAAACCCTCACCCTGATTGGTTGAAATGGTGTGGGTCCATGGAATCAATACACGTTTTGACAAGCATGACATGATTTTGTGGTGGGATCCACAACATTTTTGGTGGGTCCACGGAATCAATACACGTTTTGACAAGCATGACATGACTTTGTGGTGGGATCCACAACTTTTTTGGTAGACCCCACACCATTTCAACCAATCAGGGTGAGGGTTTTGTTCACCCCAAAACCCTATGTTTGAGCCCAATTCTTTTTTTCTATTAGCTTTAACATTGTGTTTATGATTATGAAGGTTTTAACTTGTCCATGGAACAATTCAAGGACTAGTGATCTTTTTATTCATGCCGAATGATGTGGCTCTTAATCATGTACTACTTTATGTTGGTGATCCAAATGAGTTTGGCTCTAGGTGAGCACCAAGCTTTGCATTAAGTTCTTGAATAATTTTCTGTACTTGGATGCTACAAATGTTTGATCCCATAAATGAATTGACCACTCTATGAGGTGGGAGCTAGCCCAATCTTCCTTTTTTTTTTTTTTTTAACTTGCTAAGGATGAAAATAGTTAATACAGAACCGGTCATAAAAAGTGCATCAATATTAAAAAGTTGTCCAGATATGTTGGTGGGGTCCACTCTAGATTACCAAAGGTTTATCTATGCACATTACATGAGTTGTAGATGATTTCTGTGTCCGTCGATTTACTTTCGACTTATTAGGGAACTTATGGATCATTAATATCTCTCCTGAAATATTTTAGCTTAGCATACAAGTGTATCTCCTTTACTTGGTCATATTGTATGAATCATTCATTGTCCAGCTGGATGGCGAAAATTTCAATTATCTGGTGGCCTCTAATATGCTCTTGCAGAAGTAATGTAGTCATGTAGAACAGATTGCTACGGATTTTATGGAAGATTTGATAAGAACAAATCAAAGAAGAATCATTGATAAGATCTTTCATTATGGCAACTTTGATTAAGAGATTTTAATTATGGAAACGCTTGATATTCTAGAATTTTCTTTTTAACTTATGCCGCTTGTTTGGCAACTTTTAACCAACCAAACCAAACCGAGTCTTAGGTCCCAATTAAATGGGGTCAGTTGTTTATCATTCAATTCCATCATCAATAAAAATTTAGAGTTCTCTCTATTTTCCATGTGTGCAAGGTGTTATCACTTCTCTTGTGGATTCAAGAGTTCGTCTGTTATAACGATATATGACTGCTCATCTACTAGAACGATATTCAGTCTTCTTCCGCTACAACGTTGCATCAAGAAGAGCAGGAGTGGTGCCATCAATCTGCAGGAGATTCGAAATTGGTGCTCACTTTAAGCTCTTTTTTTTTTGTTTTTCGCTTCCCGGTTACAGGCTCTCTTAAGCTCTGTGCTGGTGTTGTTGACAGATTAAAAAGCAGCATTCAAAGTAGTTTAGCCTTTGAGCAACTTTACAGCATCTTACATTTTGTTAATGCTTTGTATGTGCAAAGATCTATAATGGACAGGAAAGTGGTATATTGAGATTGTGGATTATGTTTTGAGAAAATATTGCAGTCGGTTATAAGCTTAAGAAAATTTTTTGCCCCGAATATTCCCCTTCTTATATTCCTCAAACAAGGATGGACTAAGGAGCAAATGCATTAGCCCGGCCGACTCCCCTAACCAAGTTCTAAATTTTCTTCATAATCGTGGTAATTTTTTTTTAAAATATCAGGATTCACCCACCCAATGCTTTTTTGTTCAAAACACATCACCTGCCCGTCCAAGTTGCATTACAAAAGCATTTGACATCATAAAATTCTAGATTCAGATTTTTTATGCAACGATAGAACACTAGGTTAGGAGTACATCATCATCTGGACACAGTTCATATTCGAAAGCTTAGCTTGCCTAATGATCATAATTAAAAACGTGCCTTTGCAAGGTGTAACCTGAAAATAAATGACACCTACTCAAAAAAAAAAAAAAAAACCATGTAAAAACAAAAAATTTATACATAAAACCAGCACAGATTCAACGATCATAGTAGTCGACAAGCCGAAACATTACCTGTTTTGATACGCAAATGAAACAAACACAAAATCGACACCATCCGGGATTAAGCTTTCTGTTCAAAAGTTTTGTTCCTATGATCCGATCGGAAAAAAGTTGTGTTTGGATAGCGTTTGTCAAAAAATAAAGCTAATGCTCTCATCTAGAAACATTTTCACCACATGCTAGACATATTCAAAACCAACCCAGAAGAGCTTGGAATGAGATTTTTCACTTTCTTTTCCCAAACCAACTGGTTTTCCTTACCTTTTCACTACTTTGAACTCCAACACTAGCCTTTTTAGCAGCAAACACAGACTCGTCCTCCTCCTTCTCTTTCTTCTTTCCTTCATATCCATTCTTTTCCACTGGATCCTTAGCTTTCTTGATTGAGCAATTCTTCTTCCCTTCATCCTTTACATTTCCCCAAGAATTCCGTCGGTGGCTCGGGCCAGACGATGCATCAGAAGCCATTGAATCATCACTGTCATGATCATCTTCATCATGTTTAACATCATGCTCATGATCACCATCATCATCCTTATCTCCATCATCACTATGATCATCATTGGTTATGGGGGAACCAATATACATAGTCCACCCAGATTCACTGCTGTTACATTCTTCTGCATTTCCAAACACTTGGGAAGACTCCATATACTTGAACACAAGAGGAAGCTGAGAAAAGGAGAAAAAAAAAAATCAAGAGACAGAAACAGATTTTCCTAATTAGAAATTAAAGAACTGGATCTTGATCTTTTATGCCTCTGACCCATTTTATACTCTTGAAAGCTACACTTTTTTCACAGAACCCACAATTTATTTTTCTCTGATTTAATAGCTGGAATGAAAAATCTCACCCCCTGGAAATCTAAATGCCCATTAATTTTTCTGACTTGCTATCAACAGAAGACAGCTAGAAGCTGTCAAAGAAAGAGAAACTTATGTTCAGTTTTACAAGAGGCATGAAAATCCCTTATTTGTTCCTTGAATTTGAAAGGACAGGATGGCTTACTTTGCAGAGGTGAAGATACACTCACCTTTAATACTCTGCATTTTGTCATTAATTGAAAAGTAGCTATCAATTAAAATACAGATGAGGGATGACAGTTTATTTATATACATGCTGAATGTATGACCTGGTTCTTCAGTAGGTTAGAAAAGGACTTCTTCACCATCCCCCGTATTTATCTTTGGGTCTCGTTAGCCTCCGCCTATTAGGCAGAAGATAATAGGCATACAATGACAAGCTAGTTTGGATATTAACATACATTTTATGGATATTAATATACTCTTACCGATATTAATACACTCTTCTTGGACATCAATACACTTTCTATGTATTATCATCCACCCAAGGGCTGAGATTAGCATTTTCCTTTACCTTTTGCAACACTTATTCTGTCCTGTTCTCAATTTTTTTTTTTTTTTTTTTTTATATATAGAAAAGATAGGGAATGCTGGCTATAAATTTCCTCTGTCCAATCCTTACGCAAGCAAGAGTTTTGCAAATTAGGTACGACCTTCACAAAAATAATTCTAAATTCATAAAAATAACAAGTTTTATTCCTGTGAGAAATTTCAGAAAAGCCAACATGGGTACTCCGCAATTCTTTTTTTGACATATCTATTTTTGATAACTGGATCTCCAACTTGCACACCTCGACTAATGTAATTCTTTTTTTTTTTGGTTTGGGCAACCTTGGGGTCGCATGAAGCCATGCGCAACACCGTACACCAGGTGAGAGAGGGCATAGCAAGTAAGAGGCAGAGAAGTGGAGCCTAACAATTTAAATATCGGCCACTACGTAGCGTATCAACCGGTACGTAGTGATTTTTGGATCCTTTGGTACCACTAAACTGTGTTGTATCGGCGCTACCAAAAATTCAAACTCGTATCTGCTGATTCCTGCAACATATCGCTTTTTTATCCTGTTTTTTGCCTGCTTCACGAGTGTGATGTGACCACAACAGCAATTTCAAGTGTTCCGACACGAAAATTTATTTTTATAACTTCACAATCGCTACACCCGATTCCCGCTACGCATTGATACTCCTGGTACCGCTATAGCACTATTGCTACCGCTACAGAATCCGCTACCTCTATTTAAAACTTTAGGTGAAGGTACATCGGCGCAGTATATATATGTGTGTGTCGATTGGATTGCGCCATGTGTCTGATGCAGATTGGAAATTTAATAGTATTACTTACAAATAGTGTTTTAAGTTTTCCTTATTTTTATTTTATTAGTTTTGTTAGGAAGTCTCCAATTTTAGAAATAAGTGTTCTAGAGTATTTTGATTCCTAGTTGGATTAGGGTTTGTTATTTGATTCCTAGTTGGATTGGGGTTACTTTAGCCCTATAAGTATCATTGTAAGCCTAGTGGCAGAATTCGGTTGTTATTGAATTAAAGAAAACGAGTTTTACTCATATTTTGGTCGTTTAAGGAGGGAGTACCTCTGGGTCGATCTTATTGTTCGTGTTCCTCTTGCACGATCAATTTCGTTTCCACAGGCTGCGCTGCATCAGTTAGTATCAGAGCTTGCGCTCGATTCTGGATCATGGCGCAACAAGGAATTCGTTGTGGTCGTTATGCTGTTGCTGAAGATGTGTATGAATGAAGTAAAGCTGCACGAGAAGCACGAACAGAGGCACGATTCCAGCAATTAGAACAGCATGTGTTGGACGCGATTGACGCCTAGCCAACCAGATTGTTACCCTAACTGTTGGGGGGAATCCACCTCGCCGTCGTCTTGTTATACCTCGGTTTCCGAAAGAGGAGGAGGTGTCAGATGACGTTTCTATCACCAAACCTTTGGCAGGTAATTATCAGCCAAGGGGGAGGACAAAGGAGGCTACCATTGAGTGGCCTTTTACTACAAATAATATTCCAGATCCAGTAGTGGATTAGAGTAAGCCACCAGTTTTTGACGAAGAACCGGTGGAGAAAATTACAGATAATCAAAAAAAGGTGCAAAAAAAAGTGGTTTCTATGTTGACGTTGTTGGAAACAGATGTAGAAGAATCAATTAAATTTGATTCTTATGAAAAGCTTGAAGACAGTGAAGTTGACAAGAGTACTAACGAGTATGTTGATCCGTTTTGGGAATTTGTTGAAGATACTAAAACTCCATTTGTTTGGATCAGAAAGGAAGGTGAATTTGTTTTGTTAATGAAAATTATTCCTTCAAAATTTCAAGATTCCTTTTTGAAATTTGGGTTTGAAAAAATTAACTTGAAGTACAAGATCAATGCGGACAAGATTCGACGACTTCTACTGTATAAACTCGAGGACGAGTTTCTTCAAGCCGGAGAGAATGATGTGGAATGAGAAATTAATATTATTTAAAATAGCTTTTTGAAGTTTTCCTTATTTCAAGATTAGTATTTTGTTAGGAGATTACTAGTATGGAGTTATTGAGTTTCTTAATTTTAAGTTGATTCAGTTTCCTATTTTATGTTTTCTTGTTATACAAGAATTAGGGTTGCTAGCTAGTATTTTATTTCCTTTTTAGTTTTAGGGTTGCTGCTAGTATAAATAATTGATGTAAGCCTTAGGGCAAGGGGGTTGTTTATTGATTAATGAAAATTGAGAGTTTTTCTATTAATTGTTTGTTCAAGGAGGGAGTACCTCTAGTTCAGACAAATTCGTGATTGTCCTTGTTGTGTGTTCTTATTTCAACATGCCTCCCTGCATCAGTTGGTATCAGAGCTGCAAGTTCCAATCCTGAGATGGCTGCCAGAGGATGTGCTGGGGGTCGGGATGGATGAGGCAACCTTACGGCTGTTCTTGACGAAGTCTATGAGCGGGATGACGTCGCTAGAGAAGCTTGGATTGAGGACGGAATTCAGCGGATAGGGTTGACACTCGAGGCAGTCATGCAACGCCTTGAGGCCCTAAAAGTTGGGAATCCGACTCGCCGTCGCCCTGTTAGACCTAACCCTCCGATAGAGGATGGTTTTTCAGACGATGAAGATATCAAACCTTTTGGTGGCGGAAACTACGAAGGGGGGCAGTATAGAGACGTTGCGGCTAGAACCCGTGGCTCTCATTATTGTGAGTCTAGTATGAAAATTGAGATTCAAAAAAAAATTGGGCTTCCACAATTCCATGGAGGAAGAAAAAAAGATGTCATAGAAGAAATTTTGGTTGAGGGAGATGTGGGAGATTTTATCGATGACATATTACAGGAAGAATCGATAAAATATTTTTGGACACAAATCCATCGATGTTGCAATCTGAAATTGATTGGGATTCACCTCCAAAATTTGATGAGTACTCGGATGAGGAGGAAGCTTTCATTCATAAAGTGGAAGAGAATATGAAGGATGAATTTGTGGAAGTGAGCATCAAATTGGGTATTGAGAAGAAGGCTGTTGTTATCCATGACAAAATTGATGGGATGAACTCATTCGATGCCGTCTTGAACCTTGCGAAAAAGGCAATCAACGTATGCCCGTCACTAGGATTCGAAGTATCAGATTATATGGATCCTTTTTGGAGAGTTATTGAGGAGTACTGTATAAGCAAGAGCCCGTGGATTTCCATTTTTGAGCAAGGTGGATTGACTTTGTTGGCAAAAATTATTTCTTTCATTTTTTAAGATTCTTTTTTACAATTTAGCTTCCAAAAAATTAATTTGAAGTACAAGATTGACGCTGACCAGATTAGACGAATTCAGCTATACAAACTCGAGGACGAGTTTGTTCAAGCTGGGGAGAATGATGTAGATTGAAAATTTAATAGTATTACTTACAAATAGTGTTTTAAGTTTCCCTTATTTTTATTTTATTAGTTTTGTTAGGAAGTCTCCAATTTTATAAATAAGTGTTCTAGAGTGTTTTGATTCCTAGTTGGATTAGGGTTTGTTATTTGATTCCTAGTTGGATTAGGGTTTGTTATTTGATTGCTAATTGGATTGGGGTTACTTTAGCCCTATAAGTATCATTGTAAGCCTAGTGGTAGAATTCGGTTGTTATTTGTAATAACCCGAAATTTTGTAAATAAAAAATTTTCGATGTATTAATGCGGTTTTATTTTTAAATAATTATAGTTTATAATTTGGTTTGGTTAGATTAAACGAATTAGATTTAACCTGTTTAATTATACTGTTCGCGCCGTAAATAAACGCGTGCACACCGGGTATTTCACCACACTGCGTCCGGAAGCCTTACTAAATCCCCAACTCTTATTTTATTTTATTAAAGCTAACCTTGATTAGGTGGGAGATTACTTATAACCTAAAACTAATCTTTAAGTTGGTGGGAAATTTGGTGGGGAATTTCTTATAACCTAAAACTAGTCTTTAAAACCTAATTTTTGCTTTTGCAAAAGGTTGTTTGGACACTTGTGGGGAGGGTTTTTGGCTGGTGATTATCTTTGGGGGAGGTGAACCTCATTACTTCCCTATAAATAGCTCACTCTCCTTGCTTCATTTCACACCAAAACCTTCCAACTTCTCCACTTTGTGCTTTCTAGTGTTCTTGAGTGAGTTCTTGAGTGTTCTTCTTGAAACTCATCCTAAACCACCACACACCACCACCCTCGACCACCCCTAGATCTTAGAAAGGTAGAATAAGTTAGCAAGAAAGCGTTCGAGCAAAGGTCGACTAGTCGTTACGCCGCCGGAATTCAACTAGCTTATCGGCTTCCGACTAATCATCGGAATTAAGGTAGATACTTTATCTTAACCTTAGATTAGTATTTACTAGTTCATATTGATTATGTTATTATTTTGCTTAAACGTGCTTAATTATGATTAAACGTGATTATGTTGATGATTAGTGATTTTATGAACAATTAGACTTTGAAAAAAAAAACACACTTAGTCGTTACTATGCACGAATTAAAATTGACTATCAAAATGCACCGTTATAATGTTCGATGGACTTTTGGGAAACTAAATTACCCAGTTATAATGCCTGAATGAAAATCGACTTTTCAAATTTACGCAGTTATAATGCCCGACCAATTTTCTGAGAAAAGAGCTTTTCAAATGAAATGAGATTTTCCGGGATTATTGAATAAATATTCTTAATCTATTTAGACTAACAAATAGAATCTATGGCTAGCATGTCTAGTCAGGCTTTTTCTTGGTTTAGCCCAAACCAAGTGGCGATTCGACGAACGAATCTTAAAACACGCCAAACGGATTCAACTACTAGAGTTTTCTAGTAGGGTACTTTCTTGGTTTAGACAAACCAAGTGGCGATTCGACGTACGAATCTTAAAACACGCCAGCAAATCTAAGAACGAGAATTAATCCTTATGTTTTGATTTAAATCCCCGGAAGAAAGAACTTTTGTCGTTAAGTAACATGTTTTCGTAAGATGGGTTACGAGCGGAAGGTTTATCATGAACGATTCTAAACAGAGGATTTTGTTTTATGAAATTAATGCATGTGCACGTTCTTTTTCAAAGACGATACGACCCGACACATTTTTCGAGAAAGTGATCGAATGTTTTTAAATGGAAGAGATAGAAATGAGAATGAAAATGTTGATGTGATGAAAGTTGAGATGTTGATGCTGTTGGAGTCCCGCCTCAGTTCCCCGGGGTGAACTGGTGGTCAAAGCCCAACGGAACTATACGGTAGTGCTGTTTGAAGTTTCTCCTCAAATTCCGCGGGTGAATTTGACGGTTAGAACTTACTCAGTACAACACATAGCAAGCGGACCTCATAAACAAACTGGTGGGGATTCAGTGATATGGGTAGCCGGGACTATGTCGTGTGTGACGCGGAGTTAGCGGACCTCATACTGCAGGAGTCAGTTTATGGGTGGCCGACCCTTCGAACGGAAAGGTTGGTGACCGTTAGAACGGGGTTGTAGAACGGGCCAATAACTTTCGAGAGATGTGAGATGTTGACATGGTTGAAATTTGAAGAAGAATGCTGTTATGAGAAAATGATACGAGATACTGACACTATACTCTGGATTCTGAAATAATACGAGATACTGATTTTATTAAAGCTGCACTCTGATATGAAAAGAAATGGGATACTGATTTTTATTTAAGCTGCACTCTGATTTGATGTGATACTAATGCATTGACACGCATGAACTTACCGTTTTGATAAATGATTTTCAACTATTTACCTGCCAACAATATTGTTCTAGAATTGCTAGTTTAATGTTGGGGTACGGTATCTATTGAGCGTCCTCGCTCACGGTTTGCCCTGGCATAATACCACGATGTTGGTATTATGCTAGATTATCACGTTGGACAGGAATACCTTTACGGAAAACACGGAGCCGGAGGAGCTGCCGGAATAGAGATCCACCAGGCGGAGGAATTTTGTGGAGCCGTAGAACCCACCCAGTCTACCTTTTTGTAATCTGTGAAGGATAGACCATCTATATGTATTTTGGTTATTATTATTACTGTTAGACCGACTTTAAATTGTAATAATAATCCATAACGCTTTTCCCAAAATGCGGGGCGTTACAAGTGGTATCAGAGCCCTAGGTTCCAACACTCAGCCTTGGGTAATTGGGTAGACACTAAGCTAGAATAATAATTGTGTGTCCTTGATTTACTATAATACCCTAAGTAATATTTATGCGTAGAATAAGCTGACTGTAATTGCTGTGCGGTAGGATTCAACCCTGTGTGGTAATAGTATTGTATGTTCGGCCTTGAGCCAAGTAATGTGGTATTGGTATTGTATGGGCCAATGAGCCAGTTATTGTGCTGTTTAAAATCGTGTTTTCTCTGTTAATTTAAGCAGTTATGCTTTGATAAAATGTTTGCAAGTATTTAGACTGATTCCCTCAACAAATTCGTAACTCTAGAATGACAATAGCATCACCCTTAGGCGGTACTGTACCAGTTAATCTAATTTGTAAAGGTTGCGAGTTCGAAGTGAGTAATATCCGATTAACCTGCGATTTTCGCGTGATCGAGATGGCTGATTTCGACTTAATTGTGGGGTTGGATTGGCTGTCAACTTATCGAGTAGTCATTGATTGCCATCGAAAGCTAGTAACAGCCTTTACCCCTGATGGGACATGTTTCCGTTTTAAGGGGGATAGACAGACTGTGAATCCGGTGATTAGACATTTGAAATGGCAGAACCAACTGTTCGGATGGCTAGCTAGTCTCCAGTTGGAAGAATCTGACCATGAGGAGTTAGGACTGCCACACATCGTTTGCGAGTATGCAGATGTATTTCCTGACGATCTACCTGGATTACCGCCACGAAGGGAGATTGATTTTTCCATCGAGCTTCAACCTGGAACCGCTCCGATTTCTATAGCCCCTTACCGAATGGCGCCAACAGAACTGAAGGAATTGAAGACCCAGCTACAAGAACTGTTGGAAAAAGGATACATCCGACCAAGTACTTCACCATGAGGAGCACCTGCACTATTCGTGAAGAAGAAAGAAGGAACCTTACGACTGTGCATTGATTATAGGCAACTAAACCAAGTCACGATCAAGAATCGTTATCCCCTGCCTAGAATAGATGACCTATTTGATCAGTTAAGAGGAGCAACTTGTTTCTCAAAGATTGATCTAAGATCAGGGTATCATCAGTTGAGAATCCGCGACGAGGACATTTCAAAGACCGCGTTCAGGACAAGATACGAACATTATGAGTTCGTGGTCATGCCGTTTGGACTAACGAATGCTCCAGCAGTATTCATGTGCCTCATGAACAAGATATTCCAACCCTATCTAGATAGATTTGTGGTGGTGTTCATTGATGATATATTGATATACTCGGCCAATCGAGTGGAGCATGAAGAACACCTTCGGGTAGCCCTGCAAGTACTAAGAGACAACCAGCTTTATGCCAAGGCTAGTAAATGCGAGTCCTGGCTAGAGCAGGTTCAATTTCTGGGACACGTGGTGTCTAAGGATGGTATTGCAGTTGACAACAGCAAGGTAGAAGCTGTGTTGGATTGGAAGCAGCCAACTTCCGTATTTGAGATCCGTAGTTTCTTGGGTTTAGCAGGATATTATAGAAGATTCATTCCGGAATTTGCTACTCTTGCCAAGCCAATGACTAGATTGATTCAGAAGAACGTTAAGTTCGAATGGAATGACAAGTGTGAGAAAGTTTTCCAAGAGTTGAAAAAGAGACTGACCAGTGCACCGATACTGATCATTCCTGAAAGGGACATTGGTTATCAAGTATATTGTGACGCATCAAAGGAAGGACTAGGATGTGTGCTAATGCAGAACGGAAAAGTCGTGGCATATGGATCGAGACAGCTCAGATCGCACGAGAAGAACTACCCTACTCACGATTTAGAATTAGCAGCAATAGTTTTTGCTCTAAAATCTTGGAGATATAACCTCTATGGCGAGCAATTCGAGGTTTTCTCGGATCCCAAAGTCTCAAGTTCTGTTCACTCAGAAGGAGTTGAATATGAGACAGAGAAGGTGGATGGAGTACTTGGAAGACTACAAGTTTACCCTGTCATATCACCCTGGCAAGGCAAATGTTGTTGCTGATGCCCTGAGTCGAAAGGACAGGGCACAAAAAGCCAAGATAGCTGTGAAGGAATGGGAGATGATAGATACTTTGAACGAGTTCAATTTGCAACCGTCATCTAATGGAGATCGGATGCGATAATCTGCACTAGTGGCAGAACCAGCACTTCACCGGGAGATCCTGTTGGCACAGACTTTTGAACAGGACTGTGAATTCACTAGATCACAGCTCAGTTCAGGAAAGGAATTGCCCGGTTGGACCCTGCATGCAGCGGATAACAGTTTGAGATTTAAAGGCTCAGTATTTGTGCCCAACTTAGGTCGACTTCGAAAAGCCGTGCTTCAAGAATTTCACCACTCGAATTTCGCTGTTAATCCTGGAGGTACGAAGATGTATCACGATTTACGACGGACATATTGGTGGGAAGGAATGAAGAAAGACGTGGCAGAATTTGTAAAGACTTGTTTAGTTTGTCAGCAAGTTAAGGCTGAACACCAGAGGCCTGGAGGAGAATTGCAGCCGCTACCAATTCCACAGTGGAAATGGGAGCATATCTCAATGGATTTCGTGACTGGACTTCCGAGGTCGTTTAAGTCAAACACCGCTGTGTGGGTAATTGTAGACCGTCTCACTAAGTCGGCACACTTCTTGCCAGTGAAAATGACGGAAAACATGGAAGCATTGGGAATACTCTATATCCAGGAGATCGTGCGACTTCATGGAGTACCAGTGTCAATCGTGTCAGACAGAGATCCTAGATTTATCTCACAGTTCTGGAAAGGACTGCAAAGGGCACTAGGAACTGACATACGTCTCAGTACTGCTTTTCATCCGCAGACTGATGGACAGACGGAGAGGACAATCCAGATATTGGAGGACATGCTTAGGGCTTGCACCTTAGATTTCACAGGGAATTGGGAACGACATCTGCCATTAGTAGAATTCGCCTACAATAACAGTTATCAGGCTAGCATCAAGATGGCACCCTACGAAGCTCTGTACGGCCGCCCTTGTCGATCATCGGTTTGTTGGACTGACGCCGGAGAAACGGGATTGCTAGGACCTGATTTGGTCAGAGACACAATGGAGAAGATCAAGTTGATTCAACAGAGACTGCTTACTGCGCAGAGCCGACAGAAGAGTTATGCGGATCGAAGAAACAGACCTTTGTCATTCAAAGAGGGAGACCACGTGTTTCTGAAAATTAGACCTCGGAGAGGAATAATTAGATTCGGGAGGAAGGGAAAACTATCCCCACGATATATCGGCCCATTTTAGATTTTGGAGAAAATTGGACAAGTAGCATACCGGTTAGCATTACCGCCGCAAATCGACCGAGTGCATAATGTTTTTCATGTCTCTATGTTAAGGAAGTATCTTGCCCTGCCAACACACGTATTAAACTGGGGAGATCTTGATATAGATGAAGACGCAACTTTTGAGGAAGAGCCGGTTGAAATTCAGGATAGTATGGAGAAGAGCATCCGCAATAGGACTATTCGATTAGTACGAGTTTTGTGGAAACATCGGGGGATGGAGGAAACAACTTGGGAAAGAGAAGAAGCCATGAGGGCTAATTATCCGCAACTGTTTCCACCTGTCGAGTAATTTCAATTTCGAGGACGAAATTCGTTAAGGGGGATAGGTTGTAATAACCCGAAATTTTGTAAATAAAAAATTTTCGATGTATTAATGCGGTTTTATTTTTAAATAATTATAGTTTATAATTTGGTTTGGTTAGATTAAACGAATTAGATTTAACCTGTTTAATTATACTGTTCGCGCCGTAAATAAACGCGTGCACACCGGGTATTTCACCACACTGCGTCCGGAAGCCTTACTAAATCCCCAACTCTTATTTTATTTTATTAAAGCTAACCTTGATTAGGTGGGAGATTACTTATAACCTAAAACTAATCTTTAAGTTGGTAGGAAATTTGGTGGGGAATTTCTTATAACCTAAAACTAGTCTTTAAAACCTAATTTTTGCTTTTGCAAAAGGTTGTTTGGACACTTGTGGGGAGGGTTTTTGGCTGGTGATTATCTTTGGGGGAGGTGAACCTCATTACTTCCCTATAAATAGCTCACTCTCCTTGCTTCATTTCACACCAAAACCTTCCAACTTCTCCACTTTGTGCTTTCTAGTGTTCTTGAGTGAGTTCTTGAGTGTTCTTCTTGAAACTCATCCTAAACCACCACACACCACCACCCTCGACCACCCCTAGATCTTAGAAAGGTAGAATAAGTTAGCAAGAAAGCGTTCGAGCAAAGGTCGACTAGTCGTTACGCCGCCGGAATTCAACTAGCTTATCGGCTTCCGACTAATCATCGGAATTAAGGTAGATACTTTATCTTAACCTTAGATTAGTATTTACTAGTTCATATTGATTATGTTATTATTTTGCTTAAACGTGCTTAATTATGATTAAACGTGATTATGTTGATGATTAGTGATTTTATGAACAATTAGACTTTGAAAAAAAAAAACACACTTAGTCGTTACTATGCACGAATTAAAATTGACTATCAAAATGCACCGTTATAATGTTCGATGGACTTTTGGGAAACTAAATTACCCAGTTATAATGCCTGAATGAAAATCGACTTTTCAAATTTACGCAGTTATAATGCCCGACCAATTTTCTGAGAAAAGAGCTTTTCAAATGAAATGAGATTTTCCGGGATTATTGAATAAATATTCTTAATCTATTTAGACTAACAAATAGAATCTATGGCTAGCATGTCTAGTCAGGCTTTTTCTTGGTTTAGCCCAAACCAAGTGGCGATTCGACGAACGAATCTTAAAACACGCCAAACGGATTCAACTACTAGAGTTTTCTAGTAGGGTACTTTCTTGGTTTAGACAAACCAAGTGGCGATTCGACGTACGAATCTTAAAACACGCCAGCAAGTCTAAGAACGAGAATTAATCCTTATGTTTTGATTTAAATCCCCGGAAGAAAGAACTTTTGTCGTTAAGTAACATGTTTTCGTAAGATGGGTTACGAGCGGAAGGTTTATCATGAACGATTCTAAACAGAGGATTTTGTTTTATGAAATTAATGCATGTGCACGTTCTTTTTCAAAGACGATACGACCCGACACATTTTTCGAGAAAGTGATCGAATGTTTTTAAATGGAAGAGATAGAAATGAGAATGAAAATGTTGATGTGATGAAAGTTGAGATGTTGATGCTGTTGGAGTCCCGCCTCAGTTCCCCGGGGTGAACTGGTGGTCAAAGCCCAACGGAACTATACGGTAGTGCTGTTTGAAGTTTCTCCTCAAATTCCGCGGGTGAATTTGACGGTTAGAACTTACTCAGTACAACACATAGCAAGCGGACCTCATAAACAAACTGGTGGGGATTCAGTGATATGGGTAGCCGGGACTATGTCGTGTGTGACGCGGAGTTAGCAGACCTCATACTGCAGGAGTCAGTTTATGGGTGGCCGACCCTTCGAACGGAAAGGTTGGTGACCGTTAGAACGGGGTTGTAGAACGCGCCAATAACTTTCGAGAGATGTGAGATGTTGACATGGTTGAAATTTGAAGAAGAATGCTGTTATGAGAAAATGATACGAGATACTGACACTATACTCTGGATTCTGAAATAATACGAGATACTGATTTTATTAAAGCTGCACTCTGATATGAAAAGAAATGGGATACTGATTTTTATTTAAGCTGCACTCTGATTTGATGTGATACTGATGCATTGACACGCATGAACTTACCGTTTTGATAAATGATTTTCAACTATTTACCTGCCAACAATATTGTTCTAGAATTGCTAGTTTAATGTTGGGGTACGGTATCTATTGAGCGTCCTCGCTCACGGTTTGCCCTGGCATAATACCACGATGTTGGTATTATGCTAGATTATCACGTTGGACAGGAATACCTTTACGGAAAACACGGAGCCGGAGGAGCTGCCGGAATAGAGATCCACCAGGCGGAGGAATTTTGTGGAGCCGTAGAACCCACCCAGTCTACCTTTTTGTAATCTGTGAAGGATAGACCATCTATATGTATTTTGGTTATTATTATTACTGTTAGACCGACTTTAAATTGTAATAATAATCCATAACGCTTTTCCCAAAATGCGGGGCGTTACATTATTGAATTAAAGAAAACGAGTTTTACTCATATTTTGGTCGTTTAAGGAGGGAGTACCTCTGGGTCGATCTTATTGTTCGTGTTCCTCTTGCACGATCAGTTTCGTTTCCACAGGTTGCGCTGCATCAGTGTCCAATCCCAAATATTAGAACATAGACATGTGGTGCAATGCAATCGATTTGGAGGAAACTTCTGTTTCCACCGACAGTGGAAATAATTTGAACTCTTGTACTAGAAGACACAAGACATAAAGTAATATCGAGGGATTAGATCTTGGACTGGACACATGATTGTTCTTAGCATTGCTTAGGAATATGACGACATTCTCTCTGCTCGTGTTAGTCTTTGTATCATTTTCAAATATTAATAAAAACAAAATATTTTCAAAACAAAAATATGGACAGTATATTTTTAAGATGAAAATTTCTCCCCTAAATTTGGCCCCTTCCAGGAGTAAAATTTTGGCTTTGCAATAAGAATTATTGGAGACAAGATCTTTGAGTATATATTCATTCCAATTAATTAGGATCTTAAATAGATGAGCTACCATGACATGTAGGATTACGTATATATGGTGCTTTAATATGGAGTTGGTAACAGTCAGTTCCATCCCCATAAACGTTTAGCTACGATTGGTTTTTACCCTGGGAAAAACTGGCCTAGTCATTTAATTTGAGGCCTTTCTTCATTGGAGAAGTACTGACATAGAGTGGAGGGACAATGAAGAACTATGTTTATAGGCATGTTACCTCTATCAGCTTATGTACTATTTTTTTAAATGTCAAAGTTAAAGTATTCCCAATGAAGTTGTTCCTTTTTTCTTCAACTTTCCTTTTTTCGTCAACTTTCCTTTGATCAATGGTCGGCGGTGTCAAGGATAGTTTTCTGATTTCGACCGACTTTCTTCTTTTATTTTGTTCGCTGCTCTCCAACTTTCTTCGCATGTATTGAATTGGTTCAGACGTCTCTCTGGTGATCAATTTCGCATGTATTGAATTAGTTTAGACGTCTTTTTGGTTAATTGAACGTCTAGTTTTGTATTTCATAAAAAAAAAATTGGATTGGGGGCGTCGGCCAATGGGAAAACGTGTTTGCAAATGCGACCATGAATCGAACCAGACTGGGAAAAAAAGGGGGCGATTCCACAGTACAAGATTTACGGTAGAATCCCTGGAATTCTCAGAATGAATGACAAAGATTGGAATAAAAATCTGTTTTAAAGTGAAATTGGAATAAGCTAGCTAGCTCAAAGTTGGAGTTTCTTTACATAAGGCAAGTTGTGAATCGCGGACTGAGGAAGCAACTATTACTCCTTTCACAAGAACTGTAACTGTCGAATTCTTACTTTACATAAGAATTCTGTACTTCGGTTGTGGACCTTGGAAAGAAATTTTCTTGCACTCCCTCCGTCTCAAATTGGATGTCCATTTTTGAAACTCGTGCCATTTTTCGATTGTTATTTCTTTCAATTTATAATATTTTTCATAATTTTAAACACTTTTTATTATAGAACTCATCGATAACTATCAAACAAGATCCATATTGAATATTTTTGGAGATTTATATTGAAAGATATAAGCGATTGAAATTAGCACAAATTTCATAAATGGACATCCAATTTGGGACGGAGGGAGTATTTGTAACTGTTAATTAAACTCCAAACTACGCTAATTTTTTGTGGTACAAATATCTATGGTAATACTACTCATGTTGCAAGGGCATTTACAATTTGCATAGTCAAATACATTGTATGTTTAAAGAAGTAACTCAGTAAGTGAGAAAGAAAAATCACACACGTGCTTATAATGAACATGTTAGAATAGAGTTTCAATTTGAAAGAGAAAAATGAATAGTTACAAAAAGAAAATAAGTACTTTATTAACTTTTTGACTAATTAAAATAACTAGTATAGTTGTACCATGATATTCTGGTTACTTCTTTAACACGTGTGGCGAATTCAATGGGACCTATCCTTGGTTTTTACAAGTAAGGGAAGGTAGGGAACACAAGGGCTAGAGTCCAAATCGGTTGGGGCATACCCTGCCTCCCCCCTTTCTCAAGCATGCTGTTTAATTGTTCCCTACGCCTTAATTCCTTGTATTGATTTGTCATATGGTGACTCCAGACAGGAGAGAGACCCATGTCTGTTATATTCCACTGGTTGCTTGTCCTTTTGGGAGATCGTGTGGCCGGAACTTGTTTCTCCTACATGTGGGGTGGGAATACGTGTGTTTTTTCTATTAATCGAGTGTCCTAATCATTATACCGACATATCGACTAGCTTTGATAGCCTTAACGTTGATGAATGAACAAACTTCTAGTCCTAACAATTTTTGACTCGCGACGTTAGCTGGAAGCCATCAAATTGATCATAGAGATTGCTACTGTATCGTACCAAAAAAAAAAGAGAGAGAGATTGCTACTGTATCTGAACATGAAAGGATACCAAAATTTTTGAAGTTATATAGTGGCGGAACTCATTTTGAAAGTCTTTTTCTTTGACAAAATTACTTTATGTTACATATGTTGTTTCGCAATTGGGCAAACTTGTCAAGGCTGGAAAAATCCGATTCACGAGTTTTCCTTTCCCCATGGGTTGCATTTAAAATGTGTTTCACTGTATCACTGGGGGCCAATAGAGTGATTGTTTAGGTAAAAAAAGACGAGATATGTTTTCATCTGAGAGTGAAGTTTCTCTCTCTATCTCTCTTTAGTTGGTTGGAAATTAACAGATCATATTCAAGGAAATTAAGAGATCATATTCAATGCTAACAGATTTCTTGGATAGTGAAAAACGAGTGCAATTTTGTTCACCCTCCTTAAAAGATGGTGAACAAAACCCTCTCTGTTATTGGTTGAATTGGTGTGGGTTCCACCACAAAATGATGTCATGCTTACTTCTGTGATACACTTTTTGGTAAGCATGACATCACTTTGATGTAAGCATGATATCAATTTGTTGTGGGACCCACATGTTTCAACCAATAAGAGAGGGTTTTGTTCACCCTCTTTTAAGGAAGGTGAACAAAATTGCTCTCGTGAAAAACATGTTGAAATTTTTAGAATTAAGCTTCTAGACGATAGTAAAATGACTTTCCTTCCCCAAATCACGCGAAGACCAAATTGATTAAAGTTAAGTCCCTTGTGCACAGATGGGTCTGTGGAGCCCATTTAACAAAAAAATCTGAACCGTTCACTAGTTTTAAAATAACTTTTTACGTGAGCTCATGAAAAATCAACTCAATTGCATATCCGTAAGTGTTTCAAATTTTCATTCAGAATTCCGTTCCTTGAATTCTACGGATTTCTCATGTGGGACATGCAAATAGGCCCCACAGATACATCTGTGCACAAGAGATTTGTGAACATAGTCTTCGGATTCCAAAACATGTAGTCTTTAACAGTTACCGTTAAGCGCCATCCATCAAGAAATTAACGGAATGGTACGACAGTGGGTTTTTTTGTTGACGGAATATAAAGTTCCGGTGTGATTTTGTTGACGGCTGAAGTCCATGTATTTATTTGAGAATTGGCTGAAAGTTCAGGGGCCCAAAATAAAATAAAAATAGAAAAAGGACATTGGTGATCAGTGTTTATATTTAAATCCTAAAATGGCTGAGGGCAACAACCTAAACACCAAGTCAAACTTGCTCAACACCACATCGAGTCCGAGGAGCCAGCCAGTGTCACGAAGTAAGAAGGATTTCGATCTTCTACCATGATAACCCCAATCTAAAATGGCTCAGCATGCGTTTGAATTGTGAACAGAAGATTGTGTTGCTACAGTGGCAAATCCTAGTAAGAGTGCATGGCCTCCAAACACATCCAGGGCTCAAGAATTCCAATGCATGGATCTAGATGATTTGGCAGCTGCCTGGTTTGGGTAAATTGAAAAAACTGGTTTATTGGTTTTTTTGGTTTTGTCCTTATTCAAAATTTTTTTTTTGTTTGCATTTGTTAGTTTTCGGCCAATTTTTTGTGGTTTCTGGGCTTGTCTTGACGAGAGGAATCTAAAAAGTATAGAACTATTAGCCAAACTTAAAGTTTTGTAAATAAAGACGAAAAATAATCCAAAAAACCCCACGGGTCCTATCTTCAAACATAGGCGGCTTCTGTACCAATACCTATGTCTATACATGTACATGTATATCCATGTATACAATATACACAAACAAATATGAGTAAATCACCTAGACACCCCCTATACTATACCTCTTTTACCTAGACACCCCCTAAACTAATTTAACCTACGACGACACCCCTTCAACTATTTAACGTTATCCCCGACACCCCTTCTGTTAGCATTCCGTCCACTTCCGTTACTAAATGTAAGTTTTCTTTCCAATATTGCCCTCCCCTACGTTGTACACTCTCCCATTCCATCTCATTCACACCTGATCCCTCTCTCTCTCTCTCTCTCTCTCTCTCTCCACCCCAACAGCACCTCCCCACTCCGGTCGATCCAACTCCGGCCATCCCCATCTCCGGCGTGTACTCCAAGTTTGGTCAACTCACAAAAACAAATAATTTAAATAAAAAAAAAACACAGTCCAAATCTTAAACAAAAAAAAAAAAGGTTCAGATCGTGTTTCTTTGATTTTTTTAAATTTCCATATGGATTTTAATTATTGTAGTAACAACACTTGTTCCATAAAGGGATTCTCATCTCAGATCTGATTCCTTGTATTAAGGGTGGAGAAAAAGGTCTCGGTCCTCCACTCCCCACCGTCCCAAAAAGATTCCACCCGCCGCCGTTGATTCCACTCAAATGACCTCCATCCCACCACTATCAAAACCCACCATGGACGCGCTGAAAAATCTAGCTCCTACAAAACGAAGAACAGTATCCGTGGACCAATCTCACTCGTCGTCGTCTTCAACGTCGACTTCTTTTTCTGCCTTGCACCCAATTTAGAAGTCAGAACAATCAGTTCAGGATTACCAATACTCAAGCAAAGCTTAATGATTTCGAAATCATGCAATAAACCTTGTTGTCGACGCCCATTACCAGGTAAATTACTCCTTTTGGTGCACTAGGAGGATTATCATCCGGTTGTATGTTCTTCGTTATCATACGGAAACAACAAACCGGTGGAGATTAGTCACGTGGAGGGTTGCAATCAAAGCTTCCCATCTCGGACCAGACGAAAAACAGGTTGAAATCCAACACACCGTAGGACGCCACGTACCCATTGACCACGACACTGATTGAAGTGGGAGGAACAACATTTGGGTTTGTTTTCTGAGGGAGAATACACGTGGGACTCGGTGGGAGGAGAGAGAGAGGTGGAGGGCACGTGAGAAGGAGAGGGGGTCTTTTTTGAGTTATATATATATATATATATATATATATATATATATATATAATATGTATGTATTGTAATGTTTGAAAAAGGGAAAATAGTATTTTATTAAAAGATATGTTAAATATAGATAGGTATAGTCGTCTTTGAGAGAAAAAAGGGCAAATCGTGGAATTTTGAGAGTGTCAAGGGGCATGAAGGTCTTTTAGTCATCTTTTTTTAACGAAGTTAAGAGCTAATTGAGTTTTAAATAGTTGAGGGGGTGTCGTCGTAGGTTAAATTAGTTTAGAGGGTGTCTGGGTAAAAGAGGTATAGTATAAGGGGTGTCTAGGTGATTTACTCAACAAATATGGAGACATTTTAGTGTTGAGACGAAGAATATCAGATTCTTTGGGATTAATATTCGTGAAGTTATTATCTCATGCATATAAGGGCAACACCAATCATTTAATTTTTGTGCACCTGGACAGTTGAACAGGCCGTCGCAACTGATTTGCGTACTTGGACTCAGACTCTCAGTTATAACTGTGTGCTTGGACCATGTACCTTCACACAACATGAACAACGATTGACAGCAAAATAAAGGAAATGACCCCCACATCACTATGAAATACTGCGATTACCCGGCAAAAAAAGAGACATTTCACCGAAGTTTGTAGTTTCCTTCATGCAAAACCCACGTAGTCCTATAAACATTGGTCTCTAAAAATTATCATTAGATGATGAAACTCATTTGAGTTCGCCCGTCGGACATCCAAATGCATCGTGTATCAGTAGCAGTAGGTAACCTGATTGCATAACATGGAATACAAGAACAAAAATTTCATTGCAGCCCGTAACCATTTCTGTATAAGTGGGTCTTCAAAGCCTACTGTTCAACATATAACATCTTTAAACTACAGAAGAAAGAATTCAATAGCTGTAGTTGAATAATACAATAAGCTTGAACTTTTGCAGGGACCCAAAGTTCCAAGGACAAAAGGGGAAAGAAAAAAAAAACTATTTATTTGCTATTTTATAGTATTTCACAATAAAATATGGAAACCTCATGCTAAATGACATTCATAACCGCACAGTCGTGGACGGTGTACCTGTGAACTGATTAAAACTTTTTTCGCCCACGTTTTTTCAATTAGAGAACTTGGAGATCAACTTGTCAACATGAATGATGATGTCATCTATGCGTGGTCGAACAGTGGCCTGGGGTTGGAGCATCCACGTTACAAACTTGTGAAGAGCTTCTGGGTATGGAGGATTAGGCCCAGCTGGCCACTTTATCTGCCCATTTACTATGGCTAACTGTAGGCTTCCTCCAGATTCCCCAAGTGCATACTCAAATGGAGATACACCATACCTGTAAGTTGCAGGGTAAGGGAAGAAAATAAAAATATAACATTTTTTTTTTCCTGAACGGGAAAATCAAAATATAAATGAGGACCATGTTTTATGTCGCCATAATAATGTAATAATGTTTGGGATATGAACTCCACCAAACAAGCAACCAAATTATAGAGAGGGAATTACTAATAACACATCCCTAGGTATTTGTAAAGCTCTTGTTTTGCGGGACAAGTTATTCAACAGTTGTACAACCCCACCATTGTGAATAAGTTACAGGCCAATCCCAGGCCAAGTAAACAGGTTCAGGTTCAGGTGAACAACTTAACGTCGTTTTGTTACCCAACATTAAGAGGGATTGCAGGCAATCAGATGAAACAAATTTATACGTATGACAAAGATGGTACTCGTAAGAACCATAACTAATTCAAAAGTTTGAGTGGAGAATATGATGAGTTAACCAATAGATATTCCTACTCTGCAAGTTTAAGTGGATCATAACTCATGTATCTGCACATGAATGCAGGAAGACATAGAGACAAACACGCAAACCCAATCAAAGCTTTGTTTATATTCATGCAATACAAGCAACTTTAGGCATGAAATCACTTCTAGGATTCAAAAACTAAATTATGGTCAAAGTTATGTCATTGGGCAATTGGCAGAGAATAAGCTTTTGATAAATGCAGCCACATAATGGTGCAAGTAATTACATGTTAGAGTTGAAAAACTTCCATAACCTCAATCCAATCTTAAAAATTGATGGTCAGGGTGTGTATATGGCTAGAATCCACATTAAGGACTGCTACATGGTCATTGTATGATCTGGTGCGTAATAAAAACAACAGCTGCACCATCAACAGAGAAAAAGCTGCATTTTATTTTCATACAGACAGAAACAAAGGAATTGTAGAAAAGGCTGCAGGATGAGGCTTACATTATTGCAAACAAAGTGCATCCCAAAGACCAGATATCAGTTCTTTCATCGATATCTGCATGGCTTGGGCAATCCCACAATTCAGGAGCTCGGAAAGGTGCCGAACAGTGCTCAGATGCCCATTCCTAAAAAACAAAGGTTCGGAAAACCAGTTATTCACATGTGTCAACTTAATCAAATCTGGCGCAGTCTCCGAACACAAAATATAATAGCATAACTATGTTCCAAGTACGCAAAGTTTCTCTGACTTCTAGAAAGCAAAAATATGTAACCGAGTTGAATAAACTATATCTAGTTATACAAGCAAAATATATCAGAGAGAAAGCAATCTAATATGATATGAATTTCAACTTACAACAGCTCTATGAGGCACCAAAACCTAGGAACAATTAATATTGTTTACTGGTGACAAATCTCCATGACACCTCTCTTCCGAATACCCATATGAATGCCCTTCAGCCATTTCCCATGGTATTTCGCAAACAGATGCAATCAATTTAAACGTTATTCCATTATCTCAATGAGAGATTCTAGAGACACTCATGAGACTCACTGGCTCGGCCAAGGAATCAATGCACAAGGACCTCATATTCCTACTTGGTCTTCAAATAGTTTGAGGCCTATTGAGTATTGACAGCAACCTAGGCTGGGAGCAGGGCCTAGAAACTTCCTCTTGACTTATGCGGCTTGGGGCTAGACTTAAATGATTGCCTGGCTCGCTACTTTGGGGTGGCTCCACATTGACCGATCTTAGAGAGAGAACCTTTCCCAAAAAACGCACGTCTCTGAAGGGCGTATCATAGCTGCCATCTGAAAAGTCCGGATATAACATCGATGGTTGAGTGCTTAGCATACCTATCCACTGCAGTCCCATAACACAACCGCACTTGGGAAAATCTTTGAGTTAGTAACGAAGTACGTTGACATTGAGCCATCAATACGAGGACAGGAAAGGAATTTGACAAAAATAATTGGAGATTCAGAATATACCAACTATATTAATTTGAAGTCTCATTCGTGTAGGATCTGAAAAAAGATTCTAACATGAGTTTGATTTTCCTTCCTTGCTGGATTGATCTTTGATTGCCTATCTAAATAGGCCTTACGTAATCAGCCCCCAGCAGATTTGATGACTTCCAATATTGAATATTGCTTAAAATTTTGCTCTCAAGTTCTTCTCTTCCCTCTGAAAACCAATTATTCTCTTTCCTCTATTCTTCTTGTCTCTCCCTAAATCTTCTATTCTCCCTTAATCTTATCTTTTTCATCTTCTCTTCTGGTTCTACACCAATCAGCCCCCCAGCATGGGATAATGTGTTTGATTAAGCTGGTCCCCATGGGCGATGCTCTCATAAACGTGAACAATCCATGCATACTATACAAACATGAAATATAAATAACCTGTTCAAGCAACTCAGAGACCTTTTCTCTATAACATTTTTTAGTCAGCAAAGGAGATGTATATCAATAGAAGGAAAAGAAAGGAACTACGCACCAGAAACTTTTGGCAAGAAGTCGACAGGACCAGAACCCACACAACCTAACTACAAATATATGCATACCCACCTGTGGGAGCACCCCATAAAGCTACCCTCCCAAAGACTAATTATCATCCACTAGAGTTAGAACATACTGTAAACATAAAGTCATTGACCGAATAATCAGATTCACCCATCTTTAACCTTGACCAAAAAGCCAGTCTATATTTGACAAGCTCCGGCGTCCCTCCCCATTTTGGAACAGAGATCTGAAACACCGCTTTGGATCGAACCAACCATAACGTCTATTAGAGCTTTAATTACAACCTCCGAAACTAGTCCATGAACCTGGGCGACCTCCCCACTCATTGCCAATTGGTTTTGAGTTCGATGTTGTCTAGTATCCAACTCAAAAGTAGAGAAGCCGCCCAGGCTCATGTACTAGTTTTGGAGGTTGTAATTAACCAATGTGAGACAAGCTCTAACATTAACACTCCCCGCACATGCGATCCCTGACCCCCGCACATGGAGAGATAAACAACGGATCCATGTTATCGGGATCACAATAAAAAATGAAACAAGGTTGACTTAAGGCACAAACACCAAGGCAACCAAATTAGCAGTCTTGTCCAAAAGCCTAGCTCTGATGCCAATGTTAAAGCATCTAACTCAAAACCAATTGGCAATGAGTGGAGAAGCCGCCCAGGCTCATATACTAGTTTTGGAGGTTATAATTAACCAATGTGGGACAAGCTCTAATAGATGCTTTAATGTGGTATTAGAGCTAGGCTTTCAGAGGCTTTTCGTCAAAACTCTCTTGATTGTTTGCCCATTGTTTGTGCCTTAAGTGCATATTGTTTCGTGGTTTGTAGTGATCCCTATGTTATGAATCTGTTGTTTACCTCTCCACGTGCGGGTCAGGGGTCGCACGTTCGGGGGAGTGTTAGAGCTTGTCCCACATTGGTTAATTACAACATCCTAAACTATTATATGAGCCTCGGCTGCCTCTCCACTCATTGGCAATTAGTTTTGAATTGGATAACGTCCACAAGATTCTGAAAGATATCACCTCCCAAATTATCTTCTTCTTGCCCATGAATCTTTCACCCTGCCACCAACTAATTGTGCTTACAATACCAGCTGGTGCTGCTTAAGACACATCCCACCACTCCAGATAGGCTTACCATAGTTTCCAAGAAAATTCGCGAAGAAAAAAAGCATGATCCACGGACTTCAAACTGCACCTAAAAAACAACACAATACCTCATTTTGATCATTATTGACACCCATTCTCATTTACACACCAGCCATTTCCGCCCGTCCCAATAATGCAAACCATCCAAAGAATTGCACTCTTGGAGGGGCAGCATTCCTCCAAATAACAGCCATATTTGGTGTTATTTCCTCCACATTTTCTCCGAGTGCATGAGACATAGAGCTCACACTCTACAAACCTGAAGAATGAGTTCTTATGGGGTTTTACTTAAATTTCGAGTGTGAGTATTGTAACGGTAAGAACAGAAGAGGATCTTATGAGATTTTCTAGTGTTGTTGTTTCTTTTTTTTGGGGTCAGAATATGTGAGCACAACTTTTAAAAGAAGACTATCAAAATCCAAAATTCATCTTTATTAATTCTTTCAAGAAATTGTGCTAAAAAGGTCATGCCAATTTGAACCGTTTTCTTTCCCCTGTTCGACTAAACAAAACACCTCAACTTTTAGTTCGTAAATGACCCCATAACTGAAAATTCCTGGAGTCGTCACTGCCTCTATTCCATTTTGGGATGTCTATTTGAAAAGTCACTTAAAAAAGTGTGGATTTCTAAAATTTAAACATCATAAATAATTAAAAATAACTTTATAAGTGGGCCCCAAAGGGACCAACACTGCAGGAAGGAGAGCGTATACCATATTCTTTATTAACAAAACCATAAATGTATGAAACACAGACACTTCATCAGAGGTCCCGTAACGCCGTATGACACAAACCTTCACATGTCTGACAATGAGATCAGACGTGTCACGATTCTCCTGGAGGTTTTCATTCGGACACCCTAGAATACACTTCAAACATGCTAGGACGCTCCCAGGACACTCAATAGGCAATTGCATGAAACATCGACTGAGTCAAATGAAAACTACGCTCTAGTTTTTAAGTCTAGGAAAGTCTTCCTTTTGCTTGTTTGACGATGAGTGGTATATTATGAAGACGTGGTAATAATGAAAACAAATATGGGATGTGCACACGACACAGATACGAGATGCAAGTACGACAAGATATGGACTCCCGGACACGTCATTTATTCGAAATTGGGACACAATACGTCGGGGACACTTCAAAGGTAAAATGTATGTGGAAACTTTATATCCATCTTAAAACCAATTGGCAATGAGTGGAGAGGCCCAACATTATTAAGTGATCACCCATTCCATCCCCAAACAATGTGGGACTATAATACTTAACATCCCCCTCACGTGCAGCCGCATTTGAGGTCTGTCAAGTGTAGTCTCTTTTTGGGTCTATCATCGTGCAGCCTGTTTGCTGGTCTATCATCGTGGGTTATGAATTGTATTTTTTTATTATTATTTTAATGTGGGGTAGAATAGGCCCCGCTTTGATACCATGTGAAAACTTTATATCCATCTCAAAACCAATTGGCAATGAGTGAAGAGGTCCCAACATATATTAAGTGATCGCCCATTCCATTCCCAAGCAATGTGGGACTATAATACTTAACATCCCCTCACGTGCAGCCGCATTTGTGGTCTATCACGTGTAGCCACTTTTTGGGTCTATCATCGTGTAGCCTTTTTGTTGGATGTACCTCTCCGTATGGTATTAGAGCGGGCCCCATTCTATTCCACACTTCATATATAAAAGAAAAAAAAAATCACAATCCAAACTCCACGATGACATACCAGGAAAAAGGCTGTACGATGGTAGACCCAAAAAGTGGCTACACGTGATAGACCTCAAATGAGGCTGCACGTGAGGGGGATGTGTTAAGTATTATAGTCCTACATTGTTTGGGGATGGAATGGGTGATCACTTAATATATGTTGGGACCTCTTCACTCATCGCCAATTGGTTTTGAGATGGATATAAAGTTTCCACAATGTACTTGTATTATAGAGGTATGTTACGAATTCATATAAAAGTCATAACGTTTATTTTAATCTAATAGATAGAATTCAACGGTCCGCCATCCACATATAAGTATACATGAACTATACATTTGTGGAAATTTTCCTATAGGCTGAGCATTATAAATTATGCTCTAAACTTTTAATGTGTCTTCGGCATGTTCCAAGAGTCTTGCCAAAGTATCCTAGATATCCACAATGTGTCTTAGTAAAAGAAATATAGTAAAAAAAAAAAAATTGGACAAGAATTTAGGCAAGTCCAGCACAAGTCCGAAGAGTGTCTGTTTCGTCTCCGTGGTTGACACATGTTGAACACGGATATGTGAGGCTGTTAGACCTCTCCGTACTTGTTAGGCTACACAGCTCAAAGTAAATCCAAATAAGCTACTCCCTCCATCCCCTATGATTGGTACATTTCTTGTAGTCGTGCCTTCAATTGGATCGAAGACTAGTGTAGTTTTGGGACTCGAAAGTTTTTATACCGCTCAAAAGATCAGAAAGAACTTTGAACGGTGCAAAAGAAATTCCAAAAATCATTTACGAATATATAATTTATTTATATTCAAGTGAAGGTACGACTCCCGAAGATTAACAATAGGGTACAAATGGGGCAAAGGAAATAATTGGACCATTGGCTCATAACCATCATTGACCATCTTCACTAGAATTTTGAGAGTTTTCCTCTTTATACAACCTTGAACTTGCATCTAATTCGCCCTTTTACTAGCATGTACTGGTCTTTGTAGCACAAGGCCTAACCATCCTCAATAAATATTTTTACAATTCCTGCATGAGTTAAGCCTCCTCCTGAAGTTCATAATTCAGTATAAACTATCTTGTTAAATTTAAACAAGCACTGAATATCAAATTTCTCCACGTTTCTATGATGGATGTGGTACTAGAACTGATCAGTAATTCGCCAGAGTCAAAATGACTATAAGATACAGAAATTCAAGCCTATCATTAGATCGCTGGCCAAGCACCATACAACCATGAGCCCAGTCAAGCTCCCAGTTTCAAGAAATCAAAGTGCCTAAGCCTACTTATGACCCAGCTTGCGTCAATTTTATTAAGCCATGAGTCCAGCCAATAAAGGATAGAAACAAGTTCAAAACAACTAAGCTATACAATTAACTTGAAACCATCAAAGTAGTGAAAGAAAATCATAGAAGAAAGAGCAAGATGAATCGTATACATGAAGAAGAGTTAATTCCACATTCAAAAGGAGAAAATGGACAGATTACCTGCAATTGTAGCGCCTCTGTACGAGAGCGAATTTGCTTTCTTGAAGGACGAGCACTTCCAAAATCCATCAATATTGTAAGAGGTGGCTGTCCTTTCCTATGTGTGATAAGAACATTACCAGGTTTCACATCATTATGTGCATAAGGAGGATCAAAATTGTGCATATGCTTGAGTCCAGCACAAAGCTGCAAGTTCAAATCCAGCTAAAAATTAACATAACACCAAATGTACACAAGCCACAATAATTTCAGAAAAAGGAAGGCTAAAGCTTCATATAAATAATCGCAGCCTAGTTCAAAATAATATTTAAGGGTGGATCACGTGTTCAAATTTTGAAATAAATCTCCTTTAGGTGAGTATTAAGGACAATCCATGTATTAGCTAGTTTAAGCTAAAAAGATGCATGTGGCTACACTTGTACATCAAATACAGCAAAAAACATTTCGCCAAATAACAGTAAAGAGCAAAAAGCTCTCCCCTGCACCCAATGGAGAAAGATTTGGTGAGAAGGATATACATGCCTCAGAAAATACTGCAAACGGAGATATCAAACCGTAGCTTCAATAGCTATTATGATCTTTATTCACCTGCCGAAATATATGAAGAACATTCGAGGTAGAAAAGAACTCCTTTTTTGCCTTCATAGCATTAGCATTGTCCAGTAATGTTCCATCCAAATGAACCGGAAATAACAAGTATGCTTCATTCTTCCAAGATCCTTCTTGTGTAGGCTATCGAACGGAAAATAAGATTTTTAATTACTACCAATAGCTTGAGAAGAGAAAGGTCCAACATAAGCAATAGAAAAATGGTAAAAATGATATTCTCCGCAAAAAGTACAAAGGTATGACACACACTTAATCAAAGAGGTCGTATGAAACAAGTATTCATGTCAGATCTCTCTCTTTTTTTTTTTTCTTTTTTGCTTGGCGAATCCAAGGTACATGGTGCCTACCACTGGGCAACCACTCCACTTGCTATTCTGTCAGATCTTAAGTGCAGAAAACAGAATCAACGGTCAACGTAGTCAGTAACTGACTCAGTACAGTACAGGCTGTAAAAAGTTTTATCATAAATTATTTGCCGAAAATCTTGTTCCTTTGACCTATGTTTGATGCTCCAGCGGCATTCTCCATGATATCTAAAGATGAGTATACAACACAATGATGTGCAAGGTGAGTAATGAAGGTTGTCATGTCAACTAGAACGTGTTAAGGCATGGACAAGAATAGACATAGTGGCAGTTGCTTGGTTCATGAATCATAAGCTGATATCAGTGGATTTCTCTCAATTACAGTGCCAAGATAGGAATGAATAAAATGAGCAAACACCTATATTCTGGGATTAGAACCAAATAAGCACGGTGATGTAGGATAAAATAACACATTCTATAACCCAATTAAATAATGTACCGAACATTTAAAAGGCACTCATCTATCCTTCGCTAGAGAGCTCGAAAGTATCATATGTTTTATCCCATCCTGGTGACAATCTCTACAGGGTCCGAAACAATCCCCTACTTTTTCGGAGCATTCACAAGGTCCAAGACTTGGCATTTCTTCCAACGGCCATAATGAGAAGATTATTGTTCCTTGTTTCAAGATTTAGTTCAAATGGTGCAAATCAAAGAAACGGAAGTTCTGGTATCAAGAGCCTTTACAAGTGGTACCTGAATTGAGACGGTGAATTATGATTCGACGTGCCAGGTGAGAATAACTGCATATGGTGACTGTCTATCTTAATTCTTACATAGACTCCAGCATGAGTGTTGGTTGCAATATGTGTGTAAGGCAGTAAGGGACGGATTCTTCAAATTCCCTCGGTCTAAAGACAATAGACAAATGAGGATGCGTTGGGTGCATAACTAACATACTGAAGACATAACCATAACTTTACCCTAGTATGCAGGGTTTGACATAGAAACTTCACACATTTATAAGAGTCCACTGAAAAAGGCAATAACTCAAGGATTAATCTGTTGGGTGGTTGTGCATTTTCACTTCCCAAGCTCTTTTACAAATGTCCAAGGACATAAGGAAAGCTCAACTTGGATTGATGACCTCTCCACTCAAAGCAGCATGGATTACAATGCAAACCCTCAACAAGAAGAAGAACAAATCACATCTGCATCCACGCAATTATCCACATTGTAATATATGCAGATGAGTGCACGGCTTACCTTCACTGCAATTATAGCATGATCAAGAAGCGGAAGCAGATTGGGATGGCTAAACAATGAAGAAACGCGAATCTCCTCCCTCACCAACTCTAACTGCTCAGTGTTCTGAATGAGAACTTTCTTCATTGCATAGGTTCCATCATCTGCATATCAACCGACACAACCATTAAACAAGTTCAGCTCTTCCCCTTTTTACCTTCTCCCTAAGTGAAATTTCAGCAATGTGGAAACCACCTAACAGATCTATCAACATGTAACAGGCGATATACATAAAATATCATGACATCAAAGCAAAACAAAATTTTAAATGCGGTCAGTCCAACACTACTTTAAATGGAACGTGGATCATACCAATACGAGAGCGTAGATTGGGGTATGCAATCCATCACACGCCTTGAAAAGTGGAATGAGCGGGTAGCCTTCTATAAGATTACTAAATTCAAGGGCACTTCTTTCACACAATAAATATCCAAAATAAAACAAGTGCTATTTTCCATATCATTTATGCAAAACAGATTTCTGGGAGCATAAATGGTCAGCCTGTAATGTTTTCCCTTGCCAAAACTCCACTCTCTCTACATTTTCTATTTAGTACAGCTTTTGGAAAAACTATGGCCATTGCTTTGCATCACAAAATTCACCATTTTGGAACAAAGGTGTAGCACACCATTAGATCATCTCCTTCAGATCCCTCAAACAAGAAATGTCAAAAAATGAGGGATCAAGCATGCAATATGTGCTTCAGTTGATCCCTCAAACATCAAATAATTTGAAGTCACCCTTCAAATGTTCTTTCTATCTCTTCAATTTCAGAGGATGCTACTTGCTCCAAAAATATCGAAATAATGTTCCTTATTGTTTTGCCTCTCAGTAAGTCGTATTTAAATTATGTTAGTTCTTATATTTCTACCATAAACCAAACAATATTAACAATCAAGTAATGAAGAACAGTGGCCAAAACATTTGTAACGTTCAAGACATGCTACATTTATATCAACCAAACTAGAAATATGCAAAAAGTAACACAACATTGAAGTCTAAAGTCTGATAGAGTGCACCACAGAAACTCACCCCTCAAATTTTACAATATGGTAGCTGAAAAACAGTTCTTTGCTGTATATGGTAAAGATGCTCTTATAAAAGAGAAATATAGCAATTCGCAGACCATGCGTTCCAAATATGTAATTCACCATGGTAGTGGTTTTTCCTAGCTACACAAAAGTCCAATATTTTCGTTATGAACCCAGGAAAACATTAAATCTGGATATACGAACCGGAACACGTCTCAAAAACCCAAATTCAACCAAACATCAACAGCAGATCAGAAATTAAAACCTAAAACCAGTACGTCACCACACCGAGAGTCAAAATTCCTGTACACTGACATTGTTCCTGCTCAAATCGAAGCAATTCACCAATTGAAATTCAGAACTGATCAAAACAGGAACACAGAGAGGATAGGGAATTGTGTAACCTGATAAGTGAGAAGTATCCTTGACTTTCAAGGCCAACCCACCACCGGAGGCAGCGGCGGAGTCGGTGAGGACCTCCTTGACGAGGTAGACGTAGGCGAAGCCACCTTCGCCTAGCTGCCTAACGATCCTGAACCTGTTCTCGTTGATCCACACGTCTCCCCCTCCGTTCACGGCGTCGTACAGCGCGTTCAGCCCTGAAAAAGAGCATCCCATCGTCCCACCCACCACCACCCTTGCGTTGCTCTGCTCTGCTCTCTCTCTCTCTCTCTAAGCGGACGGATCTTCAAATTCCCATGTCAATGGGTTCCAGACTTTCATCAGACTGAGCGTTTTTTAGGAGTTGGTTTTATTTCCTGTGCCCAGCCCCAGACTGTCCCGATCAGTGGTTGGATTCGGTCCATCGCAGTGTAGAGGTCAATTTTGAGAAAATTAATTCTATAGAAATTAAAGAAACTAAAAATTTATTCCAATGTCAATGATCCGTAAGGCTCTGTTTGGAAGGTAGGGAAAGAAAGAGAAAAGAAAAGAAAATAATTAAGAAGGAAATAGGAGAGAACATGAGAGGAAAGTTAAATAAGAATTTGAATATTTTCCTTTCTCTTTCTTAAGAACCAAATAAAGGAATGGAAAATTTAGGATCTGTTTGGAACATGTGGAAGGGAAGAGAAAGTGAGAGAAAATAAAATGAGAGGAAAGTACGAGAAAAATGAGAGGAAAATTTTACTATTCACAATATTTAGATTTTTTATTTTCTCTCTTCTTTCTCTCCAAACCAAACAACATGAGGGAAAATTTTCAATTTTCCTTTCTTTTCTCTCACTTTCCTTAAGTTCTAAACACACCCTTAAAAACTCTCTTCCTTTCCACCTCTTTTCCAAAGATGCAAACCTCTTTCCTAAGATCCAAACAGGGCCTGTTTTTTTTTTTTTTGTTTAAGAAACAAATAACTTATTTAATTTTTCAAAACGCATTACGTGTAGATATATAACATAAAAACCACAACACATTCCACAATCTCTCACATACACGTGGGACCCACAAATAATTGTGATGCAGTGTGAGTGGCTTCACGTGTATGTGAATGGTTGTTGATTGGGTTGTGATTTTTTGGTTGTGTATGTATCATTCTTTTTCCTATTTGGTGTTGGAATAAGATTAAATTTGTTTTCAATTGTTGTTATTAATAACATGATTAATATTATCGACGAGTTTGGAAATGTACTAAAAACAATTTTCAATTTTAATAAAATAGACATATTGTTTGGTTCTTTTACTTCTTTGCAATGAAAAATAATTGTGTGCGAGCATGCCAGAGAAAGTTTTAAATCTCCTCCCTCAGATTAATTTTGGAAAACCAAATTTAATCAGGCGATTGTGTTTATTGGTTCAATTACCTCAATTAAGAGGATTTTTTCCTTCAAAGTGAAGAAATGCAAACCAATATACTTAGCAAATTAAAGAACAACAAAGAAACAAGATACTTCGTGCGACTAATAAATCAAAGGTAAACTTACTTTGAAATTGCCTTCACCTTCAAATACGAGGTAACAAGAACTTCGAACTTTGAACGATTGATTGTTGTAAGAACAACCGAAATTTACTTCCTAATCTACTTCGAACTGAGTTGAAATCCTAATTCTACTTTGCCAATGAACAAGCCAAGCATCATTTGTTTAATAGCTGTTTGTTGAAGATTTGTCCACGGGCTTTTTCTTTCTTCAATATCTTCAATTTATAGGAATTGCTTGTGACTTGAACTTCCAGCTCAAAGAATTTGAACTTGGCTTGCTTTGAACTCCATCTTTACACTTCGAATTGGCAGTTTCTTCCCCCATCACATCTGAATTTGAATTCCTCCAAACTTCCTTCAGAAGTTGTAATTTAAATCTACATGGTTGCTTAAATAACTCAAATGATTACACGTTATGGAAATAATTGTCTTGCATGATGTGCTCCACGTGTCTTTGCTGTTAACTACCTTGTTTCATACATTTAGACGTGGACTTCATGCATTTAGCAGTTGAAGTCAAGGCTTCAAAGTCAATTTATTATATCAATATGACTTGTAACTGCCAATAAAGGTTTTTCAAATATGAATACTACTATGACATTGTATTAATCCATCTTTATATCAATAATCCAGTGCATCTTCATTGACACATATTTGCCAACGTTTGACATTCTTGATTACGTGTCAATTAATTATTGTATTTGTTAATTTTATATGTAAACATATCCCCCACATTAACATCGTTATTCAAGGTATTTAAATACGTGTTAATGTGCCTTTGCCGCTTCGAATTCCCGTAAACGTCTAAAGTAGAAGTTATTGGCAATTCTTGTCACTTCCAATGAGAGAAATACAATCAAGTCTTACATTTCCCATGAGGGATTTAGGTTAAAATTTTGAGTTTGAAACGATTCAAATTCCTGTTATTGGAAACCGTGTGGATTAGCTGCCCATTTTCAACCATGGCTGATGTTACTGCTACTCAAAATGCCTTCGAAAACATAGACCTTAACGGCCACAAGCCTATCAAAACTGAAAATACTGTCACACCAATTGTTGGCGATATTTGAAAGGGATCACTCCTACGTAGTGGTTCAAATGGAAAAACAAGAGCCTATTGATCCATGGAACCCTCTAATTTTATCTACTCCAGAGCCATTTCTATGGGTTTTACCATCTGAAATAGTGGTGGTGAAGATGGATGACCCTACTGGCTTCAAAGGTTGGAGTAAATATCGCTCATTGGCTATGAATAGGTATTTATCTCCTTTCATCAGAGATGATCCTAATATAATGCTGCTTGATAACCTTATTGCCTCTTGTCTCACTCATCCATTCTAAGCAAACCGGACAAGGGACTGAGTGAATGGGTCACCGGTTCAACAACGGAATTGAGCTGTGATGTTATATGGAGGAGTACTATATATACATAACTATTAGTAGAAGAAAGATCAGTACAAAGGAAGTGGGGTTGATAAGGAATCAACCAAAAAACCATAAAATAAAATTACAATTATAAAGCAATTTATAGGTGCCAACCTCGTTGGGATTTATGCTCTCATTTGTGATTCTGTATTTACTATAGTCCTTTCAATCCTTGTATGTACTCCGTTCATTCTTGAATTTATTTTTTGTACCCAACCGAAAAACTGATTTCATCTTGACAATATCATAGTAGATACTTGACTTTCAGAAAATACGTCGATTACTTTTTGTAATAAATTAGAAATTTTCATATTGTCTTTATTTTTCCCATTGGTGAATTTAGATTTTACTTTTTATTTCTTTATTGAACCTGCAATTAATGATTTGCTATGTAAATACTTTCCTTGGCAAAAGTCAATATCGTCAGTTGTTGTTAGTGAGGTCTAAACGCTAACAAATGCAAAGAAGTATATGCAGTTTACCACTCAACTTGCTATGTAAGTAAGTAATTAATGCTTAATTTATGGTTGGAAACTTTGGATTGAATATTAGTTTTGTATGATCAATATGTATAATGAATTTTGGGCAAATTACACAATGATCTCCCCTGAAGTATCTGACTATTACACTGACCCCCCTCAGATTTTGAAAATCACAGATACCTCCCTTGCTTTACAAACTAAATATACATAAACCCCCTTGTTATCAAAATTAGGCTAACGGCGTTAAGTTTGAGAACAAAAAGACCATTATACCCTCCTTGCAAGTAGTTTAATTTGCAATTAACCTTCCACACTTTAAATTAACACATTTTATTAGTATTAACATATTAAAAGTATAATAGATAGATTTATTTTTTGAAATGCTAAATAAAATAACCAATAGAAAATTTTAAAATCTTTTAAGACTTTTTATTATTATTTATACATTTTCTTATATATAATATGTAGAGACCTGTCCCCAATATAATTTATTTTATTTAGTAATGTAGTTAAGTATAAATAAAATCAATAGTTTTGCTAGCAATGGATTTATTTGTCTAATGTATATATGTGCATGTACGTGCAATTGAACGGCTCGTGTTTTTGCATCGAGGGCCCGAGTGGTGGGACCCACATGTAAAGGGGATTTTTGTATACTTTCATAGTCATAAATTTCTAGATTCAATTACTGTTAATTGTTAGCCTTAGGGGTGTTAGTGTAGTGGCTTATATCATTATAGGAGATGGAATAATAACAAACTAATGGGAGGGGGTATGGTGCAATTCTTCACTTAAAAATAGAGTTCCACCAGAGAACTCTCCGTTCTCTGCTGCTGCCTGTTTTTTTTTTTCTTTTTTTTTTCCTGCGTAGGCTCTCTCTCTCTCTCTCTCTCCAACTCTACAGTCTACACAAACCCACATGCTTCAAGCCCCAAATCGAAGCCCTAACGTGAGATTCGACCCTTAAGCCAAGAGTGAAAGTTGTTCTACGGGGCGAGAGCTTCAAAGCCATCCGAACAAAATCTCAACCGGCTAAATTTCGGGATTTCATCATTTTGGAGATGTTATGCTCATTTGAGGTAGGATTCTTGCTAATTGCTTAGATATGGGAAAGTATAGTGTAATATGCTTTAAATTCATGTTTTAAAGTGATTTTCCCCAATTTTTAATTAAACCCTAATATGCTTTAAGTATATGTGTTCTATGTATTATGTGTTGCTCATGAGTTTAAATTTTTGTGTTTACTTAGGGGATACATTGATTATTTACTGAGATTATGTGCCTTTTAGCATGTTAGACTTGTTTGAAAGAGTAGTGTACTTGATTAAATGAACGGGTGATATATGGGTATTTTTTTTTTTTACATGTCTATAGTATGTTCGATAAAATGCCGAGGAGAAAAATTATAGATACTTCCTGTGTTGTTTACCACACTTGATGGATAGAACGTACTTACTTTCCTAGTTCCTAACATATTGTGACTTGATGATAATTTTACTATCGTCTAAGCATTTTCTAGATTGTGACCTTGGTAAGACTATGATGAGATTATGTGGGGATTCTCGACACTTTGATGAGAGTATTTGGATACTTGGTTTGCAAGTTGAATGTATTTGATTTGGTATTTAGGTTATGAGTTTGTGTTTGGTTACCGGAGAACTCACATTATGGGTTTGGCACGATTCTAAAGTTGTAGTAATGTGACATGGTGGTGGTCCATAGGGATTACAGACGGTGAATGTCCGAAAACCTATACGGGGTAGGTGTCGTATGACTTCAAGTTACTACCATGAGAAATGAGTTGAGTTTCGAGAGTGAACCTTAGGATGTTTACCGGTGTTGGTCTACGATTCTCTAGCTTGTGATCTTGTGATTTGGACTATATGAGATAAACTTACGTATGGTTTGGCTTTGGCCCGGTAGTTGATAACTTGGTAACTTGCGTTTGGTTTGGCTTCAGCTCGGTACTTAATAACTTGGTGATTTATCATATTGGATAGTTCTATTTATTTATTTTGTTTGATTTTGGCTTGCTATTTGAGTGTTAAATGTCACTCGGTACTCACTTATTTTTGTTCTCTTTAGAGCTTGTTATGTATATTTCTTTTTTTGAAATATTGGATGAGAGTGAATATTAGATATAGTCATTTACAATCTGAGTCGCTTTGAAAGAAAAGAAAAGAAAAGAAAAGAAAAGAAGAAAAAGTAGATTTTTGCGGTGTGTATTTGCTTGCGATCTCTTATCCTTGCATTTAGCACGTTTCCTATTGAGTTTCAACTCACATTGTATATTCCAACCATTTTCAGGTAACGAGAAGAACTTTAAGATTTAAGGAAGCCTATGCAATGCCTATGTCTTGAGATCCATAGTATTTTTTATTTGCTATGTGTATTAAATTTTCTCTCATTTTATGGACATTGTAAATCCTTAAGCTTGTGTAACTCTTTGAGTGTGAATCGAATTGTATATAATTCGGAGCTTGTAAGGTGTATTTCTTTTTGACATATGGAAGGAAATATTGAGCTAGGGAACCAGATTGAACTAGCTCCTTTGAATGGAGTCAACTCCATCGTCAACTAGTGTTCTTGTTTAATCAATCAATTTTTTTTATGTGTTATTATGAAATGTACAGGTTATGTCTTTGGTTGTGACTGATTTTTGGATAGTCCCATAAACAAACACCCCCTTGCAAATTTTTTTTTTTTTTGTGGAGAACACATAATTTAAAAAGATAGCTTTAATAGATTTTGCAATATTCGGATTTGACCCTGGAGAATATATGTAGATATCTTTATTTTTTTATTGGTGGCTATCGTTTGAACTCACGTGCGCGGTTCATGAAAAATTGGGACATGACATAATAAAATATTTACTCTTTGGATTTCTATTGTTTATACAAATTGAAAAATAATAAAATTTGTCGAAAAATCCAAAATGAATTATCTTTACCAAAATTAATTTATTTTTAATTTAATTTAATTTTATGATTACTCTTTTTTGGGAAAAATAAATAAACATTAAACTTTGTCCGAAGATGGAGAAATCAAGATTCTTTTTTTTTTTCTTTTTACTTTTTGGATAGTTTTGATATAAAAAAAAAAACTACCAAAAAATTAAGAAGAAAAACTTGGAATTTTTATTTGATTGTCACTTACTCTTTTTTGATCTTCCTGCAAATTTTATTATTTTTAGATTTGTATAGACGAGGGACATTCAAAAGTAAATATTTTGACTATATGTATAAAAGATGCATTAGTTATTGAAAGAAAGTCCAAAAAGTTTAAAATTTTCTATTAGTTATTTTATTTTGCATTAGAAAAATAAATTTATCTTTTACACTTTTCATATGTTAATACTACAAAAAATGTGTTAATTTCAAATAGTAGCGTTAATTGCACTTTAAAACTACTCGTGAGGAGGGTATAAGGATCTTTTGGTTCTCAAAGTTAACGCCGTTAGCATAATTTTAACGGTAAGGGGGTAATTATATATTAGTTTGTAAAGTAAGGGAGGTGACTGTAATTTTCAGAACCTGAGGGGGGTCAGTGTATTTGTCAGAAACATTAGGGGAGCTCAGCGTAATTTGCCCATGAATTTTTTTTTATAACAAAAGTTAGATCATGTTGATCTAAGCCCAACGACACGTATATAATGGAATTCATTATAAAAATCTTGAACAAAGCCAAACTAAACATCTAATTGATGCAAAATGATAAAAGTACTAATCATCTAACTGATGCAAAACGATAAAAGTACAATGCAATCGATGCTTTTCACGCTCGCCTAATGCACATTCTACCGAAATGAATCAAGAATTAGCAGTCTCAAAAGAGATAAAGAGCGAGTAAAAAACAAAAGATAACAAGTACCTAGACAATTAGATGGACTCCAACCAAGTATGAGCGCATGAATGAACTTCCAAAGCTACAAATCTGACAAGGCACCACAAGTTGCTCTGCTAAAAATATCATGTAAGATTAAAACACCGTCAACATGGATATCACTGTGAAATAACACTGTCTAAAAGAACTCGATTTGTAGACAAAATATTCATAGAAAGATGAAACTAAATACTCTCACAGAAACGAGAGACATAAATCTCACATATTAGAAGACTAGCCGTTGCATCTAAATAGATGAAAGAAAATAAAAAGAAATACTAAACAATAGAAGAAATGGATTAGAACTAGTACTATGGTCTTCACTTCCACTGCCATACAAGGTAATGAAACCCTTAAGGGGGGAGGAGGTAGAAGAAAAATACTTGTGACGGCTAGGGTTTTGAGAGGTTTTGAGAGAGAGAAAGAGAGAGAGCCAGAGAAGCTACTAACTAATGAGAAAAAATGAGAGCAAACACAAAATAGTATAACTGTTATGAAGTCAAGTGTAGACACCCCGATTTTGAACCCGGGACGCGCTCGAGCATTCCCGATGATGAAACGGACCAATCATGACTACCCGAAACTTGTGAGAATGGCTTGAACTTGATCAAAATCAACCAAACATTGCCAAAAAGCCTAAAATCACCCAAAAATAACCAAACCAAGCAAAACCACCAACCTGCCACCAGTAACCCTGAGCGCTCAACCCTGAGCGCTCAAACCCCTAAGAAACACCTTGAGCGCTCAAGCCTACGGCTTTGAGCGCTCAACTCTGATCCCAGTCAGGAATCTGCAGGGTATCTCATCATGAGATTTTCTGCATGCGAGCGTCTGGGGTGATCTCCTACGATCCTAATACGTATAATACACTCTAACACAACCCTAAAACTACACCTAAAACTACTCCTAACCCACTTTCAAATACAAACCCACTTCCTCTCTCTCCTCTCTTCCCTCCCACTCACTCTCTATAAAAACCACTCACCACCCCTGGTTTCCAGGTTACCAACTCTGATACCCCAACTCTCAATTCCCCAGAAAACATCCTTTCCCTCTCTCTCTCTCTACAAAACCACTCACTCACCATCCAAACCACTCATAAAAACCACTCTTCAAACTCTATATTCAACCTTTGTTCATCAATCCATTTCATACATTGTCTCATCTACCCAGAATACCAACCAAACGTCCATAATCATCTACCATCAAAGCCCAAAATCAAGTTCAAGTTACAATCATTTTCAAAAGGTAGTTAAATATGTGAAAATCTCACTATTTTGGTCCTTCTGAGGAAGACCAGTAGGTCCAAGCAAGCTTTCTATACTTGCATTGGGCTTACAGGGTCTGAAATAATTGAACAAAACACTTTTTAAATTCACAATTGCAATAGGGGTTGAGCGCTCAAGCCTCAGGCCTTGAGCGCTCAAACCCAGTTCTGGGTCATTCATTATTTTGCCAATTTTTACACTCTTCACTGGTTTTGATCATCATTAAATGGTGAAATATGTTCATATCATTCTCAAAACGGTTTATCTCCATCTATAAAGTGCATGCATGAGTATTGATCATCTATTTCATGATGATCAAACATCAAAACCTTTGAAAATCTTATATTTGAGTGCAAAACAGTGACTGTCCAACTTCATAAATCTTTATTTTATGCATTTATGGTCCTGAGAAAGAATCAAAATTCATTTTCAAGTCAAAACTAGAAAGCCATATGATGGATTGAGCGCTCAATGCCTTGCCTTTGAGCGCTCAATCTGTTCTTGGCGCATTTGTTGATTGATGGATGTTTCGATGATGGATCATGTTTAAACTTCTTTCTGGTGTGTGTGAGTTGTTGTATTCATGCTTATGATCTGATTCTCTCCTTCATGTTTAATTTCTTGTGCTTTTCTTCTATATTCACGGCTTTAACCTCCCCTTTTTTTTTTTTTGTCCTTTGTAAGATCAAACATTTAATTCCCAGCTCATATTCTTCTAAAAAATGTTTTATTAAAGTTTGATCTTGTAAAGAATGAGAAAAGAAGCTGCAAAACGGGTCAAATTCACAGAAGCCAGAAACTGGTTTGAGCGCTCAATCCATGAGCCTTGAGCACTCAAACAGGTTTGGAAGGTTGAGCGCTCAAGCCATCACCTTTGAGCGCTCAATCCCTATTCTGGGATCCAGATTGCAAGTCAGTTTATTAAGTCTCATGTTCATAATTTCTTGAGTTGTTGTATAGTTTCTGTTGTAATTTATTGCTGTGAATAGTTGTGGTAATTTTTTTTATTGTTATCATCCTTTCTCATGTAGATCACGTGCACAAGTATCCACCATAGAATCATATCTCTTGTATATATTGTTGTTAGGTGATCCTCATCCCCGATTCCCTATTTTAGTGAATAGAATTAAATTTCAAATATTTTCAAAATCCCACGAAGTATCGAGTAGAGGCCGGTTCACGGACCGGGCGAGCGGGGTGCCGTAAAACCCTTCCCCTCTCGTAACCAAACCCCCGAATCCGAGAAATCTTTGGTTCCGCCATGATTAGTGAAATCTTTTTCAAATGGGCAAACGAGTCACATTTTTATCGGTTTCCCGGGTTCGGACCTCAAATCCGGGTGGCGACTCTAACAATCACAATCTTTTTAAATGCAAAACCGAACCATTTCAGTGGGCCGTCCACATCAAGGTGGCTAACCACCAAAATAGACCTATATCTAAATAACATTATTGAAATAGTATTAGGAGTAAATGTTAGACTCATATTTATGTGGCCCGCTATGACTCCACGTTTTGTGCATGTTTGTTACCGCTGGGACTCTACTATCAGATAAGCCAATTCAGGATAAGGTTCGTCATGGTAACTGATTAGAATTTTAAATAAAGGAATACTCTAATAATAAAAGATACCTCGATGGATTAGGTGTCTTTTAATAGTTATCTCTAAAGCCCTCCTCTCCTCTATAAAAGGTAGAATACCCACCCCTTATACTTACAGTTCTTTTCCATCAATTAAAGTGGGGTATTTTGAAAGGTTAGAGACAGAGAGAAGAAGGTGAGCCAAGAATTAAAGATAAATCTAAGGGGTTGTTCACTCTTATCTTGATGGCCAACAAAGGTACTGTTTTTGAGATGTGTTGAATTCAAGATCACATTATATATATTTATAGTATAATAGTTTACATACAGATATAGATTTAAAGTTGGTATCAAAGCATGGTTTTCCGAATCAATACATTTAGGAGTAAAACTAATCTCAAAACATAATTGTCGGTTGATAGTATATTCTATGCTATTGTGTTGTTCTTCATTTGGATAGAAAGGAAGAGTTTCAAATCATTCAATTGCCTTTTAAACTGCCGTCATCAATTCACAGGCTAATAATTGGATATATTAAGCATGATCCATTGCTCTGGCAACATGCTCCGGCGTCCTTATTTTCTTTCCTTTTTTTTTTTTTTGGTAGGTAGTTTTACGCCGGTGATTTTAGGGCGGGTGGTTTTGTGTGTACCCGTTTTTTTGGCCGGTGGTTTTTATTTAATAATATTTTTCTAACTCTTCACCAAAAAAAAAAAATGATCCATTTACTTGTATTGTTGGTTACTAATTAATATTTTGGTCAGTTTAGAATATGATGAAGATAATCTCGATTCATGTGATTGTCGGCACATTAGTGTTGTTTGCTATAATTCACATGTAACCACTGTGATTTCAAATCCAAATTGTCGTAGCTTATTATGCTAGATGGAGTACGTTGATTTTGTTCCTTAATTTGCCAACTAGTAGTTCACTTTCAATTGTTATTGCTACTGTTTGCAAGATGATTGGATAAAATCAGTTTATGTGAAATTGATTTGCCTCTTGTATGAGGTTGTCTGTTACCATGCTTACTTTATTTGCGAGAGTTATGGTTAGATTAAATGTCATTGAATAGAACATCAATCACATGAAAGAATACTTTTTCAAAATTTTTATTTAGAAGTGGTTGAATAAAAGAATGACATCATCATAACTCGAATAAAAGAATAAAGTATATTATTGGTTAGTTTGACACTCATAGGGATTACTAATTTGGTAGTCACCAAAATGACCTAGGTTAGTGAAACTTATGAGTATCGAACTACATCAAAGTTTGTTAAAAGGGTAACAAATAAGCCAATGATATTCTTGATTGCAGGTCATAATTATAAGAATGGGACTAGCCCAAAGGAGAGTCACATTAAATAATTATGAACTGGGTCGGATGAGTAATTCGTTTAATTTATTCAGTTACGAATGGATACGCAAAGGTAACATGACTAACTAGATAAGCTGTATAAATTACTTAGACCTACATAGGTGATTATGTTACACCTAATTAATGAGTAAACAATAGGTATGCTTAGGCTTCGCCCAAAGGAGAACCTAGGGGATGTCAATAGTTCGTCATTATAAATGTTCATATTTCTCAAAGCTTTAAATTAAGTATTATCCTATTTTGTTTCAATTACAGTTAAGGTTCCTATTTCACTGTACTAGAATACCTAAAGGTTTTGAAGGATTGCTTTAAATTTGTTGACAAGTCACTTGTAGATACAATCATAGCTGAATTGACCACCATGAAATATGATGGTAGACATGATGTTTATGAGCACATTTTGAACATGTTTGACAAAGCAGCAATGCTTGCAACCTTGGGAATTCAAGTGGATGAGTCCTTCCTTGTTCAGTGCATACTCAACTCACTTCCAGCACAGTTTGGCCCATTCAAAATTTACTATAACAAGGACAAGTGGAGTTTGAATGTGCTGACAAACTTGTGTGTGCAGGAGGAAGTGAGATTGCAAAAAGAAGGGCGTCATATTACGAGTTCCTTCTAGGGATGCCTTTCAACTCGGAAACTCGAGGAAAGTGAAAGATAAGAGTGAAAATGGGGAACCGTCTCAAAGCTAAAGTGCTGGATGTTGGTCCTTATCGCTTGGTTTTAGAGACGGGTCATCAGATATATCTTGCAAACACTTTTTATGTTACCTCTATTTCTGGAAATTTGGTATCCTTATCTAGATTAGATTGTTCTGGATATTTGGTTTTATTTGGTTGTCAAAAACTCAGTTTGATGTTTAATTCAATAATGGTTGGTTCTGGTGATTTACATGATGGTTTATATAAAATTGACTTGAATCATGAGTTTGCACAATCATTAGTAACCCTGCATACGAATGTTGGTTCAAAACGTGGTCAAATTGATGAAAAATCATTTACCCCATGGCATAGCCAATTGGTGCATATCTCAAGGATAGAATTGAAAGATTGGTAAAGAATGTGATTTTAGGAGACTTAGACTTCACTGATTTTGATATTTGCATAGATTGCATTAAAGGAAAGCAAAACAAACGCACAAAGAAAGGTGCCATTAGAAGTAATGAACTTCTTTAGATAATTCACTCTGATATTTGTAAAAATCCTATTCCATGTTTCACTGGACAAAAATAGTTTATCACCCTTAAAGATGACTTCTCATGTTATGGATATGTGTATCTAATTCATGAAAAGTCTCAAGCCGTTGACATCCTCGAAGTGTACATTACTGAGGTTGAGAAACAATTAGATATAAATGTCAAAATAGTGAGGTCAGATAGAGGTGGTGAGTTTTATGGTAGATATGAGGAGTCAAGCCAAAATCCTGGTCCATTTGCCAAAATCTTAGAAAAGCAAGGCAATCCGTGCTCAATACACAATGCTTGGTACGCCACAACAAAATGGTGTTGCTGAAAGGCGTAATCTTTTACTTATGGATATGGTTAGGAGTATGATGAGTTCTTCAAGGTAACATATGAGCTGATAAATTTTGATGGGATGTCATTATATGGTCCATAACTACGCTACTATAGATTTTGGTTAGAGATGTACACCTTTTTTTCTAGATGGGATTCAACGTGTAGCTGCATATAGTGAGATGATCCAGTTTTAAAAAGGAAAAGGGAAAAGACACTTTTGCATTTTGTCAAAGAAGGTTTTTTTTTAACTTGGTATAAAAATTACTTTGGGTATCTTTATTTATTTATTTAAAAAGGAAGAGGAAGCAGAGGAATGATCTGATTTAACCTCTAATAGCTTAATCACTTCTGCTAAGAGTTTTGAATTTTACTCAACACTTAGAGAGGAGAAAAGGATAATGATTGAAAATTATGTTATTATGTTAGACAGTTCTAACTTGCTGTTGGAGGGAGTACTACTTATATCTCGTTACAAATATTAAGGTTCTTGATATTTGGTATGCTTAGAATCACATAAGTGTTTTCATCCATTAACCTTTGTTAGTGATCTTTGATGGAAATAGATACATTGAATCATGAACTGAATATTATATAGCTATATTCTCTGCAACACATGTAGCGCAAATTCTTAAACAGAGTGTTAAATGTCATTCATTGTGAGTGGAAGACTGTGTGTTGAATTTAAAGAGGGAAGAAGAGATTGAATGAGGGGCTGCCTGCGATTTTAGGGAGTAGTTAATTAGTTGTTAAATGGTGTTACTCCATATTCATGGTAATCCAAAATGTCTCCATATGTTTTATAGTTCATACCTTGTTGTGGGGGTAATATATTCAGATGTATACAACAATATTTGGTAGAAATCCTAGTTCTCACTTGGGACTGTACTAATGTGTTTTTTTTTTTTTTTTTATAACTGGACTGTACTAATGTTTTTTTTTTGAAGTTCTTACAAGCACATATTGACAAGTAGAAGAAGCTTCTTCCTACAACATGAATGGAAATATTATTTGCCCCTAGAGTCTAGACTAGCAATGAGGCTAGATCATGTAAGAATTGGTTGAATTATTGGGGCTGGACTAGCGTTAGGGCTAAGATCCAAATTTTATTGAGGGGAATGAGCAAAGCCTATAAGAAGTCACCTAGGGAGGTAACCCAATCTCTATGACAGCTCGACTGGAGGTCCCATGAAGGAGATTCAATGTATAATAACAATCCATATTGTGTGTGTATTAGTATCTCCGCTAGAATTTTATGATTTATTTGCCTTTAGCAAGCGTAGTTCTCGCTATTTTGCTTGTGATAATGGTTTTCATACAAAGAACAAATTTTTGTGGTAGTAGGACTCTTAAGTTTATTTGTACATGATTAAATCTAAATTTTACACATTGGACCATACTTGTTCAAGTGACAAGCTTTAAAAGTCGAATGAATTTGGTATCTGTGTGGTAGACTAGTTGTGGATTATATCTCTGTACTTATTTGATGCATTATTTTTCTTTTGTAGGGTGATATTTACAAGTCAAAGAAGACAATTAATTCGAAAATGGAGAATTTGTTTTACCACGCAGTGACATTAACTGGTTTTGGAGTTCGTGATCGTGATGAAAAATATTATGAGATATAAAATTCAGCTGGCGATGATTGGGGAGAAGGTGGGTATGGTTTTGTACTTGAGGGATTTGTTTGAGAGGTATTCTTACCCCTTAAATCCAATGATCGAGGGTACGTCCCCAATACATTCTCAATTTATCATGCACTTTTAGGTTGCTCTACTATTTTTATAATATGATGGAAATATTTGATAGCATAAGTAGACAACTGCATTGGATAGTCAATGAGTCTTTATCTTTTCTTTCGTGGGGTTTTTCTTAGCTAGCAACCAATAGAACATGTTGATTTGTTCTCCATCTTCAGCATGCTTTAATCTGCATAAAATAGAAAACATCAAATTAGCATCTAACGTATTTCCATCAAAGTTTCACTTAACATAGGTGAATTATTCAAATAACGCCACCTGATATATATTTTCTTGTGGGGTGAAGCATTAAAGACTACAATGTATCTCTTAAACAGAGTTCCTCATAAGGCGGTCTCAACTATCCTTTCGAGTTGTGGACTGGTAGGGAGCCTAGTTTAAGACATTTACATGTTTCGAGTTATTCAGTGGAAGCTAGAATATATAATCCACAAGGAAAAGAAACTTAGATTCTAGAACAATTTTTGGATATTTCATTGGTCATCCGAAAAAGTGTAAGCGATACAAATTTATGTCCTAATCATAATACGAAAATATTTGAAACTGGAAATGCAAAATTCCTATAGAATGGCGAAAATAGTGGGAGTGAGAAATCAAGAAAGGAGCATCTCGATGAAGTGATAGTTGATATCCCAACAATTCTTCCTCATTGAGAAGTTGTTATTCCTCAAAATGCTTAGCAAGTTGAGAAGAATGAACAACATGTGGGAACTGATTCTCTACTTTATGAGGATATAGACAAGGAAAATGTTATAGAATCACCACAACTGGCAGTTCTAAGACGATCTCAAAGAGAAAGAAGGCATGCCATTCTAGATGATTATGTGGTATATCTGCAAGAATCAAATTTCGATATTGGGGTTAAGAAGGACCCGGTTTCAATTTCACAAGCCATGAATACTAATAATTCTATTACATGGTTTGCCGCTATGAATTATGAGTTCAAATCAATGGACCTGAATAAAGTTTGGGATCTTGTTGAATTGCCTACTACTTGTAAGAAGTCGGCTATAAATGGGTCTTTAAGATCGAGCACGATGCAAAAGGCAATATCAAACGATTTAAAGCCAGACTTGCGGCCAAGGGTTTCCCTTGGAAAGACGGCGTTGACTACAAGGAGACCTTCTCTCCAGTATCAAAGAAGGACTTGCTAAGAATCATTTTGGCTCTTGTAGCTTATTATGACTTAGAGCTGCATCAGATGGATGTGAAAATCGCTTTTCTAAATGGTCGTTTAGATGAGAATATTTACATGGAGCAACCTGAGGGATTCGCAGTAAAAGGGAAAGACAATTTGGCATGCAAATTAAAGAAATTCATATATGGTCTTAAACAAGCTTCCAGTCAATGGTACTTAAGGTTTTATAATACCATTACATCCTTTAGATTCAAGGAAAATGTTGTTGATCAGTGTATATACCTAAAGACCAGTGGCAGTAAGTTTATTAGATGTCAATAATATTTTGTTAGTTTGCAATGACCTTGGTTTATTACGTAAAACTAAGGGATATCTTGCGAAGAACTTTAAAATGTTTGACATGGGTGAGGCAACTTATGTTATTGGCATAAAGATCTTTAGAGATTGATCTTGAGGATTGCAAGGACTAACTTAGAATGGGTATATTGATCGAGTTCTAGAGAGATTTAACATCTAACTTTACTTAGTAACTTATACATCCATTGTAAAAGGTGATAAATTTAATGAAAGCCAATGCCCCAAAGAATGACTTGGAAAGAAAGCAAATGGATGAAAGTCCACATGCATCAGCATCAGGGAGTTTGATGTATGCCCAGACTTGCACTAGACTAGATATTAGTTTTGCAGTAATGTCAGGCTTTGTCTTGGGCTTTGTTTTTTGTTAAAACTAAAATAAAGGCTTCATTCAATTCTCCAATGGTCATCAAATGAAAGTCTTTGAGATATTCTTTTTATGATCCAAACCGTTCATCTTTTAAATGCCTATTTTTTCAACATCTATGTGCAAAATCAAGTTGTTTGGATACCGGTTGGAACATTTTCCATTAGCGTAAAATAAAACTTTTTTAGAAAGCGGGGTGGCACGTGCCGCGCCCCACCACTTAGTTTCACCCCTGCTTGATGTTAATTTCTTTTAGTGCTTGATTTTAATTTCTTTTAGGAGTTTTGACTTTTTTGGGGGTGTGCATTTGCATTTTGGGGCAGTTTTAGTGGAAGCGAGATGATAAATTATTATTTTTTGCTTGGAAAAAAGGAAAGACATATTAAAGCTAAGATTAGATTGGAGACCAAGCTAAATGAATGGAAGTCAACTACATAGACAACCAAACATTAACTACAAGGGCCAATACAATCCAAGACAAATGGTTGAATGTTGAAACACAAAGCAAAGGCAAAAAGAAGGAAACATGAAATATAAGTACTGCTCAATTCCCACAGCCTCCTCATATTGTAATTCTCCTAACACCTCCTGAAATCGTCTACAGAGTAGTCACTGGGTGGAATTGTATTTTGCTTTCATCCACATGTCCACCTTAGTCTTGATCATCTCCCACACCTCATGACCTGCATCTGGTACAATGCTATTGAAAATTAGCTAAATTATAAATAGTACATGGATATATATGAGTGACGCATGAAATTTAGGTGGTTTGGTGAAAAATCAGACTACATCTGCGGGAGAGAGGTAGTGTTTACTATATATGATATGAGAACAATAGTACAAATGGAACACTTGGGCTAAATTACATAACCAATAACCCATGTACACCTACTCTCACTGCCCCAAAACAACTTACAATAGGATTCCCCTCCCTATTATCTCTCACTAGTCACCACAAGGATGCAACTTTTAGTATTCTTTTTCTTTTCTTCACTGTTTCCATTTCTCTGCTCATACTTCCCACAAGCACAAACTTTAAATTGAGAGAAAGAGTTAATGACCCTGGGAATTATTGCAGACCACATGCCGACATTTTTCTCTTGGCAAAAGCATGGGTGTATGCATAAAGAGTAAATTCCTCATGAGGGTAATGTTTTTATTAATTAGGTAAGCTAAGGGTTTGAGGCTAGGGTGGGCTACTTCAACTGTAATAGGCGACATGTATTGAACTCAGAGCCGGCCCCGGGTAAGCCCCGCAAACCTTCGGGCTTGGGCAATCCCGGGCCGGGGCAACCAACAAAAAAGAAAAAATCAGAGATTATATATAAATTTTGAAAAGTTTCCGTAAGGAGCATAGAACTCCTACTTGGTTCAGTGGTCACTGAAGTGTAGATAGTGTCTCTGGGTCTTGATGCCTAGGGTTCGATTCCCACGCTTTTCCTTGATCTAAATCATTTTTGCTTTTCTTCCTTCTTTTTTAATTCAAAGATCTTTGCATTTTTTCTTTTATCTAAATTATTTTTGCTTTTCTTCCTTCTTTTTTAATTCAAAGCTCTTTGCATTTCTTCTCTGTACCGTTCTAGTTGTTTTTATGCCTCTTCTTTTTTCTCTCCATCCTCAATTTTACCAAAATCACACTATTCAAAGCCTCTTTGCCTTTTTTTTTTTTTTTTTCAATGTTGTTTTATATGGCTCTTTTTTTCCCCTCTTCGCCTTTTTGCATTTCTTCTCTGTATCGTTCTAGTTGTTTTTATGCCTCTTCTTTTTTCTCTCCATCCACAATTTTACCAAAATCACACTATTCAAAGCCTCTTTGCCTTTTTTTTTTTTCTTTCTCTATTGTTGTTTTATATGGCGCTTTTTTGGTTGTTTTATATGGCTCTTTTCCCCCCCTCCTAATCTACAATTTTATGAAAATCACCCTACTCAATTACTTTGTTATAAATTTTACATTTAACAAACACAATAATAATATAGAAGCGATATGTTCTTACATTTAATTTAAAAAAAAATCCCAACTGTAGAAACTTTTAAAAAAAAGGAGCGAGCTAACATGGTTTATTATTATTTTCACAAATCATAGTTAAAATATGAAGAAAATTGTCTTATATTTGTTTGAATCGGATCCTACTAATCATAAAGGACTATGGCGGAGGTTACATTTTCATTGTGATTTTTCTTTATTTATTTATTTTTTTTGACTTATTGACATTTTTTTTGACTTAATAGTAAGTGGACAACCAAAATTGAGTCGAGCTTGAGCAACCCCAACGTCGGGGCCGGGCCTGATTGAACTGGTCCTTTTCGGCTTGACCCGCAAAACCAAAGTGGACTTGGCCATCTCATCTAAATATTGATCTGTCTTATATTGTGTCGTAATTTTGAACGCTGCAAACCAGGTGCCATTTCTCTTACGGGACCTCTTGAATGAAAATTTGGATTTTAGGTCAATATTATCTTTTTCTTTTGGATTGCATGGTTTTCTTTTTTTCTTTTTTATTTCAACTAGTTTGGTGTTTCTTGACAATTTGAGCCGTTCTTGTTGCTGAAGGCAAGGAGGGTACCAGTAGATAATGTGCCAAACACGTCTTAATTATGAGCCGTTCCTTTTCTAAAATCTGTCTTTGTCTTTTAACTGGAAGTTTCAATAAGAAAAGGGGCCCCAAAGCCCAGGAACATCTAGAAATTCTAATATGGGTCCCCGACTGTCTGTTACTGAATTCTTAAACTGAATAAGCGTGACACCTTGCCGGTCTTCCCACTCTTCAAGGTAGTTTGGTTGCCCGTCTTTCATGCCTGATTTCCTGGATGGGGCGATTCCGGGAAGACGATAAACAAGACGAAGACTATCGTCTGCTATTTAAGATTCCAATTCAAAGTCTAATCTTGGTAAGCTGCTACCAAACCAGATTCTCACCTCCTTTAAGGTCCCACATTGACTCTCCAATCTGATCTCTCTTTTCGGCTGAGGGCATCTCCAGTAACACCACTGTTGTAAGAATTAGTGTAAGTAACAAATAGTATTTCCCCTCTTTTGGGTCCCAATAGTGTAGTTCGTGTAAGAAACTAGAAAAAAAAAAAAGAATAACTGTACCAACAACTGTGTTGGTACTACTAATCTTTCCACGAGAGAGAGAGAGGGGGGGGGGGGGGAGGGGGACAGTGGTGCAGGAAGTGAGAGAGTACTGAGGAGAGAGGTAGAGAGAGGAGAGAGAAAGAGAAAAGAGTAAAAGTTGGGCCCACTTATATCTATATATACATATACGTTTGTCTTTTTTTTTTTTTATATATTTTGACAACACCATTGCAATACTACTGACCTTAACAACATATTTTGTCGTAACACCACAAAAATGGGACCCACTTTTTACACTTTTGTGTCATATAACACTACGTTTGTGTCATATAACCACTGGAGATGCCCTTAATCGTGCAATTAGTCGTGATAAGAGGAAGTCCCCCTTAGCTAGGGATCTACCATATCTAGTTCCAATGTAAACTGGTGAAATGCTACCTTCAATACAACGGACCAGGGCAATCCCGCCTCCTATTACGCCCTCAGCAATGTTCGGATCAGATTTCATTCAAACTTGGATCAAGATTGAAGATTGAGTCTCAGCCACAAAGACAGGCACAGAGACAGACTCTGCTTTCGTACCTTATCGCGAGCTTCTTTTCGCTTTCAATGGGACCACGCCATGTCATCTTTAACCTGATTGAAGAACCGATTCCAACGACTTCTTTTCTTTTAAGTCTGTTAAAATACGCCATAATAGGAATGGGGGTGCAGGCCAAGTTCCCGTGCTTATAGAAGAGAAGGTAAGGTCGGCTTAGATCTTCCCCTCCTTTAGCGATTTTTAATTGAGTTGAACCTTTCTAATAGAATCAACCTAGCTACTAGCTAGCCGGCCTAAACTTCTTTCAGTCATTAAGTGATGGAACCTATCTTTTCTAAACAGGATTAGTGTCTTATTGCCAGAGCCGCTTGGCTAGCTAATCGGACAATGAACATTAAGTAGCATCCCAAAGCAACAAATATACTATGGGGGGCGCTTCACCGGAATGACCTCTTTCGGGTTGCTAGTGCTGAACGGAGGGAGGAGGGCTGACCTGAACCTCGCTGGGGTCCAGAGGGTGCGCCGGAGAAGGAGGATGGAGCTGCTAGTGCACGCCTGAAGAGAACTTGCACAGGGGAGCAACCACGTTAGTGCCTAGCTCGGACGATGGTTGTCCGGGAAGGCACTCCGATGGCAAAGCCAGCGACGGAGAGAGGAATATCGTGGAGAGTTCTAGAGAGAGAGTGTAGTCAAGAGCTGTTTGTAGAGAGAGAGAGAGATCCAACCCTTAATCAAGACGTGGAGGACCTTATTTATAGGCGAGGGGGCGCGTGTCCCCCACGCCCTCGGGGGCTCCGCGCGCTCCGTCCTTTCCAAGGCATTAAATGCATGGATTGACGTATGCCCCTCAAGCGGCGCCTAGGCGGCTGCCTTCCCGGAGTTGTCACCTGTCGCTGTCACCGATATTCCCATTAGTCGAGTCCCCCTGCAGGCGTAGCCTGTGGGGTTGGTGGCTTGCCATAACTGCAGCACATGCGCAGTGGTTGAGGCCATTAATGAGCCATTCAGACTGTCAGGGGTGCCTCGATTGAGCCCCCTTGACATCTAACGTGCCCCCTCCCCCTTGACGCCGAGGTCAATCGACTCGGCCCGGGGAGGGTTCGGCAGAAGCCCCCGAGGCTGGCCGAGGCTGGCCGAGGCTGCTATCCAAGATCCCCAGGGTTCCCCGGATCCGCAAAACTCGTCGAGGGTATTCCCCGAGGGGAGGGATTCATCCGAGGGGAGGGATCCGACTGAGGCCCCAAGGACCGCGCACCGCGCACCCTCCTCACCGGGGGCACTCCTTTGGCATCCGCCGCCCCCCTACGAGAGACCGTCCCACGCGACCAGGGGGTCTCTGCCACACGTGGCTCCTTTGGTGAGGGTGGTCGAGTCTGACCCGTCCCCCATGTCTCGGGTCCAGCCAAGGGCAATGAACCCTTAGGCCCCCGGCCGCTACAATAGCCCCTCAACTTCCTTCACCGGCGGTCCTGGTTGAGGGAGTTGACCAGTCCAAGCGGCCGTGGGAGGTGCCGAATCAATGCCGAGGGCGATGATCACCTGAGCGCTTCGCTCGGAACATCACACCGCCCTGAATCTGAAAGAACGTGATGTGACATTGTCCCAGAGGTGACCGTTGGGTTATCCGATGTCAGAGATTCGCTGATGTGGAATGATGTCATCCGCCACGTGTCAGCTTGGCATTCGTCTGAGCGCCGTCTCCTGGGACTCGCGCCAAAACGTTTCGAAAAGGGGGGCAGGTGTCGCGTTCTGATTAACTCGGTCGAGCGGCCGCGCCGTCTCCCGAGCCGACGTGAAGCTCCCCGAGCCGTCGTAACGTCTCCCATTTAATGCGACGTCTGACACTCCCCCTCCCCCACTATAAATACAACTCGGGGAGGGGGGGAGAAGGCACTGTCACTCTGCCAACTTTGCTCCCCGCCGGAAAATTTTCGCGCCGCCGTGGAATACGAAAAGTCTCGGGCCCAGAGCTAGCATCTCAGCCACTCCTTCCACCAAAACTTGAGGTAAATCACTTTCTCTTCTTGCTTCCTCGCTTTTTAGTCCATTTTTCATGCATTTTAGACCGTTTTTGGCCCATTTTTAGCGTTTTTTAGTCCAGCTCTGTTTTGTTTGAGTTTTCTGGCGAGTCTCACGGCGGTGCACGACCGCCGGTTTCTGGGCAGGTTGAGTATTCAATGTGTTCTTCTGAGGACAGGTTGAATACTCAACCTGTTCTTCCGAAGCCCTGTGCCGAGGACTGCGACCTTTTCCCGAGCGCACACACCACGCCTTGACTCAGCCGAGAGTCTTCCCGAGTGGGTAGGTCCCCTTGATTAGTCGAGTGTGTTCCACATAGGAATACGCCGTTGCACCCCCGCCCCTCATGCATACAACTGCTGATGGGTTTCTTCGTGCATTCTCTTAGGTTCTCGGCTGGATGAGCAACGAGCCCTTCGTCATCTCTGATAGCGACGAAGTTCTCGACGAGGAGTCGGTAGCATACATCCGGGAGCTCGACAATTGATACCAAAACTGACCCCCGGGCGTGCTCAACATCCCCCCTCTCCAAACAATCTACCCCGAGAGTTATAACAGAATGGAGGAAGAGAGAACCAACACTGGTACCGGGGCCTCTACATCCCGCGCCGACGAGCGTCCAAATTCCCCGAGGGCCCCCGATTTGCCCGAGGTGGAAATATTTGAGCCCGTTACCGAGCCTGTCGAGATCGTCGATCTGGGGAATGGGGACGACGAGGTGGGACGGAGCGGCTCCTCCGAACCAGGCCCACCCGAGAGAGGCGAAGGAGAGGACCATCCACCGAGGGCTCATCGACCCGAGATACCTGCACTTGAGCTCGGAGAAGACTGGGAGGAGGTCCCTCTCCCCAAGTCCGGGGATGACGAGTGCCAGTATGTCAAGGAGTTCGACCTCGAGCACCCTCAACGCTTGGCGGCCTTCAGGGAGAGGTACGAAATCCCGGCTGACGTGGACATAGAGCTCCACTTCGGTGACAGGATCCAATATGGGGATGACCACATCACGGTCCCCCTAATGGCCATCACCGAGGGGGGCTCCGATTTCCCTTCCCCAAGATCATCCGTCTGCTCCTATACTACTACAACCTTGGGCCCCACCAGGTGGTGGTGAACGTAAACCGAGTCCTGTGCTCGGTTCTGAAGCTAGCCGAGAGGTATCGCATCCCGATCACAGTGTACGACGTCCTCGGGATCTACCTCGTGGGACTCAGCCCGAGGTTCCGACGATATTACTTCGCTGTCCGGAACGAGTACGATCACCTAATCGGGGACCTCTACGACTCCGAAGAGCATCAGTACAATTATGTGACGGTAAGGGAGAACTATACGTGGGCCCCCGAGGATCCTCACACCTGGCCCCTCAATCATCGCCGAAGGGAGCCTAGTAAGTCCTCTCTTTCTCGCTTGTGCATTCACTAGATTCATGTTTGGTACTCGCCGTGGACTGACTTATCTTCTTGTTTTTTCTCTTTTGCAGTCTGCAGTGTTGTCAACAAGAGGCTACTCAAGCTCTCGGACGACAACGTGATCCGAGCCCTCTTTGCCCACGGCCAGTAGCAAGCTCATCTGCTCCTCGGTTACGAGCCAAGCTACCGTGGTCATTTGCACCGGGGTAAAAGTCCGAGGGCCAGTAATCGCCGGAGGAGGAGGAGGACGACTCTCCCAGACGAGGAGTTGGAACAACTTTGGGGGAGGGAGAGGCAGCTGAGAGGCGACATGGTGGCAACCGGGGACAGACCCACTCTTCAACAGCTAAGGGCCGCCATTAGGCGTCAAGCTCGGGGCGGCGCGACTACTCAGAGTGCCAGGCTGAGGAGGTCGAGGGAAGATCAACCGAGGACGGTCGAGGAACCTGTAGAAAAGAGGACTCGGGAAGGTGAGACATCTCCTCCAGTCTCTCTGAGGCCTTCTGAAACACCCGAGGCCGATCTTAACCATGGAGCTCCCTCCACCATTATTGCTGCATAGCCCCCCAATCAGAGCCAGGATCAAGCCCCGCCCCGAGCCCCCGCGCTGAGGACGGTCACTGCCAACCGTGAGGTGGCTCGCGGGTTTGAAGCCCCTCCTCCTGAGGTTTGGGCCCCGACCATCGCGGACCGCCAAGGGGCCGTGCTGACCCACGCTGACAGTGTTCGGGTGGACCCCAACGTTGCCAACGTTCTACTGAAGGGGTTGGCCCTGCCCGTGGACATGTCCAGCCTCGACGCCGCCTCCCTAGACGACAACTTCCTCGAGCTTCATGGCAATTTGGTTAAGGTATTCCATTGCTCTATTTCCCCGAAGTCCCCTGTTTTTCCCGAGGTCTTTTCGCTTTATACTAACGTTTTCTTTTCCTTTCCAGGTGAGTCAGGCATCCATCGCCACGCACAAAAAGGCGGTGGCACTGGCCAGGGCTACCAGGGCCGCCGAGGCCAAGCTTAAAGAGGAGCGCAAGGCCTCGGCGCAATTGAAGAAGGAGGTGGAGACCCTCAGGAAGCAGATGGAGGGCCTCTCCCTCGAGAAGCGTGGAGTCGAGGACTCGGTCAAGTCCGCCGAGGACAGGGCTGCGGCTGCTGAACGAGACGCCAGGGCTGCCAAGGAAAGGGCCAAGGCTGCCGAGGAGAAGGCCAAGGATGCCATTGAGAGGGCGAAGGAGGCCGAGGACCGGCTCCAAGGTCTTGAAGCTGACCAAGAGAACATGCTGGCCGTGGCGGACGAGAATGGCTTCAAAAGGGGGGAGCGGGAAGCTGGAAACCAATACTTGAAGGAGCCCGAAGTCATCGAGGTCAAGGCCTTTGACAAAGGGTACCTCCTCGGTCACAAGGATTGCTTCCCGGGGGCTTACACACGGGGTGTTGATGCCTGCAACGTCCCCCCTGACGCCGAAGCCAGGACTATCCCCGAGGCTCTGGAGCCCGAGGTCCCGCCAATGCCGATGGACGACGAGGATGAGGCTGACGACGCCGAGGAGCAGGCAGAGGAGCTCCCCTTTGCTCAGGAGGCTTAGACTTAGGCTTTTATTTTGTTTTTCGATTTATTGAGACTAGCGCCGAACTCTGTGGCCATGACCAGTTCTCGGGTTTTTGTAATTAAACAGGTACCCCGGGGCTCGGCACCGAACGGTGCACCACCGCCGAGCCCCCAGTTTTGGTAAATGGTTATTGCTCCATTTCCCTTTACGTAATCTTGTATGATTTCAATTTTTCCCAACTCTGAGCATAGATGGTTTGTTCCGAGCGTAGGCCCTATGCCGAGCTTTGAGTAAATAGCCCCTCTTCGGGAGGAAGTAAGGCACACTTGCTGTCTGCCGAAGATCGATGTTAAAATTTTCGGACTTAGGTTAGGACCCGAGCCGAAGTGGCCCTATGCCGAACACTAACCAGTGTTTATATTCCCCCGAGCGTGACTTAGGTTGGGGATTACGCCCAAACTGCCCGATTCAGGACCTAAGTACGGACGGGGGCTGGATGATAGTGGGGCCCGGTAGTGCCACCCGAGGCTCGGCACGAAAGTTCACCCGAGGCCAATCGGCCTGACCGTGCACTCCACCGAGCACAGGGGTCCAGCGAGTGGAATAGTGTTCCATCGAACGCGTGTATTCCATTCGCCTGAAAGACGTTCCACTGAACATAGAAAGGGAAAACATATATACAATTAATGTGATAGAAAAAGGTCTGTCCATTAACAATTGACTTTGCCAGGATTACAAAGATTTATCGAGGACAATGGATATAGAAAATAAAAGGCTACCCATAGAACTTCCTAAGCTTGGAGGCGTTCCATGGGTTGTTCACGACGGTGCCATTCATCTCTGCAAGTTTGTAAGCCCCATAACCGGCCTTGGCCGTGATACGAAATGGGCCCTCCCAGTTAGGCATGAATTTCTTCCTATTCTTCTTCTGTATCACTTCGCGAAGAACGAGATCATCAACATTGAAGGGGCGTATCCTAACGTTCTTGTTGTATCCCCGAGTAACTTCTTGTTAATAGGCTGCATATCTGATATTCGCTTCGTCGCGGAGGTCCTCAACATGGTTAAGCTCAGACGCGATGTGCTCTTCATTAGTAGCAGGGTGAAAGACCTCAGTTCTATCCGTTGGTGCAGTAGCAGCGAGAGGGATGACCGCTTCCATCCCGTAGGCCAACGAGAAGGGCGTTCGGCTGGTACCCCTGTGCGGAGTGGTACGATAGCCCCAGAGGACTTTGGGGAGTTCCTCGATCCATTTCCCCCGTTTGTTGGTCAACCTCCTCTTAAGGCCGGCAGAGATAGACTTATTGGAAGCCTCGGCTTGGCCGTTACCCTGAGGGTACGCCACCGTCGAGTTGTAGACGCGAATGTTCTTCTTTTTGCATAGCGCCTTTATGGCCTCGGCCACAAACTGGGTACCGTTATCCGAGACGATAGCGTATGGAATGCCAAATCTGGAAATGATGTTTTTCCAGATGAAGTGCTCCACCTCAGTTGATGTGATGTGGATGAGGGGCTCGGCTTCAACCCACTTGGTGAAGTAGTCTGTGGCAGTGATGAGGTGTCTGAAGCCACTTGGGGCAGTTGGGAGCACGCCGACAATGTCCAGCCCCCACTGTGCAAATGGCCACGGACTGGTGACCGGGTTAAGGGAAAGAGTGGGCTGATGGAGGAGGGGGGAGTGTTTTTGGCAGGCTCCACACTTCCGCACATAGTGCTCGGCAGACTTTCTCATTTTGGGCCACCAATAGCCCTGGGAGACGGCACGCTCGGCCAGGGACCGCCCCCTAGAGTGGCAACCACTACTGCCCTCGTGCAGCTCATGAAGAACCGGGGGGAGCTCCTCCTCATGAAGGACTTCTAAGTCGGGACCAATGTAGGTGCACCTGTAGAGCTGGCCAACTGTTGAAAGGAAGTAGGAGGTTGCCTAGCACCGGACCCGATGGGCCGCCTTGCTATCCGTCAGGAGCCGTTCGTCGCGTAGATAGGCAACCAGGGGGTCCATCCAGCTAGGGCCCGTTGGTGCAATCCACATGACGTCTTCCTGGCCAGGCTCAAAGTTGGGGGTGGGGATGTCCCCCAGGATGATTGACCGGGAGCCCCCAAGGTCGGAGCAGGAGGAGCCGAGGGCAGCGAGGGCATCAGCGTGAGTGTTGCTGCTCCGGCCAATGTGCCAGAATTCTACTTTCTTAAAATCCTCCTGCAGTTTCAAGACAGGGCTGAGATATTTGAGCATTCGGCTCTCGCCGGAGCCATAATAGTTGTTGAGTTGGCTAACCACCAGCATGGAGTCACTGTAGACCTGCAGCTCTTTGATGCCCAGGTTCAAGGCGAGTCGGAGCCCCGCAATGAGGGCCTCGTACTCGGCTTCGTTGTTGGTGACCAGAAAGCCAATGCTCATAGAGCATTCATGGAGGGTGCCCTCAGGTGACACGAGGACAATCCCTGCCCCGCCCCTCGGCTATTCGAGGCACCGTCGACATGCATGCGCCAGGAGTCGCCAGCGTATATTGTTGCTTTTCGCGGGGTGATCTCTTGAGGACGAAGCCAGGTTGTGCAGGGGTGGGATTGTCGGGGGAGGGGCCCGCCGCTCCAGTCTTTCGGGCCTCGGCCTCCAACTTTGGGGTGAGCTCGGCTATAAAGTCTGCCAAGGCCTGCCCCTTGATAGCTGTCCGAGGCTCATAGCGGATGTCGAAGTTTGCCAACTCCATTGACCACCTGCAGATTCTGTCCGAGAGGTCTGCCTTCCGAAGTACAGCCCTAAGGGGGTACTCGGTAATGACGATGATCGTGTGGCACTGAAAGTAGGGGAGGAGCTTGCACTTCGCCGTGACGAGAGCCAATTCCAGCTTTTCCAGTGGCAAGTAACTTGTCTCGGTTGGGAGCATGGTCTTGCTGGAGTAGTAAATGGGCTGCTGGTCTGGCCCCTTTTGCCTGACCAACGCCGAGCTCACCGCATGCTCCGACACCGCCAGGTATAGGTAGAGGGCCTCTTCCTCCCTCAGGGTCACTAGGAGGGGAGCCTTTGCCATGTACACCTTGAGCTCGGCCAGGGCTCTGTTACATTCGTCGTTCCATTGGAACGCTCTCTTGCTGGTCTTGATGGACTCGAAGAATGGACGATAGGCATCTGAGGATTTGTTAATAAAGCGATTAAGGGCTGCCGCCATTCCGGTGAGTCTCTGGACTTCCTTGACGTCGTGGGGGCTCAGAGCCTTTGGATGGTGGCGATCTGGTTGAGGTCCGCCTCGATCCCACGTCGAGTGACTAGGTACCCGAGGAACTTTCCCGAGCCAACCCCGAAGGCGCACTTCTCGGCGTTGAGCCGTAGTTTGTGCGCTCTGAGTATGTCGAAGACCCTACCGAGGTGGCTTAGGTGGTCCTCCGTAAGTTTGCTTTTCACCACCATGTCGTCAATATACGCCTCCATGATGTCCCCGAGCTCCCTCTGAAACATCTTGGAGACCATCCTCTGGTAAGTGGCCCCTACGTTTTTTAGGCCAAAGGGCATTACCTGATAGCAGTAAGTTCCCCTCGGCGTGATGAAGGCCGTTTGTTCCACGTCCGTCTCATCCATGGCGATCTGGTGGTACCCTCGGTACGCATCCATGAAGCTCAGCCTGACGTGTCCGGCGGTGGCGTCCACCAGTTGGTCTATGCGGGGAAGCGGGAAGCAATCCTTCGGACAGGCATTGTTGAGGATGGTGTAGTCCACGCACACCTACCACTTGCCGGTCTTCTTTTTTACCACCACGGTGTTGGCCATCCAGTTGGGGTATTGGACCTCCTGAATGGCCTCGGCTTCAAGGAGCCTCTGGACTTCCTCCACCACAGCGTCTGAGTGGATGGCCGAGGACCGCCTCGGCCTCTACACCACCGGCTTCCTAGCCGGATCAACGTTAAGTTTATGCGTGATGAAACCCGGGCTGACGCCCGGCATTTCGTAAGGAGTCCACGCGAAAACCTCTACGTTATCCTTGAGGAAGCTGACCAGCTCATTGCGCTCAGGATTGGAGAGCTCGGAGCCCACCATAAAGTACCTGCTGCCGTCTTCGCTTATCGGTACCTTGATGAGGTCCTCGATTGCCTTCTCCTCGGCCAGGGAGCCGACGTCATCAAGGACAGGAGTGGATTTCAGCATTTTGATCCATTGGACTTGCTTCAGCATCCTGCTTTCCTTTCTATCTTTCACCCGAACGGCATTCACGAAGCACTTTTTGGAGGCCATCTGGTTCCCCCAAATGGTCTCCTGCTTCCCGGACACGCCGATGAAACGGATGCACTGATGGAGGGTGGAAGCGATCGCCCTCATGGCATGGAACCACCCTCGCCCGAGGATGGCGTTGTAGGGGCTCGGGGAATCCACTACAGTGAAGTCTACCTCCAGTCGCATCGACCTCGCCCAGACAGGGAGGGTGATGCTCCCGAGGGGGTACACGGGGTGCCCCGCGAACCCCACCAACGGGGTGTCTGAAGGGGCTAGCTCGTCACACGTCCGTCCGATGGCCTTTAAAGCCGAATAATAAAGGACGTCCGCGGAGCTCCCCTGATCGATCAGTATTCTCCTGACGTCTATATCATTGATCCCGACCTCAACCACGAGGGCGTCCTCGTGGGAAAGCTGTAATCCTTCCAGATCCAGCTCGGTGAAGGAGATGGTGTAGGGATCCTCGGGCTCCTGATACTCTCGCTTCGGGGGTTGCCCGATTGAGAGTACCTGCATCCCTTGCTCTATTTTCGCCAATTCCTGGTGCATTGCCTCAGCTTTGTCTTTACTAACCGGGCCGTGGATCGTCTTGACGACCCCTCCCCGTCCTCTCTGACCCCCCTGCTGGGCCTGCTGCCCCTGCAGTATAGGGGGAGGCCGGGGTGGCGCCTGTGCTGGGGTCGGAGTTCTGGTGCGGTCGATCTACTCCTCCAGTCGCCCTTCGGCCACCAATCGTTCCAGATGGGCTTTGAACGGTCGGCAACCGGTTGTGTAATGTCCCACCTCGTTGTGGTAGGTGCACTTGCCCCTCTGGATCGGATCCGACCCCATTTTGTCCTCCGGCCAGAGAAACCACCTTTTTCTGCCAATTTCTATGAGCAACTTGTAGATTAGCAGAGTAAAAACAGTCGTCTCGGCCACATAGTCGTTGTCGTTCCTTGGTGGTCTTTTCCATCCTCCCCCATTGTTGTTGCCTCTGTTGTTATTTTCTCGGTAGCCCCTGCTACCGCTTCCACCACCTTGTTCATTTCTTCCGCCCTTCTTGACGTTATTGACCTGCCTTTTCCCCTCCTTCGGGGAGGTCCTGCTGCTTCCCCCCTTAGAAGCTTTGCTTACCAAGAACTCTTCCAGCTCTGGGTACCTGTCCACGGTGTGCATGAGCTCAGTCATGTCCTTCGGGGGGTGCACCATGAGGTCCTTGAAGAGATCCGAGGAGTCTTCCAGGCCGTTTTTGAACGAGGTGGCCGCGACCTTTTGGTCGCAATTTTCGACCAAGCTGTACACCTCCCAGTACCAGGCGATGTACTCCTTGAGGGTCTCGTCCGATCCCCTTTTCATATTTACCAGGGCGTCGAGCGTCTTCGGCTGTATATTACTAGTCACAAAGCGAGACGTGAACACGCGCTCCAGCTCGTCGAAGTCAGCAATCGACCCCGGGGCCAACTGGCTATACCACAAGAGGGCGGTGGTCCCGAGGCTCATGGAAAAGGTTTTGCACATGAGGGCATCGCCATGTCCGTAGAGCTCGGAGACTAGCCGGTACTGTTGCATGTGGGTAATGGCGTCCGTGGTGGGTTCGTACTTATCAAACTTGGGGATCTTAAAACCCCTAGGAGGGACAACCTCCGAGACCTCGGCCACGAAGGGTGATTGCTTGGACTTCTCCAGCCGAGAGTCGGACTGACCGGCTCCGGGACGATTGAGGTCGACTGTCTGGTATACCCCGCAGATCTTTTTGGGCAGCACATTCTGCCTGTGTCGAGCCTCGTGGTCAACATGCACGTTGCTCCGCTCGGATGAGCGTCTCTTCGTACGTGGCTCTCGGACAGCATGGGCGTCGTCCCTCGTGTACTCCTGCCTAGCCTCCTGCTCAGGGTGGTAGACCTTCGTATCTCCTGTCCGAGCGTTGACGAGCACTATGCTTCCGCCTTGATGGCGGAGCTCATATCTTTCCCCAGAGTCGAGCCCCTGGCCTTGGTTATCGCCACCTCTCCTTGCCGACGCGGCCTCCAGGGCGACATCCCCTTCACGATAACCCCGTCGGTTGCCCTCGGGACGGTCCTCCCGCGCCCCCCGTTGATCCACCGACCGACTAGGGTGGCGGGCACCAGCTCGATCAACCGATTGGCCATGATGTTGGACGTCTCCTTGGTTTGCTGACGGGTTACCTGCGCCGGGCCCCCGTCGTGTGTCGGGGGTTCCAGTTGGGCCCTTGCCCTTGTTCAGGTCCCTCTGAACCTGCTGAGCGTACTCGGCGTCTCTGCGGACGTCCGGAGTTCTAGCGCTTGAGGCAGTAGCGCTGTCCTCCGGGTACTCGGTCCGTCTCGTCGGCTCCCCCTAAGTCCGCCGTTCCCGGGAAAAGACGTGCTCTTGGGGGATGACGAAGGCGTTCCCTCGGCTGTCTACCTCTATGATTGGGCCGAGGCGGTTGAAAACTGGTGCTCTTCCCCCCTTGCTCCTTGTGCTTAGAGGGGGTCTCCTGGTCCTCGTCCGACTGCCAGACTTCAAGGTCGTGGGTTGGTTTCTAGCTTGCTTCATGGCCATCACCTCCTTCCTTAACAAGGCCAATTCAGCCTCGACGGTAAGGGGGGGAGGAGGAGGCAATGCTTCCCTCTGAGCGCGAGTGGTGAGGTGGTCAAGAGAGACAACATCTCCATTCATGCTGAACAGAACGTTTTCAGCCCTGGCGTTACTGGGGCCGGCGCCGTTGGACGCCACCGTGACTGTTGAGCACAGGGGAGAGGGTAAGCCCCAAGTCGCTCCTGACTTGGTGGTACCTATTGCGGTCAATGCTGTTAATGTATTCTCCGGCAGCGTTGAACGCATTCATGCCAAGAGTGAGGTCAGCCATCTTTCGAGGGAGGCTTTGAACTTGGATGAAGCACCACCACTAGAGAGAGAAGAGAGGCTGGGAGAGAAAACTCTCGTTCCCAGCGGAGTCGCCAATTGTGGGGGGCGCTTCACCAGAATGACCTCTTTCGGGTTGCTGGTGCTTAACGGAGGGAGGAGGGCTGACCTGAACCTCGCTGGGGTCCGGAGGGTGCGCCGGAGAAGGAGGCTGGAGCTACTAGTGCACGCCTGAAGAGAACCTGCACAGGGGAGCAACCACGTTAGTGCCTAGCCCGGACGGTGGTGGTCCGGGAAGGCACTCCGATGGTAAAGTCAGCGACGAAGAGAGGAATATCGTGGAGAGTTCTAGAGAGAGAGTGTAGTCGAGAGCTGTTTGTAGAGAGAGAGAGATCCAACCCTTAATCAAGATGTGGAAGACCTTATTTATAGGCGAGGGGGCGCGTGTCCCCACGCCCTCAGGGGCTCCACGCGCTCCGTCCTTTCCAAGGCATTAAATGCATGGATTGACGTATGTCCCTCAAGCGGCGCCTCGGCGGCTGCCTTCCCGGAGTTGTCACCTGTCGCTGTCACCGATATTCCCATCAGTCGAGTCCCCCTGCAGGCGTAGCCTGTGGGGTTGGTGGCTTGCCATAACTGCAGCACATGCACAGTGGTTGAGGCCATTAATAAGCCATTCAGACTGTCAGGGGTGCCTCGATTGAGCCCCCTTGACATCTGACGTGCCCCCTCCCCCTTGGCGCCAAGGTCAATCGACTTGGCCCGGGGAGGGTTCGGCAGAAGCCCCCGAGGCTAGCCGAGGCTGCTATCCGAGATCCCCAGGGTTCCCCGGATCCGCAAAACTCGTCGAGGGTATTCCCCGAGAGGAGGGATTCATCCGAGGGGATGGATCCGACCGAGGCCCCAAGGACCGCGCACCCTCCTCACCGGGGGCACTCCTTCGGCATCCGCCGCCCCCCTACGGGAGACCGTCCCACGCGACCAGGGGGTCTCTGCCACACGTGGCTCCTTTGGTGAGGGCGGTCCAGTCTGACCCGTCCCCCATGTTTGGGGTCCAGCCGAGGGCAATGAACCCTTGGGCCCCAGGCCGCTACATATACACATACATTATGATAATTGGTTGAAACATGTTTTTGTGCATGTATAAGTACACATCTACACATTACAAATAAGTAGTTGAAAACATGTTTTGTGCAACTAAATGTACACATATCGATAGTATATTAGTTGTGGGCAGAAGATTCCTTAATGTAAGCACTTACATTTGTTTGATGGTGACTTTTGTAGCACAAATCAATCTCGACTTCTGATTCACATGCTTCATTTTGATAAATTTGCGCCATAAGATTGATTAGTATTTCCCAGCCAAATCTGTCATTCACTCAGAGAATGAGTGGTTCTTCTTTTCTTCTCGTGGGAGAAAGTACCCCCCTGGCTCACAAAACAAGAGGGCAATGGAATCTGGGTATTGGAAAGCTACTGGGAAAGAACGCAATGTGAAGTCAGGCTCTAATGTGATCGGCACAAAAAGAACTTTGGTGTTCCATGCAGGTCGAGCACCAAAAGGGGAGCGGACAGAATGGATCATGCATGAGTATTGTATGAACGAAACTTCTCAGGTGAATATGTTTTACTTCTGAAGATACTGATTCTTAGCTGACTTCAATTATTATATGTTTTTGTTTTTATGCTAATATCCTTAAGCTAATAGTTTTGTTTTTAATCATCCTTCTGTAGTTTGCTACCAATGTAATTTGCTAATGCTGTCAGTTGGGCATCACTTTTTTTTTTAGCTATCAATGTTACGTTCCACATCATCATTTGTCCTTTGTTATCATGTCTGCACTTGCTTAAAAAAATGGAATGAGGAACCTTTAAGTCATTTTAAGAAGTCTTGCTTGTGTATTGGCAGGATTCTATGGTTGTTTGTCGACTTCGAAAGAACACTGACTTCCGAATAAATGATAGTCCAAGACAAGGTTCTTCGAGTCAAAGGCAGTTATCAACTGAGAACAGTAGCAATGATACACTATCTGAAGTTGGTGTAGAACAATTAGGCATATTGGAAAGAGCCAAGGTAGTCGAAAGTTGCTCAAAAGAGGGTAGCGGCAGTTATAATTCTCATTCTGTTGAGCAACAAATTGATCCGGGTTCTGAATCTGATTGGGAGCTAGCAAATTAGTTTTCTCATCTTGGTTCCTCCAGCCACCAGGTTGGTGACTATTATTTCCATATTCTACTTTTTATTTTCTACTAGTAAATTGCACGTGCTACGCACGAGGATGATTCTACGAAATTGAGTATTAAAGGTCAAATTGAACCCAAAAAGCAAGTTTAACAAATTCAACAGCTACAAAGTGTCTAACATAGACCCCCCTTCTTTTTTCTTTTTTTTTTTTGTTGGAAAATTCTAACATAGACCCCTTAATAACCACAAGAAAAATTATCTTGGTGGCAATTAAAAGGGAAAGGAGTAATTGTGCACGCGAAACTTTAAAAAATATCTTGGTGGCAATTGAAAGGGCAAGGGGTAATTGTGTGGCAGTTAAAAAAACAATTAGAGTATAGTAAAAAAGTAAGTCAGACAAAAAAAGCCCTCACCAAAGTTGTGCTCCCTCTTTATAGTATAGAATAGATCTCCATTTTTAACATTTAAAAAGGGGGACTAAAAAAAATACCAAGACATCATCCAAGAAGAGATTTTCCAATGAAGTAGCAATGTTAATCTTACTTGTAAGGAAAAAAATGTCACCCTCAGAACATAAATGCAGCAATATATAGTCCCAAAAGGTCAAGTGGTTCAGTAATCCCTTCCTAGCGCTGAAGAATTCGTAAATACATGGATAATAATATAGATTCCAAGTAGCAGTTTTCATGGAGAGCATATGAGGAGCCAGTTGTGAGATGTAGCTCAACGACATTATTTGTTTTCAACAACCAATAAGACGAACAAAAGTATTGAGAATCACCTGTCTAACCTTAGAATTCAGAAAATTCCTCATACACCTACACAATTAGATCCACGATATTAAATTTATCAAATCCAGGCCAAAAAGTTTTCCATTTTGAATGTGAAGTGTTGCATGTTATCATCAGAAGGGTAAAAGAACTTAAAAGGCACTAAGAATTTGTGACATCAATGAACAAGAAGTGGCTCCTAGTCTCCCAAGTAATTTAACACCAGTTTCGTGGAATACAATAGGCATTGATCTATAGCCATTGCGATATGTGAGAAAATTACATCAATCAAAGAAGTGAACAAGGCTGACTATCTTAAAAGAAGAAATTAGGCTTTGTTTGGAATGCTTTTTCAAGAAGTTTTTTTGGAGTTAAAAGTTCAAATTTGAATTTTAGATGTCGATTCCCCCAAAAAACCAGGTCCCACTGAGGGCCCTCCTCTGTACCTTTGCGACTTTGATCGGCGCCAATGACTTCATGTATTCTATGTGTGACCCCCTCAAGCCACATGTCGTTTCTATTCCTCTCTCTGATGTATATAAATAATTTTGACTTTCAAAACTATTGTGCTCTCAGTGGGCCCCTCTCTTACACCTAACCCCATTTTAGGAGGGAAACAGATTCCAACTCAAAAAAAAATTGTGAAGAAGCATTCCAAACAAAGCCTCAATGTTTCTTTTCTTTTTCGTAAGTAAAGAAGCAGAATATAAAGAACTTACAAAAAATGAACAAATTCTATACGTATCTTTAGCAGGAGTGGAACAAGTACCAGACATAAAACTTATGAAGAATTAATTATAGAGGTCGAAGTTATTTAAGACTTTATCCAGTATAAATTGTTGGCAAAGGAATTTGAAGGAAAGCGCTTCAGACATCCCTCCAAATTAGAATGATCTCGGCTTCTTTTATTCACCACTTCAATGGAAGCATTTGAGTGTGATATGAAAATTAATATCTATCAAAAAAGATAAAAACACACATACCAAAAGGAAAAAACGCTGCAGAAGACATTTTTTCTCCATAAGATACTATGGCAGACATTTTGTTGAACAACTTGCAGATATTTTCTAAAACGTTTTGTCCACTGTCCAGGTAATTGGTCGTCTTTTGCAATGCTCTACAAAGCGCCAGAAGTCTCGGATTTAAAGGAAGAATAATGAACTAACTTCCGCGAGCATTCTGCTATTTTCATTTTCTGTGTAGATCAGAAGAACCATGAAGGCTTTTGATGGCATGGATTTCCATGCAACATAAAGGATGATTTGCGCAATTTGGGAGCGAATAAAGAACCAGTGAAGAGAGAGATGTCCATTTGCCGCAACGTCGCCATGCATAAGAAAAAATGTTAATTTCATGTTCAAGGGATACAGAGTGTCGGAGTCCACTGTCATTGAACTCTTTGTGATGATTACTTTAGGATGAAGATGAAGGGCAAAATAACAAGATCAATCACTACGACCAGATTAACTACTAATTTGGCGTGATTATCCATGCAGAACGATATTGCGTAAGAATATTTCCTTTTTTCCCTTAATGTTGCTAGTCCATTTTGGTGTAGAATCTGAAATTCGGAACTTGAACGCCTTGATGGAACTTATTTCGAGTCCCGTTATGATCGATGTCGTTTTCCGAAAATAGTATTTGCCCCCACTGTTTGGTATGCACCGGGTTGCAGCAAATCTGTTCTAGGATACAACGAAGCCCGATCGAGTGATCTTTTGGTTTGTGTCCGCACAAACAAAGGACAAGCAGAATACCGAGCCAAAAAACAAATCAATTGAGCCAAGGACCACTGTATTTTGTTTTTGCAGAATAACAAAATACAGAACGAAAGCCTAACGATCATATATGGAGAGGACGGTATTTTGTGTGTGTAGCAGATGAACAAACTGTTTGCACCTAGGCCTATTTATAGCCTTCAGCCACGTAATATGGAATGGGATGCATCCTTTACAAATGGATACTACCACCTTTAATAAAAGGCACGTGTGCTGAATAGGCAAAGAAAATCATAGGTGCTTTTCCAATTAACCGAAGGCATTAACCAAGACACCCATTCAATGCTTTACAGTTTACCAAAGGCACCCATTCGGTGCACTTCCGAAACAATTCGGTTAAGGAATTCATCAAAGGCAACCATACGATTCCATTACGGCAACCATTTGGATAAACACACCTCACAGGTCATGTGGCACCCTTTTGTTTCCAAACAGTAAATGACAGACACAACTTTAGCTTATTAAACTAAACGTCATTTCTCCCCACAAAAATAACCAACACAACTCTTAGGCTTAAAGACAGAGTTGCAACCCTCCACAAATAAAATGAGACTTCCAAAGAAATAGGAATATTTTAGAATGCCCAAAATGAAAACTTATTTATTTTGAAAATCTCTAACACAGTCTGCATATGATATTTGTTCGAAGGCTATGTTTAATTCTCCACAAGAGGCGAATGGATGCATATTTCCTTCGTCCACCAAGAGGTGCATTGCATTTGGCATTATTAGACGTCGCGTCTCTAGTTTTTGGCATGGTTGGACTCTGTAATTATAAAGAATCCAGTGATGAGAACTCCGGTTGAAATGTAATTGCTATTTTTAGCAGGGGCATTTTTGGTAGCAAAAGTATGGGAAACACTTTATATTCTTCAGGCTTTTTAAAGTAGTAGTAGATTAAAGTAGTAGTAGATGTTCTGTTGGCCACTTAGACAGTGGGGAATCCAACTTTTAGGTACAGGTTTATTTTTAACCTTCAATAAAATAACCCTGTTGGAAGGATTTCATGTTAAATGTTCCACTATCCATGTTGGACACTCGACACTTGGATACACTGGATTGAGGGTATGGATTCCGACTTCTAGTTGGAAATTTATGCACGAAATGCGCCAAGGCACCTTGGAAAATCCACTTGTCCAAGAAAGTAAGAAACATATACCCAGCTATATGAAAATATTGACATGTCTCGGAATTCTTAGGAACGTGACACTAGTACACGTACACTGCACCTACACCCGTATGCGGCAATGTAGACTTCACCTGAATTTCCAAAATCTACCAGCTGATTTCTCCACTAAGTGCAATTTGGGCACCATTTGCCTAAACTTTTAATTTCTACCATTTATGATAATGGCTCTCGAGTTAATTTGTTCTTAAATGGCAGGGCTTTGACGATGACGATTGTTTTGCTGAGATACTAAAAGATGATATTGTCGACCTTGGAAAACCTATACTGCCTTCAACTCCTGATATCTTACCAGTAGTTGCAGAGAAAGCCGAGCATGAGAAGAGGCTTCTACAGCTAACTGAAGTAACCCCATTACATATCCTTCCTGTCCAAGGCAAAGCAAACCAAAGAATCAGAATGAGGCAGCAACAACCAGAAAAATACCATGTCAAGCCGGTGAAGATTGAAGCAAGCAATAGCTACTTCTCTGTCGAGGAGTTTATCCGTCCAAAATCGGATGAACCGCCAAGCTGTTTGTTGGGCTTAGCTCTAAGTCAGAGATTCAATTGTCGTCGTCTGTCTGCAGTCTTCACTGTACTAACCTTGTTGGATTCTGTTTGTGTCTCTGTTGGGACTACCGTCGCAAGTCAAGTGGAGAAGTTTAAATATGCTTACTTATTATGAGAAGTCGCCAATGTGAATAGTAGGGTGGCTTGTTTCTCAGAATATTGTACATATTGGGGTGTGAAATATGTGAAGTGGCACGGAGGTGTTGCTATCATTCTTAGGTTTTTACTGAAAGGTTTCAAGTTCAACTTCAACCCAGTAAGCATGAATCCCCACATGGCATCACAACCTCCGAAGAAGAAATCCAAAAAGGCAAGTCGAACCAGATTGGACTCGGAAGAGCTCGAGCAAATCGACTCACTATCATGGAACCTCTCTCTCGTGGTGTTTGTTGTTGAACCAAGGCCAATTTTTGGACTTGCCAGAGCGTCAAAAAAAGAAAAAAAAACAACAACGATTGATTAAAACCATTTTGTTTTTTAATACTGATCAATTGGCTTGGATTAATGTGGGAAAACTGGCAAAGCTATCATCTGTTTGCCGCCAATGATGGCCTTGCCATTTTTTAGCAGCAACTAATGATAATGGGTGAATTTGGATTTGGACAAAAAAATTGCTGAATTATTGCTTTGACAGCCTAAATGGCTCATGGATATGTTGGAAATTATCAAAATAAATGGGTCTTTATTTGGGATTTTATCAAAGTATTCCTTGTGCCTTTTAGAAAGCTTTTATTGTTGTGTTTTGGTTTTGTCCCACATTGGCTAGTGTAGAAATGTTTGAGTTGTATATATGTGGAAACATTTCTATAATGTTCACATAATGTTAAGTAGCAAGGCACCTATGGTGTTGCGCACATTACCGGCGTAGCCGGTGATGGAACACACTCATACGCACCCGCCCCCGCGCGCGCGTGTGCGTGAGCGTGGCAGTGGGCTGTGTGGCGCTTTGATGGTGCACTTTGCACTTGGCGGTAAGGTATTGCTGACATGGCGCACGGGTCGGAGCGGTATCAATACCAAGGAAACGGTGTATCGATATCGGTTGCTTCATGAGCGGCTTGTTTCACGAACAGAATGATGGGTATCGATACTCCATATAGCCTGTATCGATACCGGTTACACTAGTTCGCATACGGATGCTACTCTAAACGGAGGGTTATGACCCAAACTCAAGTCTATTCACTAAGGGGCGTGTCCTTAAGTGAAGAGGTACTTTTGGGCCTATAAATAACACCCAGAATTACATTCATTTGGATGATCAATACCGAATTCTAGCCTTGTTACTCTGCCAAAATATCTACAGATCGCTTTCTAGTTTTGCTGTACCGTTACTCTGCAAAAACGGTGCCAGCAAATCCTTGGTTCTTTCGATTCAGATTCGACTCGGTATTCTGTCTGTCCTTCGTTTGTCCGGACGCAGGCAGAAGATCATTGAATTGATTGGGCTTCATTTTATCCTCGGACAGATTCGCTATCAACCCGGTGCACACCTAACGGTGGGGTCGAATACTGTTTTCGGAAAGCGACATAGTAACGTGCCTCGAAGCAAGTTCCATCATCAACAAGTTCAGTTTCCCGAAGACTCCCGAATTTTTGCACCAACAATCGAAAACAGTATTCGGGAATGGCGTCAGCATCAAGGTCTCTGCGACAAATGACACAGGATATCGTGAAATTGGACAAGTTTGATGGAGGGAATTTCAGGCGTTGGCAAAAGAAGATGCACTTCATGCTCACGACATTGAATGTCGTGTATGTTCTCACTGCACCGTATCCGGAGGAGAAAGAAGATGAGACTTTGGAGGAGACACGGGTGAGGATGAAATTCGAGAATGATGACTACATCTGCAAGGGGCACATTCTGAATGCACTCTCGGACGCTCTGTTCGATGTGTATTCGAATACGGAGACGGCAAAGGAAATGTGGGATTCATTGGAGGGCCGCTATTTGACTGAGGATGCAACAAGCAAGAAGTTTCTGGTCAGTCAATTTATGAGTTATAAAATGGTAGACAACAAGTCTGTGATTGATCAGTTGCATGATATTCAGCATATTCTGAACCAGTTTAAGATTAAGAACATGAACATGGATGAATCAATCGTGGTGTCTTCTGTGATCGATAAACTTCCTCCTTCCTGGAAAGACTATAAGAAAAGTCTTAAGCACCAAACAGAGGAACTTACGCTGGAGCAATTGGCTGTTCATCTCACTATGGAGGAACAGACAACGCGTCAAGAGAAGGAAGAACTTAGGGCTGGTGCCTCTAAAGTTCATGTGGTGGAAGAAGGAAAAGGTTCCAACAAGGGTAAACATAAGAAACAAAAGGTCTGCCGCGACTACGACCGGGGTGATGACCCGAAAGGGAAAAAGCCAAAGGTTGAGTGTTGGCGTTGCGGTCAACCAAGGCACTTCAAAAAGGATTGCAAGTCTAAGAAGAAGAAGGATCCACAGGCATCGGGTCCAAAAGGTAAATTTCTGGCTGTTGTGTCCGAAATTAACATGGTTGGGGATGCCGAAAACTGGTGGATGGACTCAGGGGCTACAAAGCATGTTTGCATTGATAAGAGGTTCTTCACCGACTATGAAGTGGTTGATGATGGTTCATTTCTCTACATGGGGAATTCATCGACCGCTCCTATCAAAGGCAAGGGCAAAGTGGAATTGGAGTTCACTTCTGGAAATGTATTGACTTTGACAGATGTTTACCATGTACCAGAAGTTAGGAAAAATCTTGTATCTGGTAGCTTGCTTGATAAGCATGGCTTTAGGCTAGTGTTTGAGGTGAACAAATTTGTTCTGTCTAAGAATGGCACATTTGTTGAAAAAGGCTATGTTTGTGAGGGGATGTACAAACTCAACGTTAATAACACATTCACAGTTTCTGCTTACTTGCTTGATTCTCTTTCTTTATGGCATAATCGTTTAGGACATGTTAATACTAGGAAGATGGATATGATGGTTAAATTAGATTTAATTCCTAAGTATGATGTTGATATGGTTGATAAATGCAATGTATGTTCACTTACTAAAATCACTAGAGTTCCATTTCCTAAAATTGTTAGAACTACAACTTTGTTAGAACTTGTTCATAGTGATGTATGTGACATGCATAGCACCCCTACTAGAGGAGGCAAGCAATACTTTGTTACTTTTATAGATGATTTTTCTAAGTATTGTCATGTTTATTTGTTGCACTCAAAAGATGAGGTTCTAGAAAAGTTTATCACTTTCAAAACTGAAGTTGAAAATCAATGTGGAAAAACAATAAAGCGTTTAAGGTCTGATAGGGTTGGTGAATATTATTTTCCTGATTACTGTGAGTCAGTAGGCATAATTCATGAGAAAACGGCACCATACTCTCCACAACAAAATGGAGTGGCTGAACGGAAAAATCGGACTTTAACAGAGATGGTTAATACTATGCTTAGCAATTCAGGATTAGGCACTGGTTTGTGGGGCGAAGCCATACTTACCGCTGCTTACATTTTGAATAGGGTACCTCTCAAGAAGTCACAAATAACTCCATATGAGTTATGGAAAAAGAAGAAACCTAACCTAAGTTATTTTAAAACTTGGGGTTGTAGAGCAATTGTGAGATTGCCGAAACCCAAAAGGAAGAAATTGGGTGAAAAAGGAATTGAATGCATATTCCTTGGTTATGCTTTACATAGTAAGGCATATAGGTTTCTTGTTTCCGAGCCAAATGATTCGTATGGAGTTAATACCATAATTGAATCAAGGGATGCTGTGTTTTATGAAAATAGGTTTGTTCCTATTCCGAAAGAGGTTAATGAAGAGAATGAACCAACCTCTTATGGGTCTGAAACAGAGGCAGAACCTACGGAACAGGTCGAACTTAGGAGAAGTAAAAGGGCTCGAGTTGCTAAGTCCTTTGGTCCTGACTTTATAGTGTACCTAGTTGAAGGAACTAGAGACACTACTTGTAATCATACTATGGTTTCATATCATGTGGAATCGGATCCCTTGACCTTTGGGGAGGCTATGAAATCGCAAGATTGTGCTTTCTGGAAAGAAGCAATCCAAGATGAAATGGATTCTATCATGGGTAATGATACATGGATTCTTGCTGATTTGCCACCAGGTTCCAAGGCCATTGGCTGTAAATGGATTTTCAAGAAGAAAATGAAAGTTGATGGCACGATAGACAAGTTTAAGGCACGGTTGGTTGCCAAGGGCTTTACACAAAAGGAAGGTATTGATTACTTCGATACCTATGCACCGGTAGCAAGGATCTCTACTATTAGAGTTCTTCTTGCCATAGCTTCGATACATAAACTTCATATTCACCAAATGGATGTAAAGACTGCATTTTTTAATGGTGAATTGGATGAAGAAATTTATATGAAGCAACCGGAAGGGTTTGTTGTGCAAGGACAAGAACACAAAGTATGCAAACTTGTTAAGTCTCTGTACGAACTTAAACAAGCACCTAAACAGTGGCATGAGAAGTTTGATAAGGTAATTGTATCAAACGGGTTTAGGATACAGCAATCAGATAAATGTGTTTATAGCAAATTTACTGAAAATCGAGGTGTAATCGTGTGTTTGTATGTGGATGATATGCTTATCTTTGGGACTGATTTAGATAGCATACAAAGCACAAAGGATATGCTTTCATCTAGTTTTAGCATGAAAGATATGGGTGTAGCTGATGTAATTCTAGGAATTAGAATTACTAGGCAAGGAGGAAACATAGTTCTTTCTCAATCTCATTATATTGAGAAGATACTAAAGAAGTTTAATCACTTTGATTGTACTCCGATCTCTACACCTTATGATCCACATGCAAAGTTGTATCCTAATACAGGTAGAGCAGTGTCACAACTAGATTATTCTAGAGTGATAGGAAGCTTGATGTATGCCATGACATCTACTCGACCGGACATTGCTTACGCGGTGGGTAAACTGAGTAGGTATACGCATAACCCGAGTGATATTCATTGGAATGCGGTTAATCGAGTTTTGAGGTATTTAAAGAAAACTATAGACTATGGGATAGTCTATAGTGGGTATCCATCGGTTCTAGAAGGATACACGGATGCTAGCTGGATAGCCGAGAATGAAGATCACTTGTCAACAAGTGGATGGGTCTTCACTCTTGGTGGTAGTGCAGTGCTTGACACCTAGCTTTGTGTTAGCTAGCGTCGCCCCAAGCGTAGGGCTAGGTCGGTCGAAGCATAATAACTCGGAAGTCCGAGGTCGAATCCACAGGGAGGGGTCGGAGCTAGTGACAGAATTGCTTTACGATAGGGGGTTTCGGCGTTAGGACGGCCAACCTTTTCGTTTGGTTTGTTTGTGGGATTCTCTCTACCTCTAATGCGATTGAAAATGAAATTTTAAACTATAATTAAAGGCGGCAAGGTCTAGAGGATCATACCACCCATGACTAGGGATATTCAATGGCTCTCGACTATAACTCAAGTGAGAGACAAAGTCACTTGCTCTCACTCGGAAGATTTGACAATGAAAATCATTTTGACTCTAGAAAATTGGTATAACAATGGGATAAGTTCTTTGAGGCATTTTTACAAACACTTGGAGTGACATAGCTCTAAGCATCATGTGTGGCAAGTAGTCAAGCCCTTGCCTACACAAGATCAAAAAGGTTAACAACTCCTAGTTTTGGTACATAAAATTGAACTCACCCAATGAAAACCAATCTTTACCACAAGAATGAGGTTTGTAAATGGAAAGAAACTCTCTTAGACATTTTGTCGAACACCTAAAGTGACAAAGCTCAAAGCATTGTGTGTGCCAAGTAATTTGTCTACACCCAATCAAGGAGGTTAACAACTCCAAGTTTAGACCGAAAATAGAGTGATTAATCCATTCACAAACCCACAATAAGTATAAAAACGAGAGAAGCCATTGAAACACCGAAGTCATGGGGTGATAATCACCCCATAACCAAGCCTAAACCACTACTCAAACATGGTTAAAGTACACAACAAAGAGAAAAACGTGATTAAGGAAAACATGACGAAAATGAAAATAAACACAAGATTTAGATAGATAAAGATGAGTACTACAACATTAATGAAGAAGATTTACCTTGAATCCAAATGGAAAAGCATGAAAATCTAGAGAGAAGTTGGAGCAAATTATGTACAAAACTAATGGAGGTAGAGAGAGAAGGTGGAAGATGAAGAATACCCTAAAATTCTGATGTTTGGGACATTTTATAGTCCCAAAGTTGCAATTGAAATGTCCAAAAAGCCCCCAAGTCTTAACTTGGTCGGGTACAAAAATTGGCCGAAAAGTGCAGCGGCTACCGGTAGCAATATGGTATATTGCTACTGGTAGCAAACTCAAATTTGAGTTTCTGATCGCTGGCTACTGGTAGCAATATAGTATATTGCTACCGGTAGCAACTGGGCATGGGCATTTTCATGCCTACTTCGCGGGCACACCCCGGCTTCGTCCGAACTCGGAATGAGGCGATTCTTGAACCGTTGGAAAGCTCTATGAGTCTACTGTCAAACCCAAATGACCTCATCTTCATAGCCTTTGTATCTTGAGAGAAATGAGCCTTTTCCTCTCAGTTGGTCCAATTTTCTCGAGGCTCATAACTCCAAATTTCTTGTTCTTTTGTTCTGGGCCTTCCTTGAACCTTCCAAAGCTTCTTGAATCGACTTCTAAGCTTCGGCGATTGTCCTCCACGGCATTGCGAGGCCTTGGGTACTTCCGGATACAAACGGGGATTATTTGGAGCTTTGGACACGCCCTTTTAGCTCCGATTTTCTGAAACTTATCAAAAACACAACTCGCGCAAAATCACTCATATAAAACCAAATTATGCGAGTGTGTGTGATAAAATTGAGCGAGATAAGCCCGAATATATACAATATTTGGGGCTTATCATGCAGTTTCTTGGGGTTCAAAGAAGTAGAGCATAATTACAGACTCGACTATGGCAGCCGAGTTTGTGGCACTAGCATCGGGTAGCAAAGAGGCTGAGTGGCTAAGGAGTATGTTGTGGGAGATACCCATGTGGCCAAAACCTATGCCATCAATATCTTTGCATTGTGATAGTCAGTCGGCACTGTCACGGGCTTACAGCCAGGTATATAATGGGAAGTCCAGGCATATAGGACTTCGACATAGCTATGTGAGGAATTTGATAACCGATGGGGTGATAACCATTTATTATGTCAAGTCAGGTCAAAACCTGGCAGATCCTTTAACGAAAGGTCTTGCAAGAGATTTGGTGTGGAAGACATCACAGGGGATGGGACTTAAGCCCACTAAGATATAATCACTCTTGGTGGAAACTCGACCCAACGCTTGTTAAGCTTCAAGTCCTTGGGTTCAATGAGCAAACTACACCATAAGTCGTGATGACAAGCACTTTCCGGTTACACCCATCCAATGGTAAAGTGTTTGGTACCTGTAATTTAAAGGAGGAGGTGAGCTACTTAGCTCTTAATAGACTTCTAACGGTTTAGTTAGGCGGATGCTGTCGTTACAGGGGCATTCTTAAGTCTACCTATATGAGTGTGAGGGTGGTGCCGCTTCTATAGGTTCACGGGTTAGAACTTTAGAGCACTCACGAAATAGGATATAGACACACGGTCAATCCACGTGTCGGCAATTTTGAGTACATGAGTCAGGTAAGATGCGTGCGTGAAACGTGTCCGGTTGGTCATTATAGGATCGCTGGTTAAAAGACAAGTCTACCATGCGTTCCGACTAACTTTGATGTGTTTCACTAGGTGATGGTTAAAATCGTGAGATACCTTCATTGATGCACAAGTCTTTTCAAAGGAACCAAGGCTTCATCTTTATTTTGAAAATGGTGGGGGATTGTTGGAAATTATCAAAATAAATGGGTCTTTATTTGGGGTTTTATCAAAGTATTCCTTGTGCCTTTTAGAAAGCTTTTATTGTTGTGTTTTGGTTTTGTCCCACATTGGCTAGTGTAGAAATGTTTGAGTTGTATATATGTGGAAACATTTCTATAATGTTCACATAATGTTAAGTAGCAAGGCACCTATGGTGTTGCGCACATTACTGGCGTAGCCGGTGATGGAACACACTCATACGCACCCGCACCCACGCGCGCGCGCGCGCGCGTGCGTGAGCGTGGCAGTGGGCTGTGTGGCGCTTTGATGGCACACTTTGCACTTAGCACGTCGGCGCGAGGCGCCTTGTAGGCACCCTTTCTTATTGCCATTTGGCGGTAAGGTGTTGCTGACATGGCGCACGGGTCAGAGCGGTATCAATACCAAGGAAACGGTGTATCGATACCGGTTGCTTCATGAGCGGCTTGTTTCACGAACAGAATGATGGGTATCGATACTCCATATAGCTGTATCGATACCGGTTACACTAGTTCGCATACGGATGCTACTCTAAACGGAGGGTTATGACCCAAACTCAAGTCTATTCACTAAGGGGCGGTTCCTTAAGTGAAGAGGTACTTTTGGGCCTATAAATAACACCCAGAATTACATTCATTTGGATGATCAATACCGAATTCTAGCCTTGTTACTCTGCCAAAATATCTACAGATCGCTTTCTAGTTTTGCTGTACCGTTACTCTGCAAAAACGGTGCCAGCAAATCCTTGGTTCTTTCGATTCAGATTTGACTCGGTATTCTGTCTGTCCTTCATTTGTCCGGACGCAGGCAGAAGATCATTGAATTGATTGGGCTTCATTGTATCCTCGGACAGATTCGCTATCAACCCGGTGCACACCTAACGGTGGGGTCGAATACTGTTTTCAGAAAGCGACATAGTAACGTGCCTCGAAGCAAGTTCCATCATCAACAAGTTCAGTTTCCCGAAGACTCCCGGATTTTTGCACCAACAGGATAGACTTGCTCTTGTGGGTTTTAGGAAATTTGTGTGCACGAGCCTCATAATTCAAAAGTTGAGTTCTCTTAAGGTCTGTCTGATTTGAGGTAAAGAAATTGATAGAAAGTGATACTCCCTCCGTCCCGAATTTGTTGTCCACTTTCTCCACCTTTTGATGTCCCAAAATTTTTGTCCATTTCAAAAAGTCAATGTACAATAGGTCTTGAAATGCCATTTTTACCCTTCTTGGGATTGACCTGATAAAGGAGCTTCAAATGTGAAGGAAAAGTGGTCACCTGGAGTATTTGGAAGGATTTATATGTGCCTTTTTGGAGGGATTTGTACCACCCATTCAAATTTCTTCCGCCCTCCATTTTGAACGGTGGCGGGCAATCAAATTTAGAGCCAAAAAAAACCTTCTAGACTTATCCCTGACGTTACAGCAGTTCAAGTACTAAAAAAAAAAAAGAAGCTACATCAGTTTACTTTGTACTATTGCAAAAATGTTTTAAACCTGCCATTTACTAGTTTGAATTTGAGGGGCAGTTTTGGAAAGATAATTTTTTGGGGTGCAATATTTTTGACCTCTTAAAATTTAGAATCCCAAGAAATGGACAACAATTTCGGGACGGAGGGAGTATGATAAAAGAAAAAGCGAACGAAAAAATGGTACTTTTGTTTTTGACTAGGATATGTGAATATCGCCGAGTTTTTCAAAAAATTCCATTGTGTTGTATGGATATTTTTAACTAAAGTGGAAATGAATTGGTTAAGAGTAATGATTCACGAAGAAAGATGGATAAACTTGGAATCCAAATTTTGACGTGTCCACTTTCCCGGGGAAATTTAGTAAGGGCACTCTTAAGTGTGTTGTGTAGAAGAAATCATATTTTCATGCACTTTCATGTTTCGAAGATTCTCTTAGTTAATTAGTTTCATAAAAGTTTAATGAGTCTTTTCTTTCCATCACTTGCACAATTTTCTTGCTAAGAAGATGGACCCTTACATTCTTGCATTTTCAGGGGAACCAAAAGATTTTACTTTTTTTTATTTGATGGAGCTATTGTAAGTGAATACAGGTTTTTTAACGCTTGAGGAGATTGCTGAAGCTGAATATGGTTTGGAAATTCCGAAACCTGAGAGAGCGAACAAGAAGGAAAGACCAACAAAAGCTATGAAGTTGCGAAAAAGGAAGCGAAAAGAAGATGGTGACGGATTGGAAATTCCCAAACCTAAGAAAGCAAACAAGAAAAAAATTCCAAGCAGTACTATGAAGTTGCAAAAAAGGGAGCAAAGCAAAGATGATGACGGGTCTAGTGGTGGGGCTAAAGTTGGGAGCGAGGAAACCGGACCTCTAGAGTCTAGAAGAGTGTGTCTCTACCTCTAGGGTCTAGAAGAGTGTGTTCCTACCTCTAGGGTCTATCTATTGGTATTTATAGTCTCCCATATGCTTGCTTTCCAAGATAAGCATGCTCACACACATGCGATGACATCATCCCTTAATAAACTGGGCCCATGGCCCCAAGTGAGTCACTTAGACACATAAGGGTGACGCCGCCTCATCATGTCGGCCCGTGCCTTTGTGCGGATTTTTCCCTCCACAATAGCCCTTCAACTTCTTGTTCGTCCCTTGTGGACACGAGGAGTTGATCTTCTAGCTATAGAAACAAATCCTTTTCAAAAAACTGGACTGTGAGGTCTTCAAACCTTTTCGTCAAACTGGACCTTCAAGGTCCTCAAGTTCTTCTTACCAAACCAGACTTTCAAGGCCTGTCAGAATTTCAAACCGGACCTCCAAGGTCCTCATGATTCAAACCAAACCACCAGGGTCCTCAATCCTTTTATCAAATTGAACTGTCCTCGAGTCAAACTGGAGCGGTCCTCTTTGCACTTAACTTTTCTGAAGATTCTTAGCCCGTCTTGATCGTAGACCTTTGCTTAACCAAGGATCTAGCCTTGTTCGCGAGCTCTTGCCCATCTATTGGCTCCTTCCTAGTTATATGCACAATCTGCCAGAACTGTAGCCATTGTGTTCAAATTGACCGAGCGTGCTATTATGCTTAATCATGCTCCATAAAATCGGACCGTTCTTTAATCAAATAGGAGCGGCCCTCTCTGTTGTTTATCCATACTAAGTGGCATTCCATTGGTCGTCGATTAGAGAACATATTGGGACGCAATGTCAAAAACACACGCAGCCCCTCGTACTATAGGGAGCTACGTGTCCATCACTGATTTGTCCCATGTTGTAATCGCTATCTATGCCGCTTCGTTTCCCATACTGAGAAACCTTTTCGAATTTCCTTTCCTTACCTTCTGATGAGAAGGAAACTAGAAGCCATAGTTGCAGATGTTTACGAAACAAACAATAGCCACACGGTTGAACTTCTTCTGGGGCGAGCCCCTAATGTGAAACCAGACAACCCTTTGTGTAAACCGAAACGATCCTCTTCTGTCTAATCAACAATTATTTGGATTCAGTGAACGAATCACTTTGGGAGAACACCGTTGCACACGACTTGCAACTCAACCTTTTCAGCCAATCTGCTTCACTATCGCTTGATCAGCTCTTCCACCAGCTAGGCCTTCGACACTCGAAGGTTTATGTTTGGCCAAAGTGCCGAGCCATCATTCGAAAAAAGTATTGTCAGCTCTGTTGACACAGTCAACTCCATGCAATGCTTTTAGGAAACTTCCGGCTTTTAACCAACTGTCTGATTCACTTTCTCTTTCTTTCATGAGCTTTGTAATCTTTGTAGGTGCTTCTTAGTACCACATACCATCCCCTACCCCCCACTCTGGGTTGGGCTGGGGCTCGGTCTAGTGCAAGCCAGAGTATTTTATAAACAATACATACTTTTGTAGAAAATTGTCCACATAGGACTCGGTCTGAACCAAGCCAGAATCAATGATTTCAAAAACCGTTCCCTTCCCCCCATTCTGGGTTGGTCTAGGACGTAGTCGTTTTGAGGAGAAAATTTCACAACTTTTGATGAAGACCGAGGGCCGCTCCCTCTCTTTAATACCAAAGAGCACATTTGCCGATGATTGCTCCTTCCAATTAAAGCCGAAAGCCCCGCTCTCTCAACAAAATCAAGAGTCACACTCTTTTGATTATACATAGAGCCCCACTTTATCAAAAATTCTTTACTTTGATGAATTAAACTTGCCAAACACAGCATCATTGCTGCCTTGTCGGCCATACCAATCACACTGATTGCATGCTTTTCATTGTAAGCAATGAGGCCTGATCCCGAGGATCTTCCTCTTTATAAGCAACAAGGTCTGATCCCGAGGATCTCCTTCTTTATATGCAACGAGGTCTGATCCCGAGGATCTTCCTCTTTGTTACAACGACGTCTGATCACAAGGATCTCTCCTCTTTATCAGCAATGAGGTTTGATCCCGAGGACCTCCCTCTTTGTTGCAACAAGGTTTGATCACAAGAATCTCTCCTCTTTTATCAGCAACGAGGTCTGATCCTGAGGACCTCCCTCTTTGTTGCAACGAGGTCTGATCACAAGGATCTCTCATCTTTGTAAGCAATGAGGCCTAATCCTGTGGTCCCGTGGATCTTCCTCTTATAAGCAACGAGGTCTGATCACAAGGATCTCTCCTCTTTATAAGTAGTGAGGTCTGATCACGAGGATATCTCCTCTTTATAAGCAATGAGGCCTGATCCCGTGGATCTTCCTCTTATATGCAACGAGGTCTGATCACAAGGATCTCTCCTCTTTATAACCATGTTCTCTCATAGAACCTACAAATGAAACAAAGCAAGCAAATGTTTGTTATAAACAGGCACGACCACGAACATCGACTCGGCCAAACAAGTCATCTACGTTTGATCACAAACTACACGACTAAAAAACTCACACAAGCCACAAACACTTGGTTTCAAAACCATCAAAACAATTAATATCCGGTTTTTAAACACTCAACAGTAAATCACGTTTATCTTCTTGGTAAAACACCGAAGAAGCAATCACAAAATAAATAAGCACAGCTAACGCCACATAGGACCACAATATTCACCATCAAAATAATTACAAGATTCACACTCATCTTTTAAACCGTCCCCTTCTCGGTTTTTAAAACCATTGGAGCAGTGGAGACTCAGCATTTAAACAACCAACACTCGGCCGGTATGCCATGAATACTTGGTTTTTCCTTAAAACCATCAAAACAATTAACACTTATGGTAGTAACAACCACAAATCAAAATAGGTCACACCAAATAATGAACACATCAAATAATACCGAAGCTCAACACAAGCCCCTCACTACGCCATCAACATGGTCATGATATTAGCATGCATACTCGACATCTTAACACCAAGGTAATTGCTAAAAATACCCCTATGAACTTATAAATCATGATTTGACACTTCAAATAGTATTTAAAAGTGAAAAGGATAAAACGTACCAATAATTTCCATGTCGAATCACCTCAAATGGAGGCCGCGGTTGAATTCAGAACGGGAAAATTAGTTAGCAATAAGTGTTGAACCTTCTACCAATGGTCCTAATAGGTCCAAAAGTATTTTTGAACATCAAAAAGCCCTCTAAATGGCCTTTTGACCATTAAAAAACCTTTTTTGAACCTTTTTTGGGCCGCTAGACCCCTCCTTGGCTCGTCTGACACGCGAGTGGACCTTCTGGTCCATGTTTGACCCTTCTGGACCACCGGTTGGTCCTTCTGACACGCAGAAGGGACCTTTGAATATTTTAAAACCAGATCTGGACCATCTGACCCAAGGCAGAACTGTTTGACACGCGCAATGGTCTCTTTGACCGAGATCTGACCCATTTGACCACGTGTTTAGACCCGTCTGACCATCTTCCTTATTTCCCTGGCGCGTGAACGTCACGCTTGCGACAAATCTAACGCGCCCTGCAAGCGTTATCTTCAACTGGCGCGTGCGGGCTTATCCAGCGTATTCCAGGGACGATCCGGCTACCTCCTTGATCGTCTCATCGAGACAAATGAAGCCCAGTACTTAAAAGTCATTTTCGATCAACTTTTACATGTACAAAACCCGAAGTCCCGTTCTGTACTTCTCCGTCGGTGTTCAAATCTCTTTTCCGGCACTGTCTAACGTCCTCCGGCGAAGCTCTTGGTACGCCCGTACCCGTCTTTTCAAGGCGAACAAAACCTTATACTTGAATCATGCGTCCAATCTAGTTTGATTCGAGCACAACCACAAAAACCACTCTGGTTCCGTTTATCTTGCTTCAAATCGACCGTGTGAGCTCCTCCGGTGACCAAATCCGTCGATCTACCTACCGTTGAGTTCGTCTCAATGAGAGGAACAAAACCTCGTGCTCAAAACTTGTATTCGATCATCCCAAATGAGATCGATCATCAACAGAACCTCTGTCCATCTTGCGCAGCCTTCCGCCGATCTTCAAATCATTTGTGTGCACTGTTCTGGCCACCAAACTTGATCATGTCACCACCCATGGACTCGTCTGAGTGAGATCTACAACCTTTGCTAGTCAGATCCTGTCCTTAAACGACCTTTATCTCAACCCAATCAAATCGTCCCCTCGTTTTTCGACTCCGACCAAAGACCACCAAGAATAGCCAAGAAAAGATCTGAAAATCCTCTATCACCACCCGAAATCCACCATGAAAACATCAAAAACTAAATCCCAGTAGCCACACCAATTGTGGGGGGTGAATTCACTGGTGGATCTCCTCGGGTGAGCCATCTTCCTCCTCGCTTCGACCTACACACGTAGCAACCCGTTAGAACTCCACCAGCCTCTTGCCGGCGCTGGCGCTCCGACGATCAAATCAGCCACTAGAGAGAGAAAGCCAATAGAGAGAGTAATTTAGATCTAGAAGAGTGTGTCCCTACCGCTAGGGTCTATCCCTTGGTATTTGTAGCCTCCCATATGCTTGCTCTCCAAGATAAGCATGCTTACACACGTGCACATGCTTACACATGTGCGATGACATCATCCCTTAATACACTGGGCCCATGGCCCCAAGTGAGTCACTTAGACACATAAGGGTGACGCCGCCTCATCATGTCGGCCCGTGCCCTTGTGCGGATTTTTCCCACCACAACCACTTAAGCCTAGGACCTAAAATCCAGAGTGCAAGACACACCCACTTGTGCACTTCCCATGTGCCAATTTATGGCACATATTTACTCCCACTTGGGGAGTGGTTCGGCCACATAGAGGGAGAGAGAGCCGAGAGTTATAGAGGGGGAGGAGAGAACCTCATTTTTGCTATAAAAGGCCACACTTCAATTGTCAACTTGTCACCTTTCTCATACTATGATTGTGCTTTCATCTTTTAAACATATTCTAGTTCCACAAAAGTCAACGTAATTAGTTAATTAACTTCCTAATAAGTTGATTAGTGGAGGAGTTAGTTGATTAGAGAGCCTCTCACTCACAAAGGATTGCTTTTCGGCTTCCGGTTAACACCCGGAAATTTGAGGTAGTTTACTAAACCAACTTTCTAATTAGTTATTTCTAGTTCATTAAGGAACTTCCAATTAGTTTTCTATGTTGAGATTTGAAGCATGATTAAGCAAAACCATGAATGTATTAAAGTTTCTTAGTTGTTACTTAGTTTCTAAGAAAGATTAAAAGAGAGAATTTCATGTTGAAAAGTTTATCAAGGTTATAATTAGTTTCTAATTAGAATGATTCTACATGAAATTAGTGGTTGGTTCTAGGTGATTAAACTAGTTCTAAGTTGATTAGAAGAAAAAGTGTAAACTTGGTTTATTAGAAAGTTTCTAATTGGATTATTCACGTTTTTTGAGTTTACTAATTAAATTGAGAAAGTTACTTGTTTGATTCACTAATTAAATGATTCTTCCTAAAATTAGTAGATTAATCATTTCTAGAAAGAGTATAAATTACATTAACAAAAGTTTTAACTTGATTAATTAGTTTATTTTTGGAAAGACTAGAAGTTTTAAAAAAGTAAAGTGTGTGGGTGAAATCTTCCAACATCTATTATTTTCTAGAAATCTTTCTACTAAAAAGTTAGTAGAAAATTTTCTCCTAAATAAAAGTGCGTTGTTGTGTAAAAAAAGATTTTTGTAAAAGATTAAAGTTTCTTGGAAAAGAAAGTTTTCAAGAAAGTGTAGTAAAACTCTTTTTGAAAAGTTAGGTCTCCTAAAAAGAAGTTTTATTTATTTGTCTAAATTTCTAGTGAATTTTATTTTATTTTTTGACAAAGATGGGTTTAAATTTTTGGTGGTGAAATTTCTAGAAAAGTCATTTTTGGAGTAATTGCAAGAAAAAGAAAGTTTATTAATTTTATTTCTTTTAGAGAAGAAATAAGTTGGGTTTTAAAAGAAAAAGAAATAAGTTGGGTTTTAAAAGAAAAAGAGAGAAATTGGATTTTTTTTTTTAAGAAATAAAGCTTGTGGAAAATTGTGTGTTTTTTTTTTTTGGAAAACTTGTGCATTGAAGTACATGATTTTATGTGGTGTTTTTCATGAGGGAAAAATATGAAATCTTTTATGAGAAAAGTTTTGGAAAATATTGCATGGGCATTATTTTGAACATGTGGCATTGAGCACGTACACAATACGTTACGACACGGGAAATGAGAAAGTTTGAATAACTGTCGATGAGAAAATAGAGATGAGAATGAAAATGCAATTTTTGAAATGAGAAGAGTTTTTCGGGAAATGAAGTGTGAAATTTTTGAGAAATGAGATGAGATGAATTGATGCCACCTCAAGTTCCGTGGGGAGAACTTGGAGAATTGGATTTGATGCGGTAGTGCAGCGAGAGCACTACCTCAAGTTCCGCGGGGAGAACTTGGAGGTTAGGGCTAAGCGTGCACAACACACGGTGAACGGACCTCATAAATAGACTGGTTAAGTTTAGTGATATGAGACGGCCAGGACTGTGTCGTGTGAGTCGCGGGGCGGACGGACCATGCAAACAGGCTGTTAAGTTCGGTGATGCACGACGACCGGGGCCTCGAGCGGAAAGGTTGGTGTCGCCAGTTGGAAGGAGACTTAAGCGGACCAATAACTTTCGAGTGATGAGAGATGAATGAAATTTGAAGAAGAATGTTGAAAGAGGCATTGATATGAGGAAACTGATTTTTGGGAAACTGATGAGAATTGAGATACGTTTTTGAGAAAACTGATGAGAATTGAAATGAGAAACTATTTTAAGAAACTGACACGTGACACTGATTTGAGATACTGAAAAGAGATACTGTTTTCTGCGCATGTTTACTCTAATCCGCATAGACAAGCATGGTGCATTGCATGGTCTCACTATTCATAAGTCTGAAATACCGTTTTTGAGCTTATTGTTCTAGAATTGCTATTTAGAGAGTTGATCGTGTAGACTACTGGGCTTTATTACTCACGGTGTTGCACTTGTGTGACCCTGACATAATACCACGATGTTGCTTGTGCGACTCTGACGTATTATGTCAGATTATCGAGATGGACAGAATCAATACTACGGAGATCAGTCCTGTGGAGCAGGCGGTGCTGCCGGAATCGGGAATGACCCAGCGTAGGGGTAGAAGAAGACCTAGAACCACCCCGGTTGTTATCTATATAGTTAATGGAGACAATAATATTTGTATTAAAGTTTATGTCAAGACTTTATTTATGGTTTGTAATAATTATTAACATGCCCAAATTTCGGGGGCGTTACATGACTGCTAAAATATTAAATTAAATATACTCCATTATTATATTTCGTATATGAGCAGGAGATACTACTACATTATTAATTAGTATTAGAATAGATAACAAAAGATAAGATAAGTGAAGTGAGCTGTAAACGTACCTGCGATTCCACCCACCATGTGAACAACACCCGACCTGGCAAAATCAATAACCCCAAATTTGAATAACAAATTATCCGTGTTCAACGCGCTAGCCCACCCATCAGGTGACCAAAACCAATGATAAACAACCGGGTAAACGAATCCAGTAAAACACGACGAGTAAACCAGGTAAGCCATGAACTGAGTCCGCTTGGCGATCGAGCCACTCGTAATCCCAGCCGCGGCTATAGCAAACGCTCACTAGTACAAGAAGTAGTTGTAGTCGAAAAGAGAGGAAGGGACAGATTTGAGGGCGAAATTATGGTGGTCGATGAAGCCATTCGAAGGGGAGCCGAAGGCGAAGGCAAAGTCGAAGAGGTAGTAGAAGAGGTCGCCGGCAGCGGCGTCGAGGACGTTGGTGAGCATGATGTTTGTAGTAGCTCGAATTATGCTTCCCACAAAGGGCCTAAGAGACCAGTATCCATATTAGCCTCAGGCGCCAGGCGCTAGGCGGACTCACCCGCTAGGCGCTAGGTGGACTCATCCACAAGGCGGACTCACTCGCCAGGCGCTCGGCAGACTTAGGTGCTAGGTGGACCCACACACCAGGCGCTAGGCGGACTCACTCGCCAGGCCCTCGGCGGACTCATCCGCTAGGCAGACTCAGGCGCCAAGCGCTAGGCGAACTCACACGCCTGGCGCTAGATGGATTCATCTACTAGGCGCTAGGCGGACTCACACACTAGACGCTAGGCGGACTCATTTGCTAGGCGAACACACCCGCCAGGCGCTAGGCGGACTCACTCGCTAAGCAGACTCAGGCACCAGGCGCTCGACGGACTCATCAGCCAAACCGAACTAGTCACTTGACCAAACCGAATGTCGAACAAGTTACTTGGCCAAATTGGGCACCCATTGCCGAGCCGAGCACTCTTGGCTGGACCTATTACCTGTGGCCGAGCCAAGCTGAATCTGCCGAACCGGTGGATTCCGAGGGGTTGCAATCACTCTTGCCTGACGTCTCAAATGTGACGTTAGGTGGCGTGCCTACAAAAGTCGTGACAAGTGATAGGAGTGACATTAGTCGAAGCGACTGGCCTGTAGGCGTTCTAAACAAACCATGTGATGTGCCTAGGGAACCAATGACGTGTGAGGTGCGTGGAGAGCTTGGAGCCCAAGCAACTCCTTGCCTATAAAAGGCAGACTCCCCCAACCTGAAGAGATGGGTGTTTTCACAATACTCAACCCCTCTCTCTCACTTTCTCTCTCTAGAAACTCTTAAGCTCTTAGAGCTTCCTTCATCTTCTTCCTCCTCTGACTTGAACGTCGGAGTGCCTTCCTGGCCGGAATCCCCGGTCGGTTAGGTGCTAACGATGCTGCTACGTGTGCAGGCGAAGAGAAGCGCTAGGCGAAGGCCCTAGGCAAGGTTTATCCTAGCCCCTCGGCTAGGCAAGAGTGCTGAGGTGGAGCGCTAGGTGAGGTTCATCCTAGCCCCTTGGCTAGACAAGAAGCACTAGGCGAAGTGGACAAAGCGGAGCCCCTTAGCGCCTAGGCGAGGTTCTCTCTAGCTCGTCGGCTTGGCAAGAGCGCCAAGGGGAAAGGGCCCCGGCGAAGCCCCTAGGCGGTTCAAAAGGTTCGCGGGAGATTCACCCCATAATCAACACCCCAACAATGTTCATGGTGTTCTTGGCCCGGACGGAGCCGGCGCAGAGCATGGCGAAGCCAAGTTGCATGGAGAAGACAAGGTAGGCGGAGAAGAGGAGGTAGGTGGAGTCGACGGCGTAGGCGGTGTCGCTGAACTTGTCGTTGATGGTGCCATGGTGGTGATGTGGGAACAAATGTAGGTGGCGGCATCAGTGGCGTTTGGGCCAAGGTATTGAGCGAGTTGGTTTGCTGAGCAGGTCAGGGACACCACCATGGTTAAGGATTAGAGAGAGAGAGCGAGAGGAGAGAGAAGAGAATGGGATGTGAAACTGGGGATGATATGTATGGGATCCAATTATATAGGGATGGTTTGTTATTTTGACTTTACTTCTTCTTTTATGGTAGTGGGAACTCAGGGGTTGGGTATATTTATGAGAATTCTTGAGGGAGAAAGTGGTCATTTAGGCCAAAAAAAACCGAAGTTCGGATAGAAAAATACATGCGAGAAAGTATAAAATGCGGAAATAAAAAATAAAAAACAACAAAGGTCTAAAATTGTACCAAATTTTCACACACAAATTCGTAAACACTGGTCAAGATCAAATATCTACGTGCATGGTACATCTGAGATATATATCTTACGTGCCTGAGATCCGCTGTGTCAAAAAAAATGACGTACCTCTATATCAAATTGTTTTTGGTTGTAGGATTGTGTGTGTTTTATTTTCTATTTTAAAATTTTCATGCAATCCAATCACTAGAAATGCACCGGCACAGAGGTATTGAGTACAAAAGATTTGATTCCTACCTTATGAGGCCACTTGGTTTAGATCGACGATTAATGTCCGTGGTCAGCTAAATGGGGTCATCTGACATTAAGCAGCATCCAATATACTGTATGTACGTGGGACTTTTCATCTATGTGTGTAAATTTTGGGAAAAGGGTGCATTGCACTATATTCAGCCGTTCATTTCGATCGGATTAAATTCATTGCTCGGATTACATATGTAACGCCCAAAAAATTGGGTACGTTAATAAATAAATTTCAAAAATTATTTAAATAAAATACCAACTTAATTAAAATTTCAAAGAATACTTAATAAATTTTTTTTTAACGGAAAGCTAAAAGTTAGCTTTCTTATTACAACCCAGAATAAAAAGAACTTTAACATTGTCTGAAAAACTTAAACATTTATTAAAAAAAAATTCAACTGAAAGGAAAGAACAGAGACATCTAGCTAGAGATCTATTGGTACAACCACGGCTCCGACACTTCGTAACCTTCTTGTTGCTCCATTCCCTCAAACTCAGCAAGCGGTTCCTCTTCTCCTTTTGTACCTGGCGTTGGGGATGCCAGGGGCCACAAAAGTAGCACCGTGAGTGGTAAAATTACACTCAATAGGACACCAAAACTACCCCTTTACGAAAATATACCCATGCAGCAGTTTAAAACATGTGGGACATTAATTTAAGACATAAAACAACATTTCTCAACAATATAAATTCAGTAGATTTAATACTCCGTCATCAACTCAAGGTTTCACAAATTTCGTTCCCACTTCGAATAAAATAATTTTCATCCACGGCTTCCGCCCACAGTATACTCAGGTGCTCGATCACACAGCAAAGTCACCTCGGGGTATACTGTGCACGGCTCACGATTGATCACCTATTGATCAATCTTTATCCGGCATCAATTCCCACCCACAGTATACTTCCGGCGCCCGATTACATAGCAAAGCTACCTAAAAGTATAACTGCGCATGGCTCAAGACCCAAACCGGACACATCCCATTCCCCAAATCCGATAAGTGAACACTAATCTTTTACTGTATTAATTTAACCACAATAATTATTTACCCAAATTTAATGGTTTAACAAAACACCAGTAAGCAAACACGTGCATCCAATTATAGCATGAAATGAAAATTTAATGAAGATTGACTATCTCAAGCCATACATGTCAGTTATAAATCCAGCCACTAAAAACAGCAAACGGTTTCCAAAAATCACGAAATTTTACGGTAAGATATTTCATCAAATTTTACACAAGTTCACTGTTTTGATCAAAGTCTAAATCCAATCCTAAACGAAGCGAAATAGCGTTTTAAGCTAGACAGTGAATCTGTCCGGAAACTGTTAAGTTCAGCCAACTTCGAAAAAGCACAGTTAATTCTACGAATCTCGGATTGAAACAAGTTCTATATGGAAGTTGCTTAACTTTTCGAGATCTACAACTTCGAAGATTTACGTTTTCTCTAAATCCAAAGAGAAATACCCGAAAATTAGCAGAGCAGAACAGCGCACAAGAAAATGGTTTTTCGTCTCTTTGGTTCCGTTTTAGACTTACAAAACCTTATCGGTTGGAAACAAAACTGCAACAAATGATCTCACATCATATTCATATCATCACTATATTTAGATATATGTAGATACACGAAAACACAAAAATAGTATACTTAAGTAAACGTGAGATTTAATGTCCTACCTTTCCTCCGAAGTTATAATGCGCTACGAACGTGATAAGATTTAGTGTTGTTGAACGGTTGAGTTCTCGAATATAAATCTGTGAAAGAAACGATATTATTTACGAGAGAGAATTATGAAAATTAAACGGTAGAGGAAAATATTTACCGCATGAGAAGAAACAAACCGAGAACAAGGACCCGAGAGGAAGAGTTGGTCTTGGATGAACAATTGAAATGGGAAAATTGCACTGCCGAGATTTTGGATATTGATGGAAGAAAAGAAATAAGGGAATGGAGGAGTTATAGGAAAGAGGGGGATTAGAATAGGAAAAAGAGGTATCCTATTTGGAAGATTTTACTAAGGGAGGTTTAAGGAAACAAAATTAGTGGAACTAATAAGTTATTACTTAAGATATATATTCTATGGATTTTTCTTCTTCTCTTCTAGTCTAGCAAATTAGCACATGAGGATAACTAATTAGGAAAGATTTGAATTAGAGGAACAAGAAAGGTATTGACCTAACATTTTCTTTTGATTTTATTTTCCTATTCAAGTGTAGGAAAGAAACAAATATGGAAAGTTAACAAGAGAAATAATTTCAAATGTAATATATATATATATATATATATATATATATATATATATATATATATATATATATATATATATATATAAAATAAGTTATTACTTAAGATATATATTCTATGGATTTTTCTTCTTCTCTTCTAGTCTAGCAAATTAGCACATGAGGATAACTAATTAGGAAAGATTTGAATTAGAGGAACAAGAAAGGTATTGACCTAACATTTTCTTTTGATTTTATTTTCCTATTCAAGTGTAGGAAAGAAACAAATATGGAAAGTTAACAAGAGAAATAATTTCCAATGTAATATATATATATATATATATATATATATATATATATATATATATATATATATATATATATAAATGCCTAAGTAGACACATACCATAATTTGTTAACTAATTGATATAATTGCAAATATAAATTTACTTCCTAAAATCGTGGTCATTACAACATAAGAGTCGTGCATTGTCGAAATGGACAGTCAGATCATACACTATACGATGCAGTGTATCTTGCGCACTACACCATCCCCCAATCCGTAATATGTCTATCGAAATCGGTTACTGACAATAGACTATACAGTTTTTCGCTTGTGGGTGTAAGCCCGTAGTTAATGGGTTTCTTTGTGCATTTTAATAAAAAATTTACGATTGTTCTGGGGTGTATACTAATGATATACCTAATAAGGGCATAATGGGTCAATATTCAAATTTCAGGATGTAATCATAACTAGTGATCGCATCAGGGATGAGAACATAAGTAGAATTTTCAAACAGGATTCCTAATTAAATTTATATTTTTTTTGCATTTTTTTAAACATTTTTTTCTTTTTAGATTATGGCTAGAATGTATTATGAATATATGTAGTGTTTCGAGAAATGTGCAAATGCATTTTTTAACATGAGTAGTGTTCATGACATAAGCGCAACTTCACCGCTTTCATACCCTTTTCCCATTTCTTTCGGTTCAGGGGCCCAGATCAAAAGCTCGCCTTCTTCAATGACACCCTCTTCAGGAGATCTTATGATCAGTTATGGTTGCGGTGTCTTTCTCCTTATTTCTCCCTTCGTAGTTGGTCCAGGGTTCGACCTTGGGCGAGGTGATAGTAGGAAAGTCAATGGAAGTTGGATTTGCTTTTGAGTTCTATTTGAACTAGTTGAAAAGGATTTGATGTTTTCTTAGCAAATTAATGGAGGTGTCTCGTCTTTATATTGTATAGACGCCTCTAATGAAACAACTATGAAGGTGGCTGTTAGCTACACCAGCGCTAAAATTCCTTCATCGTTATTGCCCTGGCTTTGATGATGAACCCCTAGGGCATTTAGGTTTTGATCTTCTGCCATCTTGGTCCTCGCCACTTTCCTCTCTTTGCCTAGATGCACGGCGGGGATTCAAGAAGAATAGAGGAAGATGTCGCTGATGGTTTTGGGGGGGGGGGGGGGGGGGGGGGTGATTGAGTCAATAGTTAGTTCTAGATCTGCTAGATCTGCCCCCGATTCGACTCGCTTTATTGCATCTGTTCCAACATCCTTCGCTAAAGTGGCTTTGAAGCTAAATTTGCGCAATATATTCTGTAGATCTTTTTGTTAACCAAAATGCAAAAGGTGAAAAATGAAAAGTCAAAAAGATCATTTCGCACTACTTTTGACTTCTCTTCTCAAAATCAAAAAACCAAAGAAGGGGGTGGGGATGCTGATGTGCATAAACTGCACAGCAGTTGCGTGCATAAGAAAAACTTGTGGGGAACCAAGTGGTTGCCAAATGCGAACTTGTGGGACCCACTTTCGGGTCCCACACAATCGATCTGAACCATTAAATAATTTTAAAATAATTATTCAAGTGGTCTAGAAAAAAATCAGGCCCATTGATATTTTTGCATACTTGATCTAATTTGTTTGATTTTCATTCAAAATTCAGGACTTAGTAATTTGAAAGAATCTTCAAGAAAAGTTACACAATTTTGCGCTAAGTAACTCATTGATCTGAACCATAGGTGTTATGTGGCTCATTAAGAGGAGCATCCAGTAAAAAAATTATCTTAATCGGACATCGTTAGGTATAAAAAAAACTCATATTTTTAGTTTTTTGATACCTATCAATGTCTGAACAGGATAATTTTTTAACTGGATGATCTTTTCAAGAAGCCGTATAACACCTATAGTTCAAATCAATAGATTACCGAGAACATAATTGTATAATTTTTCTTGAAGATTCTTTCAAACTACGGGGTCTTGAATTCTGAATGAAAATCAAACGAATTAGATCAAGTACGTAAAAATATCCAATGGGCCTGATTTTTTTCAAGATTACTTGAAAATTTATTTTAAAATTATTTAACGGTTCAGATCGATTGTGTGGGACCCGAAAGTGGGTCCCGCAAGTTTGCATTTGGCAACCGCTTGATTCCCCACAAGTTTTTCTTATGCACAGCAGCATCCCCACCTCCCAAACGAAAAATCTGTTTTTCTGTAACTACTGGGTGATCCATTCCAAACAGCTAAAGTAAAGAAGGTAAAATAACAAATAGTACAAAAAAGAGATATCGTAGCATGATTGTTTAGGTAAAGGTAAATTGCTACGTAGCCTACATTTTCATTAGTTCTTATGGCACATGCTACTCAATTACACTGCCCTCCCTCAAATATTACTCTTCATAAGAGTTTAGCATTCCATTTAAAGTGGTCCCTCAAAAATTATTCATTTTGAAAAGTTAATGGATAAAAATTTGTACAATTACAGTATCATGTCATATTTTTGAAAAGTTAATGGGTAAAATACCCATTGGAGAATATTTTGAAAAATTGGAGGTGAGAGTTGATGTGATGAGTGTAATGATACTGTCTACTTAATATTTGAATTACGAAGTTGGATACTAAAAAAAAGACGTTAAGATTATTTCGCTTCATTTTGTTAATTACCCTTCGTACTCATTTTTAATTATTCCAATTGAGAGAGAGAGTTTTGGCCCATTTGGGATCCGATGGTATAGACATGGTTAATTTTTATTTTGTTTTTATATTTTTCTTCTTCTGTTATTGTAGTGGAAATTTAGGGGTTCTGGGTGCATTTATGAGACTTCGTGAGGGAGGGTCATTTAGGTAAAAGGAGTCAATCCCAAAAAAAAGGAAAAAAGACGATGGTGAGGTGTAGACTATAGAAACAATTGGCTACGTAGCCTAAATTTTCACAAGCTCGTACGGGCAGGCACGTGCTACTCAATTATAGTGACAAAAGTGAAACGAAAACAATAAAACGAAAACAATTGGTTTGAAGAAGTTTGGGTATTGCATTTGTTGTTGGGGTTTAGATGGGTTCATTATTGTTGTTGAATTGGTGATTGTCGTGAGAGAGATGAGAGAGTTAAAGAGCACAAAGTGAAGAGGACAAAGAGGAAAACATTGGCAATAACAGCAGCTACTGCTGCTGCTGCATATAGCCGTGCCGCGGTGCTGCAGCGGTGAGTTTTGTTGTTTGGCATAGAGTGAAAGAGAAAGGGAGAGAAGAAAAGAAAAAAAAAAAAAAAAAAAAAAAGAGGAGAAGGAAGACGTGAGGAGAGGGGAAGGTGGAGGTGTTCAGCGACTGCAGACAGCGCCCATGGTTGTGGCGGCCATGGCTGCTACTTCTTTTGTCTCCTTTTCCTTCTTTTTTTTTTTCCGAAAAAGAAAAGCCGAGAGGGAGAGAGATCAAAAAGGGAGAGATTAGTGTTGTAGAGGGAGAGAGTTCTTAGACGCGAAAGTGACCGGAGTAGTACGGCTCACCGGAGTGAGTGATGGCTGGAGTGGGTGGTTGCCGAATGGAATGGGTGACTGCTACTGCTTTCGTCTCCTTTTTTTTTCTTTTATTCCCCCAAAACATGCCACCTCAGCGAAAAAATTGCCAGCTGGCAGTTTTCCGTCCAAATTTGGACGGTAAATTAGATTGGGGACCCAATTTAATAACGGTGGACAAGGATAGGTGTCTAATTAAAATAAATGAAAGGATAGGTGTTTTTGGGACATTGGGGTAAAAGAATAGGGGTCTTTTTGAAATTTTCCCAATTCATTTTCACCTCATTTTGATACTATACCACTACCGATCACTTTTTTAGTCTTTATTCTTGTGTATCTGAGTTTGCTATTTTATTCTTCTTTTTTGTAAAGAAGTGAATCAATAGGGGTGCAGGCGAACCGAGCCAAACTTCACAGAGTTCGAGCTTGGGTTTTTAGTGAGCAAGCCAAAAATTGAGTTCGAGCTCGGCTCATTCATTATCGAACTGAGCCAGGGTAAATTACGTAATGAGCCTTCTTAAACGAGCCGAGCTGTGCCTTGCTCGTTTACTAAACGAGTCTAAAACTCGAGCTCGTTTCGATTACTAAAGTAGCTGATCCTTAATTAGCTGTTTGCGAGCAGCTCGGTTCGTTTGCAACTCTAAATCAAGGAGTATAATTTTGAAGTGATAAAAACTAGAAAGTACAAACAGTAAAACGAATAGTGCCAAAAAAAAAAATTACTACCCAAAACAGTAACACTAACCAACGAAATCAACTTCTCAATTATGGTGCTACTCAAAACAACCAAGTCAAAAACAAAAGTCCATAAGTTGTGGTTCTGTGTATCATCTCTTGATTTATATTCCTAAAAATACCAAAAAAGACATTTTTTTAAGAGCTGTATTTTCCAGGAAAAACTTACTTTTAACAAAGTATCAAAAGAATTTCTAGAATATTCCGCTGGAAATGAAAAACACATAAACGACATTTTTTTCATATTCGAAAATAATTCTTTTCGTGTGTAAGGCAATATTAATTTGAAAAACTGCAAACTAAACTTTACCAAAAAGTTAGAATGCGTTAGAAATTGGAGTTATCATGGTCTCGTCACATATTCAACCTTGACTTGTGATTGTAATTTAATAAATCAATCATTTTTAGTTTTTGTACAAAGTGGGTGATAGTAATTGGGTAGTGATTTTCACACTATAGTTCTTGTCTTTATTCATGTAAATTTACATTGTTACTACCTTCTTTTGAGTTATATTTTCACAAATAAAGGGACAATATAGTAAATTCACACCAATCACAGACGTACAAAAAGAGTGTGAATGGTTAGTAGGGAAATGCCAAAATCAATTCCATTGTACTCCCTCCATCTTAAATTTTTTGTCCACTTTCACTATTCATAATACCTCAAAGAATTATTTATATTTTCAAATGTACAATTATATATATATTCAATATGGATCTTGTTTAATAGTTCTCGATGGGTTCTTTTAACTAAGTTTTTAAAATTATAAAAAATATATTATATATTGAAAGATGTAAGCAATTAAAAACCAACATGTATACACATAAATGAAGAAGAAATTCGAGAGAAAAAGGAGTAATTAATTATATATATGTACTATACGTATCACTACAGTTGCTAAAATCAAACGGAAAACTTAGAATAATTAAGAGAGAAATTGCTCTGTGGTGCCTCTTGTATGGGTTCGCTGAACCTTGAATAGGGATGGCACAAAAGATTCAAAGCTATAGAGAAATTTGTGGTGGTAAATTATTTGCTTTTGAAATCTTATCTTATCTTATGAAGTAAAAAGTGAAGATTGTACAAAATGAAGAATGTGATTATTAAAGTGAAACTCTATATGAACTCCAACAAGGAGAAAAACTTGGCTGTTGAATGGGTACCATGTGGCGGAACTCGTTACACATTTCAGTCGTCTAAAAATGTTTAGACGAATATTTTGAATGGCCGAAATGCGTGTTCGGCACCATGTGTGCATATACGGCAACCAAGATTTTTTCCTAAACAAGTGGAGTAATAAAGTTAACCACTTAGCGCTGATTTTTCTGTGGGTGAGATGAAAGATGAGTTGGAATTATTAGTGGATTGAGTCAAAAGCTTATTCCAATGCACCTTCATAATGGTCTTGTCCTGGACACTAAAAAAGACGGGAAAAAAATTCACTTCTTCATAATATTCCACTAAAATTTTGGCTTTGTGTGGATTTGCGGGGAGGGCCTTTGGCCAACTCGTCGCCTTGGTAGTGTTGTGGTGACGGCCTATCCTTTTCGGACAGTTGCTATGGCTCTACCGGACATTCCACAGCGGGTTGGGAACCCCAATGGTCACGCCCAGGGGGGTTGCTACGCTGGTCGCCCCTTTCCACCCTTTTTCCAGTTCAAAAAAAAGAAGGTAATTTTTGCTCAAATTTACTCCATTTCTCTACCCAACAAAAAAAAACACAGTTCTTTGCTGTATAAAATATGCACAATAAAAGTATCAATAGGTCATTGAAACATCTATGCAATTAGGTCGATGAAAAAAAATAATAATAATATATATATACACAGAGAGAGAGAGAATCCGGGATCCCTAAGTCCGGAACTCATAGTTCCAGACCAAATTTTCATGATCCGAACCGTCCAATGTGTTTAAAACGTGTTTTCAAGGGTCCCCGCGAGAAATCATCCAAAAAAAATTCCGGGAAGGGCTTGATCTAAGCAGTTTTTCATAAAACTGTGTATGTACAATTTTTGTGAAAAATTGCTCGGATCAAGCCCTTCCCGGTCATTTTTTTTGGTGATTTTTCTCAGGGACCATTAAAAACACGTTTTAAACATATTGGACGGTTCAGATTATGCAAAAACAATTTTTAAAACCTTCAAAATACCAAAAAACCTTCAATCCGGGATCCTTGACTGGATCACCGGTGTATATATATATATATATAATAACATCTATGCAATTAGGATTTAGCGATGAAAATTTGTTTATACACTCGAAATTCATCTATGCAATTAGGATTTAATGATGTCTAATGGATACAGACAAAATTGATGCATGTTCTTGACAAATCTAAAATACCAAAGCTTTCGATCTCTCAAAGACCTCACATGAGGGTTCAGACGGCAGAAAATAAAGGTCGCAGAAAATCGGTCAATTACCAACTTTGAGTTAGAATTGCATTTAATACTGCAAAAAGGGATAAGGAGTTTTTTTTTTTATATGACTGAGGAACAACTCTACCATCAGGCCTTTGGATTCGACTGTATAACCCAAACCTCCGGGGAAACTAGTGCAACAACAAATCGCTACGGCCCCCACTTAAACCAGGGTACTCACCCAAAGGGAAATTGAACACCAAATCTTGAGGAGTACTCCCAAAATCTGTGATCTGCCTGAACCGCTGGGGCAACCAAATTGGTTGACTTCTCCTAGTCGATATTGTGGATTTCTTTAGGGCTATAGAAAAGTAAGAATTTGTTTCGTGATTTGCAAACAATCCACAGATTTGCTAGACATTTCTAAGTTTAATCACCAAACAAAATTTTCAACGATTCTGTTTGCATGTTATGTTTGATGTGGCTACGTTGACCATTAGTTGCCGTACATGGTTGCACATTTAAGGACAAAAGTCGTACATTAATTTGTTAATGCTAAACAAAAATCTGAAATTTTTCAAAAGAAATTTGCCGGGAGTTAGGGTTTAGTGGTTAGGGTTACAACGGGAGTCGAGCAACCTCTCTGTGAGAACTCGACCTCAAGACTTCTCAATTGGGAAGTAGAGTAACGAATCAACCACATGAATTTAGGACGAAGAAGCTAATTGGCTCTGAAACACTCCCTAAGGGATAGTTTCCCGGAAAAAGTCGCTTGGTTTTTGGAGCTGTTGTTATTAAAAAAAATTCAGTTTCGTTAGCTTTGCGTCAAATTTTTGTAGATTATTGGTTTGTCAAGACGAGAGTAATTGGAAAGTAAAAACTTATGACCGAAACCCAATTTTTTTTTTTTAAATATCCAACTTTTAGAACTTTTAACCAGGCTAAAAAAAGTTCATGCAGTTAAAAATGCTAAAAAATAGTAGATATTTCTAAAATAAATTGGGTATCGGTCATAATTTTTGCCAAAATATGCCAAACCATGACAATAGCAAGACAAATAAAGGGAAACAGGTTCCAATCTAATGTTGGAGGTGGCATACGATAGAATTATACACAAAAAAATGCAAGAGCACAATAATTTCAGTCCATTGCTCACAGGAAAGAAAAAAGAAAAACACAAATTTTCAGTCATATCCAGCTCAGTTCCAATCAACCTGCGATAAGATAGTATACAAAATTGTCCACATTATTAACTAACTTATCCTCGACATACACCATCTCAGTTATCTCACCACTTCTTCAAGAGAAGATAATCACATTACCCATCCTCTCATTGTTCTTTCTGGCAACCAAACATGGCCTTATTTGGATTTTTCACCCTACTATCAGAATTGGGGGATGGTGCTGTCCCTTTAAGGGACAGCATCCATGTTGTCCCCAATTTGGGCCGTCCGTGCTCGGCAATGGATGGCTCGGATTTGTTTGGTAGCGGACGGTTCGGATGTGTTTGGACAAGATGTGATCCGAGCCGTCCATCACCGAGCACGGACGGCCCAGACCGGACAACATACATGCTGTCCCCAAACATCCATGGATGGAGTCAGAGGAGGGCCAGTAGAGACAGTCGTCCCTGCAAGAAAAAAAAAACCTTCTAGTATTATATAATAAAAAAAATTCTCCTATGAATTAGTATATAGGATTGCCCCTGCAAAGTATTTTGCGTAAAAAATTCGCCCTTGTGCCTAGTGAAATTCCGCGATTAGCATCTTATCCAAACAAATTTGAGCCGGCTCCTGCCGAACAGATCTGAACTGTTTATGGCCGAGTTTATGGCCGAACATGGACGGCCGTGATCGACCCAACATCCATGATGTCCCCAAAGGGACAACACCATCCCCGTTCCTTTTAAGTAGTATATGCAAACTTATTTTTCAGTCTTCTTTTATATCCAAACTTGTTTTATTTCCTCCACTTTGGTGATTGGTGATTCTGATTCAGTCCCGTGTCATATGATGAAATCTCTAGTAATGCCTTCGGGCTTTGAATAGAATTTATAACGTCAAAAAAAAAAAAAAAAGAGTGCAACGAATATAAAAAAAAATGTAAGAAAATACTCTATTCTTTTTACTTGAAAAATTGTAACACACTAAAATTATGAAAATAGAGTCTAAATGTGTCTTCATAGATTACGTCAGGTGTGGCTCTACCATAGTTGAAAGATAATATTTGAAATTTGGACCGTTGAAAACACTTTGAACGGCCCAGATTCAACATTACAACCTTGTAGTGCACCCTCGAACTACAGGGTTTCGATTCCAATCTTAGAGGGTTTCGCTGGGTTCAGTTAGTGTGCTAAATTTTATATTTTGCTCAATAATTTTCTCTCTGATATTGTCTGCATTAGATCATTTGTGTAAAGCAGAAGTAAACAATTTGTTGCTCAACCAAATAAAATTAACCAAGCCCAATAAATTGCCAACAAAATAAATGCCTTTTACTTTAAATGACATCTTGTACAAAAAAAAAAAAAAATTCCGAACATATTTTGTCACCGCTAAATTGAAATCCTAGAATTTGGTCCACGTCAGAGTAGTGGGGTTAGCTGGGACACTGATATGATCAGAGAAAAAAATGACAATAAAGAGAGAGCACACTGCACAGTGGTCAAGAGAGGAATGGTCAAGCACATCATTTCTTGTTGAAAATTAATCACAAATGTAGTTGATTGTGAAATGCCAAAGGCTTATTTATAACCCTAGACTTTCAAAATCAGGCACTGGGACACACTAAACACATTCACATCTGTTTCAGACCTTCCAATTCAAGTAACACCACATTATTGAAGCCACAAAACTGAATGTCACAGCATATCATAAAATCTCAGATGAAAAGCTAAACATGATCAAGGACATTTCTCCTAATATGCCTTTCACAGAGTCATTAAATAAATGACAAAGTCATACACACAGATGACAAATCCCAAAAATGAAATGCCCAATGAATGTCAAAACTTGATACTGAACCCATTGGTGCAGATTAATTTGACTTTTACAACTACAGCCAGGCTAATACAGAACCCATAACTATTTTCAAAATTGGACTTCTGAGGTCGTGCGACTTGTCTGCAATAATATACTTCCGTTGATAATTAGCTTCATATTTTCCGTCTGATGTTAGGGTTTCAACTCCGTCAATCCAACTCAGCTCCCGTTTTTTGTTTTTTTCTCTGCTTCCTCCGTTGGTCGTGCAAACCTGGGAAAAAACATTCAAATTATCAGAAGAATCCCTGCTTCAGTGCCAAATCCAGCTTTTGGCGAAAGAACTATGCTAAATCAATAAAATAGAAGCTGTTCAGAAAAGGTCAAGCAAGAACAGAAGTACGTTTTTTTCTCTTCTTTCCTCTTTCTCCTCAAATTTTCCACATTCCTTCGTTTTTCTGCATTCTCTTTAAGATCCATGAACTGAGAAAGTGAGAACATATTCAAAAGTTAGAACTTCAAGGAAAAAATGGTTAGGTTGATAAATGGATGAATGTGAGTTAAGTAGATGAATGAGATGAACTCTCTTCAAAAATAAACGAAAAAAGGGAAAAGGGATAAACGAATTACATCTGGACACGCAAGGAAATGTTAATTGGTCTTGATAAATTCAAATTGCCAGGAAAAATCCAAGACTTCGATAGTGTATGGCCTTGATTAATCAAATTGCAAGTAAAAAATTCAAGACTTCAGCAAATATAGTATGGCTAAATTGAATAGGCCACCCAGTTATCAAAAAATAAAAAATTTAAAAAAAATTGAATAGGCCAACATCCAGCGATATGCATGATCCTGTTCACGACTAAAAACTGAGAAAATAGGCATGTGAAATGCTAGCAAGTTGCATTACAGGCACCTATGAGAACAGTTCAATGTACACTGAACGTGTATGAAGCAAATATAGAATATACCCCTGAACCGTTTCCTAATACTACAAACTACCAAGTACCAATTTATAGAGTAGTCATGTCATTTTTATGCTGTAGAGCTCAAACCAATTACTCAGTTTCAACTCGCAACATTTTTTGTCATAAAGTTCATAAAATTCAAATTTCAAAGTGCAATTTCTGAAGTAAAAAGGAACTGAGATAATAGTACAAAAAAGAAAGTACACTAAACACACAGAATTATGGAGAAATGAGACTGAAAAGTAAGTACTCCTATAAAGTATTTTATGCGATGAGGTTGAACCAATCCTTCATAGAGCGGCCTATTATAGACTGATGTGAACATCACGAACTGTCCCATAACAAAACCAGCCGTTGCTGCTAGCTGTCTCCGGTTGTTATCTATCAAGAAGCTGGGGCCAACCAAGAGATAGTAGTGCAGACCTATGGTGGGTATGGTCATAGACCCTCTACAAGAATAACCATCTATGGACGGAACTCTTACATAAAGACCCAACGGCTGGGAATCAGTAGGACTAAGAATCAGTTTAAAATATGCAGGTACTCCTTAAAAGTCCCAATGTGTGAGCAGAGATGCCAAGGGATTGGCAATGGAAATACACACAACAAACCTCAACAGGCAACACCCTCCCCCAAAGACCAGCACCCTCCGCGGGCGCACACAACAAAGGTTCTTGATATAGTGGGTTATCATAGACCGTTCATGAAGAGAGGTAGATAAGAAGGGAAATGGTCAGCAGAAACTCGGTAAGTGCCTTGTGCACATGGCACAAATACTGGTTCTTAGAATACAACCTGCTGGCCTCAGAAGAAAAATTAAAAAACCCTTATTTTCTCCGCACAGAGATGACACAGTTCAAAGAATCCAGGCAGTCATTCACATTAAAGAGATGCTCCAACTTATAGCAAGTACCAGCACTAAAACGTTAGGAAGCTCAATATATGATACACACCAGCATTATATTTAATTTCTTTAACTGCAAACTCATACTTATAGGTTCAAGATTCCATTGCAAACGGAGTCTGTAAACGTAAAACTCTTAGTCACAAAACTGAAAATCACTTGGTCATTGTCTCAACTGTAGTAGCTACTGTAACCACAAACAAGTACAGAGAATCCATGTTGTCATCCTTCTTAACTAAGGGCAAATGCATAGCCTAAAATGTTGTATTTCAGGATACATGTTAAATACCAGGAGTCCAGGACTATAATTCACATACTCCCTCTGTCCCCTTCTAAGCGTCCGCTACTAGAATACGTACATTTTTAAACCCCCAAAAAATATGTTTGTGTAATTTTTAAATTTTTTTTTTTGTGCACTATAATTTGGTGTAAAAAAATTTTTAAAAAAAATTCTACGGAAATACATTTTTTCCGTCCACAAAAATACACGTTTCCCAGAGGCGACATTTAAAAAGGGACGGAGGGAGAATTTTTTACTGGACAAGTAAAAAGACCACTGTGAACTCGTGCTCAGAGTCCAACATTCAATTGCGACACAAGTCCTTAGGCCTAGTTTCCCAGTTAATAAAATGGGAATTCCATAAAATCAACTCATTTCCATTTGCTAAAATGGGTTGATTTTAGCAAATGAGGAAATCATTTGCTAACATCAACCCATTGATTTTATGGGATGATCATTTTATCAAATGAGAAACTAGGCATCATTAAACAGGTGGTTATGAAACAGTAAATCATTCAGTCATGATCTATTATTTAGTGTAAGTACAAACAAGAAACTAGAAGCACAGAGACAGCAGGGAAAACCATATTTTGAGCAGAGCGTGTGCACTAAACAAATCTCAGTTATATCAATTACCCAAGTTTGTGTCCAGAGAAAGATCAATAATAACCAAAGAAACTCTTCAACACTAATTCCAAAGGTTACCTCGTGAGTGGCATTCCTAAGCGCCTGAAGTGGTTCCACGCAATCCTGACCTATAACCAATAATTTCCCTCTTTCTCTGTCCCCCAATTTCTTGAAATCACCAAGCTTCTGCGAAGCTAATTCTTCAAATTGGTGCTGGAGAAGAGGTGAAACACCAGCCTGACAGAAAAAACAGATCCCATTAATAAATGATTTCATATTGAAATTTCATGCTTGCCTTCAAATATTAGAGAGAATATGGCACAAACTATGGCATTTCAAGCATGACGTGAACATGGAGCATTTGTCAATTGTTAGAATTAGTGTTGTCAAAATCTTACAACTGATGATACATATCCTGCGTTTCAATAAGCTTAGAGGTAAAAACCAAAACATATCTCTAAAGTATGTTACATTTAAATAAATCTTCTGGTACACAACGTATCATACTATTCAGTACGTTTAGAAGTAAATACCAATACAAATCTCTAAAGATGGTATATGTTTAACTAAATATTCTTGTGATACCAGTCGGATTCATGATGCCATACGCGATGGCAAGACATGATACGCCGATATATTACTAATAGTTGTACTTGTTTTGCAAAAGAAGTAATTAGTTTGTAAGAATTCAAATCGTTTATCTTCTTTATAAATATCCTCTCCTTAGTACCAAGAATCAGAGGCAATTGATTTGTAGCCACTTCTATTTGGAGAAATGTAGAAAAACGTACGGACGAATCATTGAAACCTTAAAAGTAAAAGATTAAATGATGAAACGTTAATCTCGTTTTAAGACAATTGACTTCATGGATGAAGAGTAGACTTGATCTTCAAGATACGCTTGATGTTATGATTTTCGTACCGATTGTAAGATTTCTCGTTAGCCTATGTGTTGTCAATGACAATGCTTATAAAGCATGCGAGTTACCATCTTACAGAAAATAATTTTCTTACTAGAGCTAGTTATATGGTAGAAGACGTGATATTCTGTATTTTCTGAAGTCCTTTTTTATACCGTATAGGATTGAAATTTTATCTAAAATAGGTTATAGCTTATTTAAACTACGTATCTCAATACTATACATAAATTAAAAAAAAAAAATTACAGGACACATCCCATTTAGACTTCTTTGGTTGGAATAAATTCAAACCAATTGAGTAGGAGAACCATCATCCCACAACAAAAGAGAACCATCCCAGCTTCAATCCCTTGTAACCACACACCCTATCACCCTAAAATAAAGACAAGAAGAATTAGGACTTTTCTTTGTCTTTTCTGTTTCATTTATTTTCATATAGCTATAAGAGAATAGAACATATAAATGGGTTCTATAAAAGTAGTAAACAGTTCTCCAGAATTTAGTACATGATTATGCAGAGTGGAAATCTATCTTCCTGGCCTAACAGACCACAAGAACAGCCATTTGACTGTGCTTTCAAACCTTTTTCTTCTAAGGAAAAAATCTTTCCAATTATGGATTTCAACAGCCAGATTAGTCCTTTAAATTTGGTATCTGTTTCACATTGCAACATGAACAACGATGGGTTGAACCAACAATTGTCATAGCTCGTAGAGTCTATAATGAAACAGCGTAAGATTTAAAATCATGCATATATCCGACAGAAACTCACTATCAGCAAAAACTGTACTCAGCCCCCACTTTCTGTCTTCTTAAGTACAGATCCAGTAGAATTAAAAGATTGAATTTCATAGGTATCTATTCAACAACTACAGATGATACATAAAAAGAAAAAAAGAGAAAAGCCATTTGAAGCAAAGTCTTACATTGTTTGGTCCAACACCTCGACTAGGGGCCAAGGAAGTGACTACAATCTAAACCTAAATCGCTTTTCTCGGCTTTGTTTCTACGTAGGCTCTGTTTCTGTTTTCCACTGTTGTGAAATAAAGTGAAATTATGTTTATGTAGGCTGTTTGTTGTGAAATTATGTGAAATTTCCTCTGCTTGGATGTAATTTAATGTTTTATTCTTCTTATCTTGATCTACATACTCCAAACTTGGGGAGGGGTAGGAGAATATCACACACACACACACACACACACAGAGAGAGAGAGAGAGAGAGAGAGAGAGAGAGAGAGAGTCGACTAGTCTCTTGGAGCTGATTAATTGGTCTAGGAACCAGGCGGTGCCCGGCCTCCTGACTAGCATCTTGTGACTTTTAGAACATTGTGAATTTGTAATGTCATAAATAATGAATAGGTAGTCAATGTGAAGGAGGAAGAAAACGAATGAAGAACAGAAATAGAAGTATTACCCCCACTAAAAAGCGTCGTGAAAATGCTTTTGGTTGCAACGGCCGTGAAAGCAGCATATTTAGCTCCTGCAGTCTCCATGTAGTCAGTTTGTTTAGGATAAATAAAATTTTCTTTGGAAGATGAAGTTGCAAAGGGTCATATGCTTCCCAAATGGGATACGCAATTTCCCTTAACCAAGACGAAAATCAACTATAGTTTGAATAGACCTTCTGCAGCTTCTGTAGATGATAGGAATTGGCTTTCTTTTGCTTAAGATTGGTCACTTTTTCCTCCTCGCTCTCACTGTCTTCCGCATCTAATTCAATAGATTCAGCATTTCGTTTGACCCAACTTTTATTCGCCTTCTCCTAGAAGATAAAAAAATGATCTTAATCAAAGATCAGAAACATGCGCATATAAATGATACATCTTGAAGAAGGAGAACACATTGCATTTGCATGTCAATCAGAATTTACTAGTCCAGCAGTAAAATATGTACCAAAGATAATCATGCAGAAATATTGACCCATTCAATTTTATATCTTGCTGCCCATAGAGTCAAATGGGGATTTGACATACAGATTCATTTCCAAGATCTCTAACCCCTCTATGCATAATACTGGTTCTTGTAATTCTCTTTGGCCCTGGGAAGCGGAGTGGTAGCCCAATGGTAGGTACCATGTACTCGCATGAATTTGATTGGGTTCAAACCTCACTAACATCAACTAACAGGAAAAGGGAAACTCTTTGACCATAGGAAGAATAACCCTAAATTACAATGTTACAGACATGAATCTATGGTCCCAAGGCCCATTTTTTGTCAAACAAAGAAACAAATCAATCACTTTGTTATTTTGAACCACATTCTGGCAAAAGTAATGTTAAGACCATAGTGAAATAAAAATAACTGCATACAAACCAAATGAGTAGCATTTTCTGTCAACAGATATATATAGATTAACTACAAATTGATATTTGGACCTCAAAATGGAACAATTAATGCTACAAACACTGCAAGAGATTCTTTAAATACATACAACTTCAATAAGTTGCAACTTTATCTGTCAAGTATAGATCGAGGTCAGTGACATTCAATAAAATTTCTGTATTTACGTTGAAAATGCATAGGAAAAAAATATTTGCAGACTAAACAAGACAATTACTTATCAATTATCATAGCAGCTTCCAGACGATACCATAATGTAGTGGGACTTTTTAATTAGAAAATCACCAATATGACCATTCAGATACCTATAACACTATAAGCCTCTTTAAAAATGTATTAAAAGAGACATTGCAAGCGCTGAGTGGTTCTGCAAATAACAGAACGACAGTGTTGGCCCTAGTGAATTTGAATGTGTGGGAGGGGTAAGACTGGACACACACCTAACCTTCGGAATTACAAGCGCAAAGGGGCTGCTCTGAGTCTCAAACCCAAGTTCTCGTGCTTGCCAGCCTGAGTTTTTTACCATTCCACCAAGGAACCCTTCTACTATAACCACAACACTTCCGTCAATAAAAGAGGAATGATTACCTGGGAGTCCCTCCGCGAAATATTGTCTATTTGACGTGCAAGAGAAAATCGTTTGGCAATCTCAGGCCTATATGAGATCTCTATAGGAAACCTCCGGAAAGCTTCCTGGATACAGAAGCAAAGAACAATATGACGCGTGCAAGCTAAATAGTGGTCGTTAACTAGACAAAATAGGAGAAGAACCACAAATACAATCAGGAAGATAAAGATGACTTCCAGAAACTTCAATCCTCATATCAGGTATACTATGTAAACCATGTACATTAACTAATTTGCTTATCATATATTCAGGTCCCAAGATTTATCAAGTTACTTCACAAGAGCATTACCTTTGAAAATGATTTGCACAAAGCAGAAAATTTAGATGTATCATTCGGTGAGATTTTGGGTGATGCTGCACCCATCAGTGGAGGCTCTAGCAGTTCTTCCACTTCTGTGAACATAAACCTGACAATGGATTTATTCCTTGTCATCAACCACAAACTTCAACAAAATTCCAGAATAGACACAAAAAGAGACAAACCCAACACCCCAATCAAAAAACAAAAAAAAAAAGAAAAAGAAACAGAACCACTGAGAGAGGGAAGAGACAGGTCAATTACTTCTGCTGAATCCGGAAGTTGGTAATGAACAACAGTTCGAACACCCGGAATATCAAGCCCTCTTGCTGCAACATCAGTAGCAATAAGTATACCATGCTCACTTCCGCGGAAACAGTCCATTGCCTGCAGAAAATTCGATGAACAAGTAGTAGAAGCTTAGAAGGGAAACAGAAACTGATCTCTCTTAAAATAATATTAGAGCAATTGCTTTGTAGCAGAAAGTCGTTCCACACAATACAAGCAAAAGTTTAGGAAATAAAGCTAAGGTGATACTAAAAACGGAACCAGAGAAATAGTATTCCTAGCTCAGGTAGAGTAGATTAGCCACACACACTATCACAACCATAATTTAAAAAGATGTCCACTACACAGATTTTCATAAGCCAATAATTGGTATTCAAGGAGAAATTGTTCAGATTAATGGATAATGGAACCCTGGACAATCTGTTTGCCTCCGAAAACCTACCAAATTGCGTTAGATAGAGATTTTGTTGGGCTACCTGTGAAAGTATATAAAGTATAGGGTTTTACTTTGTATTTTCCCTTTTATATTAGGGTTCCTTTTGTAATCTTTTTCTATGTTAAGGGTAGTATAGTCTTTTTAGTTTAGGGCTCTATTTATCTTGTTCTCTTCTTTGTAATTGTTAGATGTTGAATATACCAGATATGTTTTCTTCCTCTCTCTCTCTCTCTCGTCGAAAGTATCATGGTATCAGAGCCACCATTGCTGGGTCCTGTAAACCAGTGAATCTCTCTCTCTCCTTGGCATCTCTCTTTCCCCTTTAGCATCACACAGTAGCAGCAGTCAACAGCAGCTTCCAGTAGCAAGTCCATCTCTGTCTCTCTTCATCCGTACTCTCTCTTCCCCAGCAAACAGCAACATCGGTAGCAGCAAACAGCAAAAGCAGTAGACCTCTGTCTCCATCTCTCGTCTACAGTAGCATCTCCTTCCTCTTTGTAGCAGCAGAAGCAGCAAAAAGCATCTGTGTCTCCTTCTTCTGATCTTACCTCAGCAGCTGTAGCATCATCGTGCACTGTTCAACATTACTGTTCATCGCACTGTTCCACGTTACTGTTCATCGCACTGTTCATGTTACTGTTCAGATCCAGCAATACCAGTCGATCAATCCCTTCGTTTCTCTTCAGCAGTTGATTGATCTAAGCCTTAGCAAGTAAAAGACCAGTCAAGGTCGATCGCTCTTCTCTCTCTCGTTCGTCGCATTGCTTCTACAGCAGCATCAACATATATCCCTCTCAATCTTTGGTATCTTTCTCTCTCAACCACTGGAAATAATCACCCAGGACTCGCTGACCACTGTTGACCCTTCGTCTGCCCTCGCCGACTATCGGAGCCCACTTTCCAGCCACCGGCGACTACAACCGTACTCGACCCAATCAGTATTTTGAAGTTTTTAAGGTATTTTGGACCTAAATCTCTCGTATTCTGCCTTTTTGACACTTTGAAGACATATGTTTACGATTGAAGCTCTGTTTGCATCCAAAAAGTACTGGGTTTGAGTCTTCGAGGTGTTTCGCTCTGTGATCTGCAATCTTTAGTATCTGTTGACGCTGTTTGAGGTAGTGACTGTTTTGGACCTTTTGTTACCGAAGCCTGTTGATTTGTCTCACAAGGTTTTCTACTTGGTACTGGTTGTGAGTATAATTTTATTATTCTCTGTATACTACATCTGATTTGACACTATGTCGATGGAGGAAGACAGAGCAATCAATGTTCATTTGAATGGGCATAACTACTCTTATTGGTCTAGTGCGCCACAATAGTATTCTCGTCCTCCAACTACCTTTACAGCTCCTGCTATTGACAGTACACAGCAGTATCCCTCCTTTGAGAACTATGAGCAGTTTCGTACATTTCTGGCTATCACTCAGGGCGGTCCTTTACAAGCATCTGCCATGACCACCACTCACTCAGGTTTGCATGGTTCATATACCACAGGTATTCTACCTACCACATGGATCTTTGATTCTGGTTGCTCCCACCATATGACCCCTACATTGTCATTACTTAGTCATTGTGTCTCTCCTGTTTCTCCCATTAGTATCTCCACTGCAAATGGCTCTCCTATGCATGTTGTCTCGATAGGTTCTATTATCCCAACCCCATCTTCTTCCCTTTCTATACCAAATGTGTTCTATGTTCCCCAGTTATCTCTTAGTCTTCTCTCAATTAGTCAATTATCTGATTCCGGCTTTGATGTTTTGTTTTCTTCTTCTGGTTGTGTTGTGCAGGATCGTGTGTCCAAGAAGCAGATTGGGATAGGGCGTAGAGTTGG